>QEPC01009281.1:166300-183591 GCA_003113815.1 Sphenodon punctatus
GGCTCTGTGCAGCCTAGTCCGTGGCCAATCGCAGACTGTGAAGCCAGTGGTCTGAGGCGGAAAGGGATGGTGATTGGGCAGGCTGGCTGCTACTCCAAGCCTCTCCACCCCTGGTGCCTGGAAGTCTGCTCCTCAGCTGACTCCCCCTCCCTGCCACGTTTGGCCTTCCAGCGACACCATGTTTTTGTCATTTTAGCCACCCGAACTCACCTGAATGCAATCTGAACTGACCGAACTGTTCGGTCATTTTAGCGTTTGGAATTGAGTTCAGTTCGGTCAGTTTGGGTTCGGGTTTGGATTCGGTCGTACAAACAGGCCAAGTTTGGGCCAAACTCCGAACTTCCAAACCGTGTTTGCCCATCCCTAGTAGCATGTAGTGTGGGCATAAGACCCGCTTTTTATCCCCTAACACCCTTTTTCTTTTTCTTTTTTTCCCTTTTTTCCTGAACCATCAAAGATGTCTGAAAGTGGAGGTGCAACTGACAGAGTGTTCTGGTGCCTGGATATACACTAATTCTATGTCGCGTGCCTGGCTGGTGAGTCCTGCATGCCTGCTCAGGATGTAGCTGAACACCATATATGGTGTTGGAAAGGAATTTTCCCCTGGATTGGCGGCTGATTCTGAGGATGTGTTTTTCCCCTTCCCTTGCAGTGTGTGTGGGGCTCACTTGTTTGAGATATCTGGATTTTTCTTTTATAAGATTATTCCCGGTTATCTCAGACATTGGTGTGCTCTGGTCACTCCCACTCTCTATTTGTGGCAGATTTTTATTATTGACTCTGTTTTCTGTTTGGTGGATTTCTCCGTGCAGGCAATTTGGGAATGGGAAATTCTGCATAGGTTCAGGCGGCTGGACTAGATTACTCTTGAGGTCTTGTCCAGCCATATGACTCTCTCTCTATGGGACTATATGGGACTATTACACATGCTAAGTTCTAGCGCTGATGTTATGTGCTTGGAGGATCACGCTGCTCATTTTATTAACAAGTCAGTAAAGTAAAGAAGCAGATCCCAAGTCCTGGGTGAGATGAGACCTAAGCTCACAATTAAGGTTCATGTTTAATTTTAATAGCAATTCAGGGTAATTGCACTTTCCTATCTTTCATTGACTATGTGACTCTTTAACCCAATATTATCCCATTTAAAACATTATCAAGCAGGTGAAGGACTACAAATCAACTTTGCACTCCACAAACCACTCTTACTACAGAGTAAACGATCTTTCATTTGATTGCATCTCAAATGATCTACTTAGCATAACCCTGAAAAAAAAACCACTTATGAATGAAGCTGAAAAAAATACTTTCCAGGATGGGAATACTACCCAACGGATATGCACGCCCCACCCCACCCTTTGCAGGTCAGGTAACAGCCACTATTCACTGGGGTATCCAACGTATGTATGTATGCCCACTACTTTATAAGCCACCTGACAATTTGGACAGACGGAGGGTAGCATTCTGTTTTGCCACCCTCCCTCTGCCCAAATTCCTTGCTATCAGTTGGTTTATAAAATTAGTGGGCATTCACATGTGCATTCTCTCTCGCTCGCTTTTACTTCCCAATCCAAAACAGCTATGCAAGTACCCATTTCCCATTGTGGGTGTAGATCAGGTACCCCCAGCAGGCTACCTGGAAATTTGGGTATTACCCACAAGTAATAAATTCACTACTCATTTCAGCTCTATGTATGAGCATGTTGCCACAGGCTGCAAGCCACAAGCTACTTACTCCAGAGTAGACCCATTGATTAGGATTACAGCACCAGCGGGTGTTTTCAAACAAGCAAGGCAACCTTGGGGGGGTCTATGGCCACCACATGGCTCTGCCACAAAGCACCCACACGTGGAAGGCGTGGGGAGCAAATCAAATGAGCAGCTCCCTGAATGGCTAGTGTAGCCACGGAGACAGTCACTGCACATTTAGTCTGCCCCCCATGACTCACTCCAAATGTTTTGGTATTGCTCCTTGAGTGGCTGAGAGTGGGTGCTCTGTGGCTTGCGAAAGCGCGCATTCAGACAGGTGAGTGGATCCATGACTCAGGTGACCAAGCAGGGTAGCATCTCATCTGAAAACACCCAGTGAAGTCAATAGGATTCTGAATAGTCTAAGTGTTTTCAGGATGATGACCGTACACTGTGGTGACGAATCTCTAATGGCTTTATCCTGCAAGTTATTCCATGCAGGCAGAGTCCCATTGACTTAATGGGTTTCCACTCAGCAGGAGTAGTTCCACCATGGGGAACCATTTGCAAGACAATGGCCCAGATATGACAATGAGAGATGTGATAGTGGATGAAGTCTGGCATGAGAGTTGTCAGTGTTTACCATCTCTCAACCTGCTTCATTTTATTCAACTGTACAAGAAGAAATGTGAATAATTAATGCATAACTGCATATTTTATGCAGGTGTGAGACTTAATTAATTAATTCCCTTCCTTTTGCGTAATTTTTTCTGATTTTTGTGTAAGACTCTGAAGCGGGAAAGTGCTAGATAAATACTAATGCTATAGAGCTACTAATCACCATCTAGACTGCTGGGAGAGTGTTTGTTTATAATGTGAGAGCTTTAGGTTCAGTGTCAGGTTAATGTCTTTCTTTTACAACTTTCAATACTCTATTCAAAAATCATATTCACAGCTTGATCCTCCATCAGATAACTCACACATTATCGGTTTGTGTGCAGTGTACACGAGTCTCATTCAAGTGTATAGGTCTTGTGTGTATGCTAACCAAGAATACATTATCTGCCCAGGAATCGGGCTGTCTTAAAAGAATCCTTCACAAATAGATTATTTCAAAAATGTAATTGCGTTCTGCAAGAAGCCTATGCACTGCTTTTTGTATAGGACTCATGCGTAACACTTCACGGACAGAAGGAAATGTGGTGTTTTTTTTAAAAGCTTTGTACAGGTAAGGCCAAAGACAGGAGAATGAATCAGCAAGGCTCTCTCATTAGCGGGAGATAGTTTGACCCTTTTGTAATCTTGGATAACTATTTCATGATCCTTTGCTTGCCAGAGTGAATGGTACTTTTGATTAAATGCAGCATTTTTTCATCTTTGAGAATAAGAGTAGCCCCAGGAACATTTGACAGAACACTGGCTTCACTTTGACATTCGGATGTTTTAAAGGCTTCTGTCTTTATGGCTAGTACCCGAGAAGGTTTTCTCCCCTAATTAATATCACTTGTAGAGGCCTGACCAACCACAGTGGTTCAGCTACTCAACTGCTCTAGGGCTTTGAAAAAGGCATTTTTTGCTTTGCCTTTAACCTAAATTATAAGGAGGGTTTAAGCTTGTGCCAAATAGGCTAAAACTATATAATTTAAGAGCTGCTCCCTGTCCTTCCTTGACGTTTTTAAACTTTAGTCTGAGTGAAATGGTGCAGCTGGTTCTTTTTATCTGAGCATCCAAAACACTGGCAGAAGAGAAGTCTGGAAGCAAGAAAGTGGGAATCTGCAACAGCTAATGCCCAGGTTCCAGGTAAGCAGGTTTGCTTTCTTAGACAGTGCTTTAAGTGACTGGACTGCAGTAGCCCCTGTTCCAGTTCTACTAGACTCCACATATTTTCTCTAAACAGGAGTAGGTGTGATTCTTGGTATTTAAAGCTTACTCTGCAATGCTCCCTCTTCTACTTGTTACTGCAACATGTCTGAACTTATTGGAGAGAAGCCTCTTTGGATCACTTTGTGTCCAACAGAGCCCAATCCTGTAAACACTTACAATTGATCATAGAACTATTCACCGTACAATATCAAGAATTTGACATTTGCATTGTTGAAGTCAATGGGAGCTTTGCCATTGACTTCAGCGGGTGCAAGATGAAGCCCAAAGAGCTATGTGCAATTTTAGGTCTTTTGTATTGTATACATATTTGGCAGTTTTTATTAAGCTTAATCAAATGTTAATAAGTGACAACCTAGGATTCTATAGGAAACTGTTTTTCTGGAAAGTAATCAAATATGGCTTTATTAAACACGTGTCATAGGCAAAATCTTCATAAACACCAGAGGAACTCTGAATGTCTCACTCAAAAAGTTGCTTTTAAAAATTGCACCATATTTTTAAGTGTGTGTATCCTTTTCTGTTAAGGATTCTCATCCCCCTCCCCTTTTCTGTTCTGATAAAGTTCCTTCTTTCCTTTCAATGGTGATCCAAAGCAGAATAAATCTACTACAAGGCTGACTTGTTAAAAAATTAGCAACATATGAATGTCATTGCTGGAGAGAGTTGAAAAGAAAATAATAGTACACTGGTATAGCACACTAAGTATTAGCTCAGCAGTACATACATAAAATAGACTTGTCGTAGTCTGGCTAGAAAGACAAATAGAAATTCTTGCTTCCTAGCTTCCATAAAATAAACAACAAAATGCATTTTCATCGTCTGTTGTTCATTTCTTTTCTAAAGTCTCCTTTAGAAAAGCCTACTAATGATGGTAGGAGCAAGGGGTTATGGAATTCAGGAAATGTTTTGCTGAGCCTGCATTTACAGCGAGTAACTTTAGCCTGATAAATGCTGACAGAAGTCACCTTTAGTTCCCTCTGTGGCTGTAGATGAAAGGCTTTACATCAGCCATGCTTTGAGAGGATGATCTCAAAATTCATACAAACCCGAACCAACTGTACGCGCGTTTGAAGCAAGTTAATCTGGAAATAGAGTTGTTGGGGGGAGGGCGAAACCTATGCTTGTTGGGAAGTTCAATCAGATTTTTATGTAGCTGTTCTGATAACTTCCTCCTGGCTCAGGCTGCTAACCTTGCACAATCACAAGACTTTAAGGCACAATCATGAGGAATCCTCTGTTGTGTAACTGTGTTTTTGAACTCTGAGGAACTGTAATACAAATAAAACTTTTCCAAACTCCAGGAGAAGCATATGTCTTGAGTTTGAAATATGCATTATTTTTTTTTGCACTGGTGTGCTTTTTGGGTTTTTATACAGCACTTGTCACACTCAAGGTATTGCAAGGTGCTTTACAGAGCAATGAGTTAGATGCTAGCATTACACATTTGCTATGCATGAAATAGTGCTCACACATCCTTGGACGGTAAACCTGCCTTTACCGAGAAGAGCAATTGGCTTGAACAGCATGGTCATTTCTTATTCTTTTCAAAACTGCTATCATCAGATCTCTCTCATTCTCAAGCAGAGAGCTTGGCTCACTCTGTCCTTGTTTAAAAATTGTACTGCCTGCAGATCAACGTATCTTTCACACCTGCTCCTATTAACTTACTGCTGTGCTATCACTGGGTGCGAGTCCAAGTTCTGATAGGCAAGATAAAATCTTTTTAGTTCAGGCATGAGAATAAGGCCAGCTGAAAGATACTTAATAAGGTCTTAGTCCTGCAGTCAGTTCCACATGGGCGGATGCTAAGGGGGCTCATTCACACAAAACTCATCTTGAGTGGGTAGTTGCCCAAACCTGCATTCAGTGTTCTCTGAAATCTGTACAACTTCCTGTGCCCCTTGATTCCTGTTCTCTGCCACCTGATGCAATGCATGAGAGAGTCCCGCTCACCCTCCCCTTCCGCACCCCCATCCACACCATGCATATATGCACTAGGACTTCAGCGAGTGCCTTGCTGCTGGACAAGGCAAACACAGATTAAGGCAGAAGTGGTAAATTTGAAGGACGTTGTGTGAAAGGGGATTTAATGTGTATGGTGCGTCAACGAAGAAGTGGAGGAGACTCATTTAGTGTAAAATAAAAGCCTGCCCTCAACTCCTCAAAAGGGTTTCTTTTTTGAGAGAGATGAGATATGTTTAACTTGCCTTCCCACAGACTCCAAGTCCTTCCTGTGAGGCCTAGATTTCTACCCTTGCCCTGCCATAATCCACCAGGCTTTAGTGTGGCTGAACTGAAGATGTGCTACTATGGGCTTCTTTGACTGTGGTCACTTTTGGGATCATAAGAACATAAGTAGTGCTGTACTGGGTCAGACTAATGGTCCATCTAGCCCAGCATTCTGTCTCTAACAGTGACCAATCTCTGTCTCTTGGGAGAAGTATCCAACAGGTCACAATGGGCAATCCATTCCCTGTTGCTTCAGCCCCCAACAGTAAGAGGTTACGTCCCCAAAACCTACTTGGCCAATAGCCATTAATGGACCTATCCTCCAAGAACTTATCCAATCTGTTGCCAGAGATGCAGAATTCTCCCCAAAAAGACAGTCCCCCCCCCCCCCAATACTCGGCAAGGCCGCATGGGTCGGTGAGCATTGGGGAGGCCCTGAGCGGGGTCAGGGCTGAGCCGCAATGGAACCTAGGGGGGAAAGGGCCCTTCATGCTAAAACCAGTCTGCCCTTGGAAAAGATGATTAAGTGGAGGAAGCCCTGAGTAAGTATGGAGCTCGAGACCATTACACAGTCTATTTGAATAGGGTGAGCATGCACAACCCAGTTGTGAGAATGTTAGATGCCATCTCGAAGAACCTTCTTTACAAGGCAACAACCTTCTGATCACTCACACGGGAAGGAGTTGTTTGTAAACAAACAGCTTTATCTCCCAACTCCATCAGTGTCCTGCTGCTGCTACTGCTGCTGCTGCTGCACTACTAGCAGGCAGCGAGAAGGCAGAGGCAGATGAGGGATGGGGACCCAGGCAGCAGGCTTCAGCTGTGGGCAGCAGCCTCCAGCCATGCAGGGAGAAAAAAAAAATGGAGCGGGTGGTGCCAGCAATTGCTGCCCCTTCCCCCCCCAGAAATGTTGCACAAGGCCCGGGCCTAGGGGGCCTGCCCCTAAGTTCGGGCCTGGCGGTGAAGACTTAAGCAAAGAATTCATTCAGCTTCTCTGCAATGTCTTCATCCTCCCTGAGTGTCCCTTTTACCCGTTGGTCATCTAATGACCCAACCAACTCTCTAACAGGCTTCTTGCTTCTGATGTGGAATATATTTAATCTGCACTTCCAAGGTGGTGTTTTTAAATAATTTCCAAGCTTCTTGCAACGTTTAACCCTTGCAGCTTCTCCTTTTAGTTTCCTTCTAACTAGTTCCCTCATTTTTGCATAGTTCCTCTTTTTAAAGCTAAATGTTACTGCGGTAGTTTCCTGGGCAATCTCCCTTCTAGAACTATGTCAAATTGGATTATATTATAGTTGCTATTACCAAGCAGCTCTACCACCACTACCCCTTGCCCCAGGTCCTGCGCTCCACTTAAGACTAGATCCAAAGTAGCTCCTCCTCTCATAGGTTCAATTACTCGCTGCTCCAAGAAGCAGTGATTTACGGCATCTAGAAATTTTACCTCTACATCATACCCCCAGGACACATTCACCAGTCAATGTTAGGATAATTGAAGTCACCAATTATTACTGTGTTTCCAACTTCAGTAGCCTGTCTGATCTCAGTTAACATTTCATGATCAATTTCACTGTTTTGATCAGGGGGTTGGTAGTATAGTCCTACTGTTCCACACTTCCTCATTGCACATGAAATTTCTATCCATAGAGATTCCAGAGTACATTTCAGTTTCTGTACAAATTTCATCCTTCTTGACTCTAACATATAACACCACCCAACCACCAGTCGAATTTATTCTGTCATTTTGCTATATTTTGTACCCCGGTATTAAAGTGGCCCATTTGTTATTCTCATTCCACCAGGCCTCTGAGATTCCCATTATGTCAATACCTTCATTGGGTACCAAACATTGTAATTCTCCCATCTTACTTTTTAGACTTCTAGCATTTGTATATAGGCACTTAAACATATTATTATTTATTATGGTGTTTGTTATTGCATATTTTGTTTACTTTGGAAGTATTTAAATTTGTCTGCTCCATACTAATGCCTCCCTGTTCTCCCTCTGATTCTTTCCTAAACTCTAGAATGCACTGGAATGCACTGTATCACTACTAATGACGGCATCCCTTTGGGTTGCCTCCATCTGAACCACATGCTCCACAGCAACTCTCGGCTTTACCCCAGATCTTAGTTTTACCAGATCTTAGTTTTACCCCTTTACCATCTTTTTGATTTTTAGCACCAGCAGTCTGGTCCCATTTTGGTTAAAGTGGAGCCCGCCCCAAAGATGCTCTGTGGAACAAAATAATAATCCCTAAGTGGTACCACTTAATTTCTAATAATCCTCTATGGAGACCTCGCAGTCTCCACTTCTTCATACACCATCTTTCAATGGACTCGTACTGCACAACCAGCCACCATGAATTTAGAGGGTTGGAAGCAGGGCCAGCCCTATGATTTCTGGGGCTGGCAGTGGGGAGGGTTGACTGAAAGGTCACTGGAAACAGAAGGCAGGGTTTACATGAGTGGGACAGCTGGGCTTGCCAAAGGAGTGGTGGCAGGGGGTCTCCCACTGTAGTACCAGGAGCTTTGGGGAACTTGAAAACGAATTAATAGAATTCCTCCACTGCCACTCCTGGTCCTGGCTGCCATTGCTGCCACTCTTGAGGGTTTTGAGGCAGGTACTTCTTGAAGGGCCCTAATGTTCACAGGGCCTGGTTGGAAGATGGACTGGAGGCAATAAAGTCCCACACTTCTTTCTCCCATAGAAGGTGTGGCGATCTGGGCTAACATGTTTCTCTTAGTAGTGCCTTAAAACTATCAAGCTGAATGTCAGTTGGCAGACATAACAGTTTCCAGTTTTAGAAACTGATTTCAACAGTCGCTGAGTCTACAACAGGAGCTGTCTTTCAATTTCATGTTGACTCTCTGGGTGTTTGTCAGTTTAAAGTGTTGGGACGTTTGCAGTGCCTGAATTCATTAGATAAGGGAAATGGGTCATCTAAATCTTCGCAAACCTCAGCTACCAAAGAAACTCGCTACTGCAAATTTCCTTCAGAAATAAGCTGGAAACAGACTCCCATTGGTTTTAATCATGTGCTAGATAATGATGGTACTGTTGTAGCAGATGGTGAAGTCAGTGCCTCTGAAAAAATTCTTCAAGTTTCTCTATTTTATAAAATGTATATTATTATTTTCTATATAAAATGAATATGCTTACTGCGACAGAAAGGTGGGATAGAAGGAGTGCATCAAGCTCATCCTGTCAATCAAATGAGAGAGGAAAGTTATCAAAAAGAGTTTTTCCTGATTAAGAAAATGTCAAATTCTGCCTTTGTTAACACTGTGTAGCTCTCGTGAGTTCTGGAGCCTTATTGCAGCTTTCTTTTTTATTGGCATAAGTGAGATCAGAGTTGCATGATGATTCAAGGATAAAAACATAGCTCAGTCTTCAGAAATATTTTGCAGCATTATGTAAAACCTATGAATCAGAATGTTTCATATCTTTTGACAGTGAAAGTATTTTGGATGATATCTTTCATTGGACCAACTTGTGTTGGTAAAAGTATGCACGCTTTTGATGGCTTAGAACAAAGAAGGCCATAATGCCAGCCTCAACAGGAAATCTTCATTTTCACACAGAACGCTTGAAAACTTACATTAACAGACAATAGTGTGTTAATGTCCATGTGATTCATGTTCACCTCACTAAGATTCACTTTGATGCTAAATCGACAGAGAGAAAGCATGGTTGCCATATTAATCCAAATGGAGACAAAATAGTTCAGATACTGGTCACAATCCAATAGCCTGCATGTGCCGCCCCCTACACACAGTGCATGGCCAGAATACGTGCGCTGCAGGCATGAACATGTGCCGCACGCACAGCACAGTTGCGCAGGACAAAGGTGCAACCCGGGCTGAGCCAACCCTCCGAGCCCACCCACCCTGTGGCCCGGGGGATAGAGTGGGAGCCAAGCCCACACACCTTGTGGCCTGGGGAATGGAGCGGAAGCTGCCTGCCGCATTCCCTTAGGCCACAGGGTGTGTGGACTCAGGGAGGTCAGGTCGGCCTGGATTGTACCTTTGCCCCGCCGGGCTGTTCTGTGCACAGGCAGCACATACACACCTGAAGCACACACATTCTGGCCATGCACTGTGCGTAGGAGGCAGCGCACACAGGCTGTTGGATTGTGCCCACTATCTTTTATTTGACCAACCTCTGCTGATGAGGGTATGCAAGCTTTCAGACCACATAGGGTCTTTCCTCAGGGCTCTGACTTGTTTCCAGCCTATATGGTCTGAAAGCATGCCTACCCTCTCCAACAAAAGTTTGTCCAATATAAAGAGATCATCTGAACTACTTTTTCTCCATCTTTTGGTCCCAAGGGCAAGCACTAGCACTAAACAGCCTGGGAATTGTGATCTAAAGATTGAGTAAGTGGCATCAGAGTAAAAATTGTAGCAAGGTTACTGTAACAGGACAGAGTCCCCAGGGGCCACTGGCCCTTTAACAGAGCTAGCACCTGCCATGTGATGGGTAGTGGAGCTGCAGGTGCTGGTCAGATAGAAGGATAGCACCTAAGGAAAAACACCTGAGACTAAGGCAGGGCCTAGGCAGCCCAAGGAAGCAGCATAAAGCTAAGCCAGGCTCAGAGTGAGGGATACCTGTAAGGCAGACAGCTCTGTGGCAGGTCTGCAAGTGGGCTGTGCCTGAAACTGAACCAGAGGGAACTGGGCTGCAAAGGAGTGTGCCTGGCCCAGAAAATTGAAGCTGCTGGAGAAGCAAGAAGCAGAGAAGGAGAGCTCTGCCCAGAGCCCAGGCCAGGATTTTTGGGAGCCTGGCTAATAGGTGTGCAGAAGGCTCAGAGTAGAGTACCTGAGCTGGGAAAGTCAGCTGTGCCCAGAAGGACTATGCCTGGTCCAGCATCTATGAGTACATGGACACTGTATATTACTAGAAAGGATCGGGACTTGTGCGTATAGGATCTTGAGAGCCAGAGGTCTTGGACCTTGCTGCTACGGAGAGTATGTGGAGACTTTGTATAGGAGTGTGTATAGAATAAAGGACTGTGAGGGCCAATCCTCTAAAGAGTGACTGCATGTTAGTCTGGGTAGATTACTGCATGTTAGCCTGTAGAGTACTGAGCTGATTCCCCAAAAGCAAGCAGTTGTGTGGGACCTGATCCTGTGAGTACTCACACCCTGAGGCAGCCCACTCTGCTACAAAGTGGTGAAGAATGCAGGTACCACTAAAGTTGGCCATCAAGCCAGCAGTGTAAAAGGGGGGTTGTCCCAGGGTAGGTCAAGCTACTGGAAAAAAGTGGAGGGTTGTGCCCTGAGAGCAAAGCAGAGAGAGAGACTGATTGACAGAGGATTATGCTATGGGAAGGAGCCCTAGCTGGATTCTGGCTGCAGGAGACAAGATGGCAGCTGGAGGGGTGCACCACAGCTGAAGAGCGTGGTGCAGCCTGTGGAGATGGGTATAGCTGGAGTTGTGCTATCGTGAGTGAGGTCCTTGAGAGGTGCATGACCAGACAACGTGGAGATGGAGAACCCCATGGCAGTGGAGCCAGGCAGGAAGGGAACGAAGGTATTGAGGCTTCTCCATTTGGGGAACCCCATGGACTTGCTATAACTGTGGGCAATGGGGAGACATGTGGAGGTGGTGCCCCACTGCGTTAAGCAATGTAAAATGGACTCTGAGAGGCCAGATCAGGAATATGTTTGGATCTATGGGCTAACTGTGTACAGAATCAAAACTGTGTGGGACCTGTGATGGCACAGAATTAAGGAAAGGGGCTTGAACTCAACTGGAAGTGACCAGCAACCCCAGAGTGAAAGATGAGAGAAACCTGGGTGGAGAAACCACCATAGGAAAAGGGGGCCCTGAAACAAAACCCCAGGGAAGAAAGAGGTGTTGGGGTTACAACAGAGTAGGTCCCATGAAGAGGAACTACTCTAAAAGGGTCCAGAAAGAGAGAAAAGAGAACAGGTGCTGGACTTGTAGAGAGGAGGGTCATGTAAAAAGAGACTGTCCTATGTGAGAGCACCATAGAACAGTGGAGCCCTGGAGAGAAGTGGGAAATATGGGGCAAGAGCTTGTGGAGCAAGGAGAAAGACAGAGAGAGACCCCAGATTAAAGATGGAGAAACCCAGATGGGCCTGACCCTGTTACAGTTACTATATGGAGATAGAAGACATGTTGGTAGAACTGCCCAACCAAATGTAATTCACTTGTGCACCAGCCATCTGCTTTTACCAATATGGGTACAATCCTGCAAACGCACGTGTGCTCAATGCATGTGAGTATTAATAATCATTATAATTTATCTCTCCCTGGGTCCTCTCATGTGGAGTCCCGCATGGTTCCATTCTGTCCCCTCTCCTGTTCAACATGTATATGCAGTCGCTGGGTGAGGTCGTGAGATGGTATGGTGTGTGGTGTCATCGATATGCTGATGACACCCAACTCTACCTCTCCTTTTCATCCAAAACAAACCCAGCAGTCTTGGTGATTACTCAGTATTTGGGGGCTGTGGGGGACTGGATGAGCGCAAGCCTACTGAAGCTGAATCTCGACAAGACAGAAGTGATGTTGGTGGGTAAGGTGCTGGGTGTGGTCTCCCCTGTCATTGATGGGGTGTCTCCCACTGGTCCCCCAGGTTCGTAGTCTGAGAGTGTTCCTCGACTCTCAGCTCTGCCTGGATGTTCAGGTGGGAGCTGTGGTGAGGAGCGCATTCTGCCAGTTACATCTGGTGCGACGGCTTCAGCTGTATGTCTCAGATTCAGACCAGACCACCATCATCCATGCGTTCATTACCCCAAGACTGGACTGTTGTAACACACTCTACGTGGGGCTACCCATGGTGAGAGTCCAGAGACTGCAGCTGGTGCAGAATGCGGCAACCCATCTCCTTACGGGGACGGGTCACCGAGAGCACATTACACCAGTGCTCTGTTCTCTGCACTGGCTGCCTATAATCTTCTGGGCCCAATTCAAGGTGTTGGTGCTTACCTATAAAGCCCTACACGGTCTCTGCCCTACCTACCTGCAGAACAACGCCACTCCCCATGCTCTGGATCAGCTCCTGTGGTCCGCCAGGAGCGTCCTTCTCCAAGTCCCCCAACTTGCTTGAGGGGTGACTATGGAGAGGGCATTCTTGGTGGCCACACGTAGGCAGCGGCTGTGGAACTCCCTTCCAGCAGAGGCCTGGGTGTTCCCATTTTGCAGAGGAGGAACTGATAGTGACTTAGCCATGAATTCACTAGGTGGCTTTGGGCAAGAAACAATTTGAATCCTGGTCTCCCAGAACCTTATCCACTAGTTGATACTGGCTTACGTGACTATTTCTGCTCATGTGCATTGTCCCACTGTGCTAAAACAGGACTACTCACATTCATAATTATTTGTGTGTAAAATATTTCTAGGTCTGTGGACTGTATTTTATCCAATTTGATTTACATTAGCGACTACAAGCTAAAGTGATACTACACAAGAATCTGGTTTCACTTGATGGGACCCCAGTAAAATACCTTGACCCCAAGATGTCCAAGAAATGTCAGTGTAAGGTGACCTAACTAAAATTGACCAAAACAAACAAATTTAAATACTTTTCTAAATATTTGTTTGACATATTAATCTCTGGGTGAATTCAGAGCTGTTTGGATACTGTCTAATAAAAATAGCATAAGTTACTCACCCACTGCTGCTAGTTTTCTACAGTCTAGTTTTACCCTTGCTAGTATGGTCAAGGTCTTTGGTATAGAGAAAGTGATGCTTGATGTGGTTCATTGCCACTACAACCTTTTTGTAGGTGGAAATGGACAATTTCTATGCAAGCACAGGGGGTTGCAATGAGAGAGATTTTCCTATTTGGCTATATAGTAGATAATGTTTGCAGCAGAGCCAAAATGAGTACCCACAAAAACGGGTATACCCATCAAATTTCTAGTACCCAAATCGACCTGACATTGGGTACTGATCAGTACCCGATTTTAGCCCAATTTCGATACCCAGTGTCCCGGAATGTCAACTTCTGGTCCTGATGTTGACTTCCAGTCCCAGGTATTTTTTTTCCATCCCACCTTTTCAGTTTTCCATCCTGGTATACATATTGGTAATCAGTAATCATCAACTCAAAGTCAGTACCAGAAACTACTGATTTTTGCGTTTCCAGATCTGGGATTGGTAACTGAGCAGCCAATCAAGTACCTAAAAAGTGATACCTGAAAATGTGGGTATTACCCACAGGTAGCAAATCAGCTACCCATTTCAACTCAAGTTTGCAATTATGTGGCCAAAGTCCTATTTTTTTTGAAGGGGGTAGATTTTATAGATTTAGTCATATGAATCTCTTTACTAATCTAAACATTTGATTTTACAAACAGCTTAAAATATCTTTCCTCAGCTTTTTCTCAAGCATTATGTATGTAAGGCAGGGGGAGGAAGGAATATTCTTTACAAGTTAGGCTGTGTGTGTAGCCACACAAGCTAGCCTGAGGAGGCTACCACTCCTTGGGGAGCCTTAACCCAAGCTGGGTAGGCAGACTACGCAATGCAGTGCATTGTGTGACCGGCTGTCACCAGATGTTCCCCCCACTGCATGGCGGGGCAAGCAGCTGGCTGTTATGCTTCCTCAGGAAAAGGCCAAGAACACATCACATAGCAACCTCACCATATGGGGTACGGCTTCCCAAGGAGGCTTACCATATGGGGGGAAGGCTGCCCAAGGAGTGGCTGCCTGTGTGCCAGGACCCCTTCTGCCCCACCATGCGGTGAGCTCCGTGGCGGGGCTTTGAGTGGAAGGTGCTGTTGCCTGTTGCATGCTGCTGCATCACGGCCAGGGGAGGGAGGGAGGAAAGGAGGGACGGAGGGCAGGGCCAGGCACTTGCTTATGTGGCCAGCACTTTGGCCCACCTCCGCCATGGCAGGAGCTTTGACAGCAGCCCGGCTTCCCCATGGGAAAGGGGTGGGGTGCCTGTCTGCCCCGATCCCCATGCTGGCCCCGCAGTGTGGCAGCTGTGCTTGCCTGCCATGGGGCCATGTGGGAATTGGGACCCCGAAGGTCATGTGGCTGCACCCATAATCGCCTCGTCCTACTTTGCTCCTTCTAAGACATCTGTCTATGCATACAGCTTCAAATATGGGTGTTTTTATTACTAAAGTAGGGGCTGATCGTAGGTTTATGGGACTGTGATCTACAAATTCTATTTCAAAATCAACTGCAAAAAACAACCAAAATCAGGAGTACCACCTTTTTTCTTCCTTCCCACAATTAATGGGTTTTTTGGATCAAACTACAAGTGACCACAGGAAAAACAGTGTAGATGGAAGACAACCGAAAAAACGTAGACAATATGGGGAGTAACATCAATTCGTTTAACAGGCGCGCACAAAATGTTCCCTTATTGCAATGCATACATGGTCAGCTTCCATTGTTAGAATTTGATTAAAATTTGTTGCTGCACATGTGTGCAGATATGTGGAGTGACAATGAAGATGAAAAAGCTATAAAGTTAGAATACATCGTACAGGATGTTTCTGATAAATGTAACTACATACAGGGATGATGATCTCAGCAAATTGGGGGCAGTTTCCTTCAAACAAACTCAGATGAGCGGAGGCCCTCCAGCTGCAGGTTCAAGGTGCAAAACACCATCTGTGCATGAGAGAGAGTTCAGCATCTGGGCGAGGAGGAAGTAAGAGATTATTCTCCACTTTGAAGTGGGTGGGCTGTAAAATTGTCTCCACAGAATGATTTCAGAGGAAGTCTCCATTCATGATTCTCCAATGGGGGGGGGGAGGGGGCGGAAATAGTCTTCTGGAAAGGTCATAATAGAAAGGGAATTATCCGGATTCCCTCGGGGCTTGTGGTGTCACCTTGGACCTTTATAGCAACACACAACTCCTACTGCTTACAGTATCTGCAACGGATCACTTTTACATTCAATTGGCATGATGGCCAGGAACACCCAGTGGCTGTGGACTGGGCAGCCTTTTGAAGCTGCGTTATTGTGCTTTAAGGCAATACCATAATACTGAAAGAGGCCAGGGAAAGAAAGTTCTGACTGACAGACTTTGGAAACACTCATTTTGATTTTCCTGACTTTGGCTAGTTACAATGATCAAACTAAATAACATGTTTTAGCTTGGATAAAAATGAACCCACACCAAAATGAAAACTTATAGCAATTAATGTATATTTATAGACTTCAAAAACCGTGAAGGAAAACATTTTTACTAGAGTCTCCTGCTCCCTTAAACCATCTTCATCCCTCCTCCCATTTTGGCCCCTACACCTGGAACTTCCTTCCAAAGCATATATGCACAGGTCACTGCCTCCCAATCTTCAAATCCCTCCTAAAAACCTATCTTTTCTGTCAGACTTTCCGTAGCTCCTTACCCCCATAGACTGCTAATTTATACCCTCTTATCCTTCAGGATCCTCCTCTTACCCTAGTAACCAATCTAAGTACATGAACCTGCAGCTGCTTGAATATATCCTTGTGTCTCCCTATGTCCCTCTGCCCCCTTCTGACCCTCCCACCCTTGGCCAGCCTAGGGTATAAGCCCCTCAGGGCAGGGGCCTCTCTCTGACCATGACTGTTCACCTTGCTGGTGCTATATAAATTAAGAATAATAATTAATAATAGAACAAAACTCCTTTGGGCTACCATCAAGAGGGGAGTGGGGGGGGGGACTTACTCCTGGGTAGTCTCATTGACTTCAATAGAACTACTCTGGGGTGCGTGGCTTTAGTACCGTGGCCATAAAATACAGACCTCCATCAGTGTAAACTTTAAACAAGGCTATGCACCTCTAAACAGTGTGTTAAACTTTACAGCAAGGATCCTCTGTGACCTAGCATCCAGCTTTTGGCTGGAGGGAAGATTGATAGATAGAACCATTCAATGTCTCTCCGCTTTTGCCAATTTCTCTGTGGGGTGTCCTGCTTGAAGCAAAGTTTCATACAATGTGGGAGGCAGTGAAAAGAAAACATAATGATGGGGAGTTTATTGCAAGCACTAAATGCCTGTATGCTGCATTCAAATATTTATTAGAATGGCAACTGAGCCACAGATGTTTGAATTAGAAATACAGCATCAGCAACCTTGTTTTCGGGTCAGAAAACTTCCAATCTAAGTTTTAAGGAGAAGGAAAAGAGCTGTGGTTTAACATAGCCCAGTACAACAACCAGATAATGTTCCTAGCCACTCCCCCTTCTTTCCTACTTTAGATTAATTCCTTCACCTTGCAGAGCTAAGTTACACATCCACACTCTACCAACTGGAAAGAAGTTGCAGGTGTGGCTGTCACTCAGCAAAGTGCCGAAGTCACAGCCTGGGCTACCAGCACCCCCACCAGCGTACGTCCAGGGCAAAGCAGGTCACTGCAGGTGAGAACCTATGTTCTGAGCCACCGTGACCTATCCCAGATTGGGGCCGCCATGGCATCTATGATTGGCTGCCTGTCATGGTGTGGGGGCAGGTCACTGGGCACAGTGAGAGGCGGGGCCAGGATAGGTCCCCTGCTGCAGTCGTGT
>QEPC01009281.1:193256-212393 GCA_003113815.1 Sphenodon punctatus
CCGCCTGTCCCTGGAGGCTCCCCTACACATCCCCCGAGACTCCTCCACCCCACACAGCGGATACTGGCAGCCTGCCCCACTACTTACCGTTAGACTGCTGCTTTCCCCGCTGACCCAGGACCACTCAGTCATCTCCATCCACCAGGTCCCACGCACCTCACCTAATTGCCACCACTTTCGGATCCTTTGCCACCTCTCTCTGTCACCACTGCCAGGTCCTGCCTCATTTCCACCACTGCCACTGCTGGATCCCACCCCACCTCTCCCATGCTGCTCTTCCCTCTGGGATGTTGTCATGGCTGACTAATTCCTGTCAAGGGGAAATAGACTGTGATGCAGCTCTGCTGGGGCCCTAAAGGTTTGTGGATTTAGGGCCCTAGTGGAAGGCAGTAGTGGCCCCACAACAAACTCGGGGGGTACTAGGAGGCCCCTGGCGGTAAAGAAAATAGCAGGGCCTGGAGCAGCCACCTTGGCTCGCCCTGCAATAAGGCCAGCCCTGCCTGTGCAGGAGATGGGGGGAACACAATTTGTAATTTTGTTCCAGCTCCAGGCATTCTGGAAAACATAGTCTAGCTGATTTTGTTTTTCAATTGTTTTAAGTGGAAAGGGGTAACCTAAGAAGCTACTGTGGGTCTGAAAACCTCTGTAGCGCTGCCCTGCATCCTCAGGCTTTAGAGGCCCACAAGCCTGAAGGCCAAATGCAGCCCCAGACTCGTTTTTATTTGGCCACTTTCCAGTTTCTAGATCTGGCCCCTGGATCTAGTCCTAGTATCTCCAAGCACAGAAAGAGGCTACAGCTCAGGCTAAGAGAGCAGAGACGAGGGCATGCACACAAGGATAGGAGGCATATCCATGGCACAGATCCATGATCTGGACCTTCCTCTTCCTGAACGCACCCCTGAAGCACCCCCTTTTCTCAACTGCTATGTAATCTTCTTCAGAGCTTGTTACTAATTTTCAGAGTGGCACTTGGGAGGGAAATGGTTCGTCGTCCCAGAGCCACATGCTGCTGGTTTCTTGCCAAAAACATATTCTGCTTCTGCAGGTAAAAAGCTACTCCCTCTCCCCCTCCCCAAGTCCTGACATTTGTCAATCCAATGTGCTCTCACCATGTGGCTTAACGGAGGGGGGGTTGTTAGCAGGCTGCATCCAAACTTAAATCCAGAGTTCTTCCTATGGAATGACTCTTATTTGTGACCCATTACAGTACTGAATTAAAACAATAGATAGAGCTTGGGAGCTCTTCATAGCAGACAAAGGAACCAGTAAGTACTTTCCTGAGACTGAGCATGTCGTTTGTCTAAACAGTTTAAAGTGTTAAAACATTCCCAAGGAACTACTAAATTCTTAACTGTGAAGAAAACAAAATAGAAATAGTCAGGCTGGTACCTTTGTTACACTGAAGAGCATGAGGAAACCAGATTAGTGACCATATATTTTAGTATTTAATGTCATTATATAAATTTAATGAAGCTAGATTGATCTAATATTACTCACAATTCTGTGGACCAGGTGCAGAACTGACATCAAAGTATATCTTACTAATGAGCATGAGACACCGATTCTTATCAACACTAATTCTCCACAGATTTGCATAAAACTGTGAATAAAACTTCAGTAATTGGAACTTTATATGAAATACAGGGCATATATCGGTGCCTCTGCATATGGTTTAACAGATTGCTAGAATAGATTACAAATTAAATTGAAAGGAATCTAGAATTGTGCCATTTCTTTAAGGCACTTGCTGAGACCAATAAATGTTGCCTAATATAACAAAATTAATGCTCCTAATTTGTTCTGCAATTGCATTGCTAGCTTCTAAAAATATCTCCTATGCACAATTGGCAAGCAACAAAATTAAGGCCTTGACTTCAAAAGCACCAACCCAAAGTATCATGAATTGGGACCAAAAAGAATCATAAGACTTCTATGTTTTCTAAAGCATCCTGCAGCTTTCTGCTTCATTGCAGAGGAACCTTAGAAGAGCAGTCACCAAACTTTCTTTGACTGCGACATTCCCCTTTCTCTTGTCCAGTATGTTAGATCAACCATGACCACCTGCTGGGTGGGGGTTCTGCTGCTCTGGGGAGCCTCATTGAGGGGCCCCCACTGCCTTTTCAGGAGGAGGCACAGGCTGGTTGGAAGCCTTGGGAGACACATGCGTGTACACACACACACACACACACACACACACACACCACTGCTCTCTCTCCCACTATCTTAGTTCTGGTCCAAATAATCCTGGCCACTGGAGTCCCAGAGAATACTGTGTCCAGTAGCGTAGCAAGGTTGTGATGGGTCTGGGCTCATGTCCCAGTTATGCCCTCCCTGCCCCCCCGCCCCCATAAGAGCAAGGGGTCAGGATCTCCCAAGATTTCCAGACAGCCTTTGCTGTCACGCAAATGTGATGGTGCCTCCAGAGTGGCAAAAATCCCACCAAGCAGAAAGCTTCAAGAGGGGGCAGGACCAGCACTCCACCCCTTCTAACTCTGAAAAATTCCTTTTTGGTGGGGGCCCTTTGCAAGCAACCTGAGTGCTACTAGAAAATATTCAGATTAGGTGGAGGTAGAGAGTGCTGGCCCTGTTCACTCTCCCACTCGCTCTGAAAATTTCATCGTAGTGCTCAGGCCTCTCGCAGAGGGGCCGGGCTCACCATGGCAGCTATGCCCTGGCTGTCTGCTTTGCTGGTTTGCGCGCAGACTTCTCTGTAATGTTCTTGTGGTGGTCTAGGGCCTACAGGCTCTGCTCACAAGATGCTGTTGACTCTTCTGCAGAACCTGGCTGGGGTGGACGGCACTTTTTTACAATGGTTCCGTTCCTACCTGGCAGGAAGATCTCAGCAGGTGGTTCTAGGGGATTGTACATCATACCCTGATAGCCTCTCGTGTGTGGTCCAGCAGGGTTCTATTCTGTCCCCTCTTCTATTTAATGTGTACATTAAATATACAGTCAATAGGGGAGTTTGTGTGCAGTTGGGACATTTGCTGCCATCAATATGGTGTTGCCCACTGATGCCGGGGATGTCCTGAGTGCTGTGAGGGCCACTTTTTGTGAACTTGACCCGTGCCCATCCGGGTTGGTTAAGGCCAGTCGGGAGACACTGGGGCCATTGTTGGCTGGGGTAGCCAACACCTCCCTTAGGGAGGGCAGAGTGCCAGATCGCCTCAAGGAGGTGGTGGTGTGGCCTCTGCTCAAGAAACCATCATTAGATGTTGACTCCCTCGCCAGATATTGGCCTGTCTCTAACTTTCCCTTTTTAGGGAAGGTTATTGAGCGGGTAGTGACTCAGTAGCTTCAGGGGCATCTGGACTGAATCAGTTTTCTGGATCCCTCGTAGTCCAGCTTCTGTCCAGGGTTTGGCACTGAGACTGCGCTTGTGTCCTTGGTTGATGACCTTTGCTGTGAATTGGACCAGGGTAGGGCCGGCCCAAGGCATGTGCCACCGGTGCCCAGGCACATGGCCCCGCGGCAGCCTTAGCGAGAAGGCGGGAGCCCTGCAGCACTGCCGCTGCATGTTGGAGAGGGAGTCGGGACACAGCTGTTTTAAAAAATGTTTCCCCACCCCCATTGGTAGCAAAGCCTGCTGCCCGGCCGCCTGTCCCGTCTTGGTCTTTTTCCCCCCGTGCCGTGGCCCTGCCCCCCCCCCGCTGGCTGGCACATGCCCCCCCTCCCCTCCGCTTCGCACCTCCGCCTCCTCCGGGCCCCCACCGATGCTGTCTGCCCCGTGGGGAGAGTGAGATCAGGCAGCCGGGCCGGGACTTCTCAGTGCTCACTGCTGGAGGGAGCCAGCCTTTCCTTAGGGAGGAGGAAGATAGCAAGCTCGCACCCCAGCCCGTTGTCTGCCCTGTGGAAAGGGGGAGAGTGGTGAGGCCGGGCTGGGGCTGCTCAGTGCTCATTCCCTGCCTCTACTGGGGGGAGCCTTTCCTTAGGGAGGGGGAGGGTAGAAAGCTTATCCCCTCCCGCCAACGCTGTCTGCCCCCAGGGCCGGCCCCAGGCACGGGGACCCCATCCCTCACCTGCCTCTCCCTCCTGTAGCACTGCAGCAGCAGCATCTGGGACAACCGATGGATTGGACTGGTAGATAAAGCTGTTTGTTTACAAACAGCTCCTGCCCACGTGCTGATCAGAAGGTTGCTACCTTGTAAAGAAGGTTCTTCGAGATGGCACCTAACATTCTCATAACTGGATTGTGCACACTCACCCTATTCAAATAATAGCCACATGATGGTCTCAAGCTCCTGTAGTATAAAAAGTGCTCTCCCCCCTCAGAATGACAGTTCCTTCCAACCCTTTCTAGAAATATAAGGAAAAAATTCCATGCAAGGCTGGAAGGGTGGGTGTTGTGAGAATGTTGGAGCCATCTCAAAGAACCTTATTTACACGGTAGCAACCTTCTGTTCTTCGAGTGGCTCCTCGCATGCTATTTTTACATGGCTCCGCTGGGTGGGTGGGGTCCGTGGGCGTGCCAGTGCATGGATGGGGCATGCACATGGCTGCACACGCATCCCCACTCACCCACCACTCATCCACACCCACATAGTAACCACCGTTTCCCCCAGTTGCTCCGTGCATGGGGATGGGGTGGGGTGAGTGGGGATGCGTGTTAGGCGGGTGCACACAATTGAAAATGAACGTGCAAGGAAGCTATAAGTTTCAGTGCAGCCATAAGGTTCCGCCGACCTTTGGGGCCCCGCAGCAAGGCTTGGCACATGGCCCCTCATACCCTTGGGCCAGCCCTGGACCAGGGTCGTTTGATCCTGTTAGATCTTTCAGCTGCATTTGATACTGTTGACTACGAGATGTTGGTGGCACGCTTGCAGGACGGAGCTGGGGTGGGCGTGACTGTTCTTGAATGGTTTGTCTTTTTTCTGGCCGGAAGAACTCAACATGTGGTGCTGGGTGAATGTTCATCTTCTCCCCGGGACCACACATGTGGAGTCCCGCAAGACTCTATTTTGTCCCCTCTCCTGTTCAATGTGTACATGCAGCCTTTGGGCAAGGTCATTCGAAGGTTTGGTGTGCGGTGTCAGTATGCTGATGACACCCAACTTCACCTGTCTTTTTCAGCTGACCCAGACCCGGCAATCTCAGTGCTCACCCAGTGTTTGGCGGCTGATTGGGACTGGATGAAGGTGAGCCATCTGAAGCTGAATCCTGACAAGATGGAGGCGATGCTGGTAGGTAAGGCTGAGGGAGTGATAGCCCCTGTCATTGATAAGGTTTGCCCGCAATTGGTCCCTCAGGTCCATAGTCTGGGGCTGCTCCTGGACTCGCAGCTCTGCCTGGATCCCCAGGTGGTGGCCGTGGCAAAGGAAAATTTCCGCCAATTACATCTGGTGCTTCGGCTGTATGTCTCAAACACAGAACTGGCCACCATCATCCATGCTTTCATCACCTCGAGACGCGCTTTATGTGGGGCTACCTTTTGGTGATTTCGAGATTTCAGCTGGTGCAGAATGCAGCAGCCTGTCTCCTTACGGGGACGGGTCGCCATGAGCACATTACACCAGTGCTCTGTTCTCTGCGCTGGCTGCCTATAGTCTTCCGGGCCCAATTCAAGGTGTTGGTATTGACCTACAAAGCCCTAAATGGCCTGGGCCCTGCTTATCTGAAGGATCACCTCATCCCCCGGGCTCTGGACAGACACCTGTGGTCAGCTGGGGACGCCTCCCTCGGAGTTCCCCAGGTATCCTGGGTGGCACCAATGAGGGGAGCATTCTCAGTTGCTGCACTGCGGCTATGGAACTCCCTCCCAACAGAGGTCCGCCTAGCCCCAGATCTCCCCTCTTTCTGAAGACCACATAAGACCTGGCTGTTCCGCCAGGTTTTTTGTGAGGGAGACAGATGATGGGTGGCAGTTGGTAGGGGAGATGGTTATTTTGTGGCTCCGTCTGAGTTGGTTTTATAGATTTTATATTTTGGTAATATTGTGTTTTGTTGTATTTGTGTTTTAGCTTTGTTGTACACTGCCCTGAGCTACTGTAGGAGGGGGCGGCTAAGAAATCTACTAAAATAAATAAATATGCACCCAACACCCAACTGTATCTACCTTTTTCGACCAACCCAGGCCCTGCAGTCCAGTTGCTGTCCCGGTGTTTGGCTGCTCTGGGGGACTGGATGAGGTCGAGCCAATTGAAACTTAATCCTGACAAGACAGAGGTGATAGTGGGTGGGACCAGTGATGTTGGGGAGGGGGAAAATGCCATTATTTGGGGGAGGTTCACCCTCCATTGGTTCCATCTGTGTGGAGTCTACTGGTGCTCTTGAATCCACAGCTGTGTCTGGATCTGCAGGTGTCGGCTGTGGCCATGGGCAACTTTTGCCAATTACATCTGGTGAAGAGGCTCCGCCCTTATGTCTCCGACTCTGATCTCACCACCATCATCCATGCATTTGTCACCTCAAGGCTAGACTACTGCAATGCACTCTATGTGGTGTTGTCCATGGTGACGATTCGGAGACTGCAGCTGGTGCAAAATGCCATGGCCTGTCTGTGGACTGGGACAGGCTGCAGGGAGCACGTTAGTCCAGTGTTCCGGACATCGTACTGGCTGCCTATTGTCTTCTGGACCCAATTCAAGGTGTTGGTTTTGACCTTTAAAGCCCTACATGGCCTGGGCCCTGCTCTTCTGAGGGACCGCTTCATTCCCTGCAATTGTTCAAGAGCACCCTCCTGGAGGTTCTGTAGTATCAGCAGGTCTGTACGGACAGGCAGGCGTTCTCGGTGGCCACACTGTTGCTGTGGAATATGCTCCGGGTGGAGATTCGCCTTAGCCCGGATCTCCTCACTCTCCAGCAGCAATGTAAAACTTGGTTATTCCATCAGGCGTTTGGTGGGAGGGAGGGAGAAGGCGAGGGGGGGTTAGCTTCTGTGGGGTGGGTAGTGTAGCAGACCTTATTGATTGATATTATTTTATATGTATATTTATTTTTATATTTTTGTTTTACGGTTTTATCTTGTTAGCTGCCCCAAGTTGCCTCTGACAAGAGGGGTGGGTTGTAAATGTTTTAAATAACTAAATAATGTATTAATTAAATAAAAGGGTACAGCTATCCCACCATTTTGGAGAACACCCCTACTTCAGACTAGGGCTGATGCGGCAGCAGCTTTTACCGCGCCGCGATTCCGTTCCGCTATTTCGGAATTGCCCACGCCACACCGCGACATTTCTGCGGATATTCCGCTAATTCCGCCGGAATTCTGCAAATCGCGGAATTGCGGAAAAATCGCGGAAAAATCGCGGAAATCGCGGAAAACCACTATTCCGCGATTTTTTGGCGCTGGCGGAATTGCGGAAATAGCGAAAATGTCATGTTTCCACGATTCCACTAATTTGCGGAATTAAATATGCGGAACCGCGGAATGAAACCGCGGAATGAAAGCCTCTGCCATGCCATTCCACTAATTGCGGAAACACTGTTTCCGCCGGAAATAGCTACCGCTGCGATATTCCGCTACAGCCCTACTTCAGACAAAGTGATGCTTGGTATTTGACACCTGTGCTTTTTCTGCCCCTCTCCTTGCCTCCAGTTTGGAAATCACTTCTTTAGAGCTTTTCTAAAATCAGTTCTCTGTGAAAACTGATAGTCTCAATGTTTTTCTCAAGCTGAATTTTGAAAGTTTCTCTCCAGCATTGTGCTACACACTTAACCAAAGAAGATTACTAGATACTGCCGGTTTGTATATTTTTGTCACACTCCAGATCTCTCAAAGACCTTTCAAAGGAAATTAGAACTTATATCCATTAGGGACAGAATGAGGGCTTGGCCTCCAATCCTAAATACAGTACACTTAATTGGGACTAAGCTCTATTAACACCAATGGAACATATTCATGTTTATGCGCATGATTGTGTTCTTTGTCTAATACCCTGCCAACATATGAGACTCTGTTACTTATGCTTAAGTCTAATTATGCTAATCATTAATTTTGCTCTGTGTAGAACTCCTCTCAATGAGGAAATGGTAAAAGTGCACAGACGAATGCAATATTAGTATCCCTGGAAAAATTATGGAACAAGAAAAGCCTGGGTGGGGGGAAAGTAATTCAAATACCACTGAAGGTGGATTTAAGTGATTGCCACAGTTGGTGAAGTGTTAAACTCCTATCAGTGTATGCTCAAAACGAAACTGACCTTACACAGAGGTACCAGATGCTCACAACCTTGGCCCCATGCTTCCAGAAGCTTCCAGCGGTGACTGCAGAGCCCCAAGAGTGGCAATACCCACAGGGCCCCAGGAGTGCCTCTGCAGCAGTGGCAAGGCCACCACCACTTCAGAGGCTTGTGAAGCAGATGCTTTGTGCGGGACCCACTGCTCATTCCCAGCCGTGTCAATCCTAAGGCTGTCTCTGGCTCAAGATTATGCTGCAAAAAACTTTGCCTAATAAAGGTCATCTTCACACGGACACTTATCCAGGGACTATAGTGTTAATCCTGAGATAGTTTGCCCATCTAAATGCTGCATACAGCAATTACAGTCCCAGGATAACAGAAAAGTCCGGTGTTTACAAAACCAGTTTTTGAGGTTTTGTAACATCCAGCTGTTTAACTATCCCGTAATTATGTCCATCTAAATGACTTATCTCTATCCTGAGATTAGTGTCACAGAGTCTTATGGCAAGAGCTGACATCCTATCTCCGAATAAAATTATCACTGGATAAAAATGTCCGTGTAAACAGGTACCACGTCGTAATCACTGGATAAGAATCCCAAGATAGTTTCCTCCTAATCCTGTAATAGTTTGCCCATCTGAAAATGCCCAAAGGAAGCAGTGGATAGAGCATAAGGGGTGGCGCTAACAGGATTTCTGTCCAGAAGACAGTATGTCAGCTAGGCTTTCCTCCCAAAATCCACTGCTGAAAAGCAACACCACCCCCAAACTTAATAGATTAATAAGATATTCAATGACTTCCATCATGATCATTATGCTACATCTCAAGTTGTTAGTGAATGTATGCCAGCAAAAATAATTAGTATCATTAAAGCTTTCTATCAGGTACAGTCTGCACAATTAAAAGAAACCGATGGAATGGTTCAGTAAAGACGCAAATTTCCAACAATGATGCATGTTCCTAATGCTGTTTAGCATTGCTATTGACTACATTATGAGAACTTGGCTGGAGAACAGACACAACTTAGGCACTACAGGGTCCAACGAAAGCACACTTGATGATCTAGATGTGGCTGGCAAGATTACTTACAACTTGATTGAGACATCCCTTAGAGTGAAGACTGAAGCTAACTAACATTACACAAAAGATGAGCAACAATTAGTTATGAGAGAACATGTCTAATGAGAACCAGCACAATGCTCAACGTGAGCATTACCTTTTAAAGGTGAAACAATAGAAGTGGATCCGCTTATAGGCATTGGTGGTGATATACATGCCAGCAATTATGCTCAGCAGGAAATAATGTCATGAATTGTGAGGGAGGTAACTAGCTACATACATTCACAGCTTTAAATAAGATGTGGCTCTCAAAAACCTATTTAAATGTAAGGTTTTTTTGAGAAACAGATTTTATTTAAAAAACTATCTTTGCACCTTTTAATATACGTGTGTTAAAACAACCGAAGACACAAAAAGTTGTGTCAGTAACTTTGACAGCAAATGCCTCAGGAAGTTACTAGGTACCAAAGGAAGTGTACTTAAAACTAATGCTGTGATTCGCTGCACTAGAGCATTCAACAACTCCTCATCTCAGTCACCTGGACAAGCAATATCTGGGATAAGAATAAAGAACTACTACCATGTATGCCATTTAGCAGCTGGAAGTTAACACACAAAAAAGTAACTAAAAAGTTGCTGTATCATAAAATACTCAAAGAAGAAGCCAGTGTAATAGCTAAGCGTGCAGTACTTGGTCTGGGAGGTGAGGGGGACCCTGGTTCTAGTGTCACCTTGTCTCAGTCAGAAACTCACTGGATGATGTTGGACCAGTCACATTATTCTCTCTGCC
Source organism: Sphenodon punctatus (assembly GCA_003113815.1). Classification (NCBI taxonomy): domain Eukaryota; kingdom Metazoa; phylum Chordata; class Lepidosauria; order Sphenodontia; family Sphenodontidae; genus Sphenodon; species Sphenodon punctatus. Next base: position 203,223 of record QEPC01009281.1, read on the forward strand.
CAACCTACTTCACAGGCTTGTTAGGATTAAAAGTTGTGTTAAATTGTCGTATGTAAAGTGCTCCGCATGCCATGGCAGGAGGGTGCTATATAAAGATTACTAATGGTCTTAACAATGCTGAAACATGCAACGAGTGGATCAGGATAAGCCTAGACTGGTGTGGCCTTGGGAGGTAGCTGTAGTTTATATAGTGCCAGCAATGTGTCTGGCGCTGAATGATTAGAGACAGACCTCTGTCCCAAGGGGCTTACATTCAAGAATGGACAAGGGAGGGGAGACCAGAATAAAGGCATTTTCATGAAGCTGGCAAGTTGGAGGTACATGTGCTTAGTTTAGTTATAAAGGGAGGAGGGGAATTCTGAAGGATGAGACCATGAGTGTCTCTACACATTTTGTTAGCCACAGAGGAAATCAACCCTGCTGTAATAATAACTATGCCATTCCATGACAGAACAGTACATCCAAACTGCTCATGCTGCTCTGTTTATTCTGCCACCCAATGGACTCTGACCACTAGGGGGAGCCCATCAGATTTATCCCGCTTTTCACAGGTTCCTTTGCTCTTTAGTTTTGCCTTCTCTACTTAGCTCAGACAAGCAGCACCATAGCCCTGCAGTGAAACTGACAAGCCTAGAACCTGCTTTGAAAGAAAGTCCAATAGTAAAACTGACAGGTACAAAGTATACCTATTACCTAAGCAAATACCTGACTAATCATGAAGACAAGTCCTAGAGTGACATCCTAAAGTTCTCGTGTTTCTTTATCCTGGCTGATCAAGACCCAGCTGCAGGGTGGTGTCATTGAACAGACTTTCATTGATTATCTTGTTTTCAAATGCTCAGTGAGTGTCCAGTGGAGTTCCCCAGCTATGCAGTATAAAGAGACACAGAAATGAACAATGAGGAGCTAGAGAGAGGCTGATGGAACAGGTAGGTTATTAGAAGGGATTTGAAGGTCAGGAGGAGGGAAATTAGTGTATGTGGCTCAGGGAGGATGCTCTCTAGGCAAATGGGGCAGCATGGTAGAAGATGGTTTAGGAAACAGGAGACTGGGTAGGCGAGAGTGGTAATGGTGACAGAGAAGGAGTGAAGTTTCTGAATGGGAACATAGTAGGAAATGAAGTCAGAAAGAGAGGGAGCATGGGAGGAGCCATTCGAAGAAGAACCTTCAAGGTTCTTCTTTGAGTGGCTCCTCCCATTCTTACAATTGGGTTGGTGCTTGCGCGCATGAGCCAGGCAGCGATTTATTTATTTTTTAAATGCTGTGTGCAAGCTTGTATGCACACAGCCAGTGGGGGCGGGGGGTGTCCGCCCGAACGCCCTTGGGGAGGGGCTGCCACTGGAGGGAGGAGCAAGGCCATGAAGATGGTGAAGATGAAGAATATGTGCTGGGTGAATAGCTGACTGCACATTCAGAAAGGAATGCTTCAGCCTACATTAGAGAGGTCTACAGCATACTCCACTGAGGGGATAGCACTTAGTGCTTAGCATGGGCACAGATCCATCCATTTCACTATAATTTAGTGCCAGTTCTAGCACTTAGCACAGGCCCATCTGCTTGGAGGATCATGCTCTCCTCTCAACCAGAGTTTTACGTCATGAAATTATACTGTTAGAGAAACATAATTGGGTCCACCTAGCTCTTATTGTTCTAGTGTGCTACTTCTTCCTCTTGTCTACTACCATAATACTGCTAAAATAAGCTTTGGAAATTAGTCTTAAAACTCCCTTCTCTGAAACTACATGCTGTCAGAAGAGATTACGCAGAGAAGTTAAAGTGCCTCTGACAGAAACTGAGCCTACAAACATTCCAAAGCTGTTTATAAAATATCCAAATGCCCCAAGCTGGCTTTTCTTTTTAATTTCCCACACAGCAGTTTGCTTTCATTGCTTAAAAAGCATCTGATAACTTGCAGAAAAAGCACTGGCGGTCATTATTTACTGACTGTAATTGCTCCCCTTTGTACGCTAAAGTAAGGTGTCAATGCTGCTTGCTTAAGTTACCAGCCTGAGTCATGGGAAGCTAGAAAAAGCTTCCCAAAGTGAAAAGTATGCTTAATCTTGTAAGAATTGTTTGATCCCCTCCAACCAGAAATTCAGTCTGGGTCCCTGAAAGGCACTCTTGTTGCAAATCTCCTCTGTGACTCTGCAGTGAGAGTACACAGAAACCCTCCCTTATATTGTATTTTCAAGACAGACTTTCCCAGCCAACTAGCTGAGTGCCCAAGCCCCCTGAATCTCAATGACACACACTTGGGTGCACTGCTTACCTCCCTGTGGCTCTCTTTGGAAAGTCACAGCTCAAACGGATATTCGCTGTTTGCATTGCTGCCCATATTAGCCATGGCCCCGGTGACATAATCCTCCACAAGTCATTCCAGCAGCTGGGAAAGAGCAAGCATCGGCCACCTACTGTCAGCCAGGCTGAGCAGGTAGAATGCATGTTTGAAAATGGCACAGTGAGCTTTTAAGGTGGATGTTATGTAAGTAAGAGTGAGAGAGGCCAGAACTGTTTGCTCTGTGGAAAGCTCTAGGCTTTTCACCCATGACTCTGGTTCTGGATGACCTGGATGTGAGGAGGCTGCATGCAACCTAATTGATGGGACATGGACATGTAGCCCGCATTCACCCACACAGTGGGCTCCACGTTCTCCAGGACCCTGCCAGGAGGGGGACTGCCTGTCGGGTGAGTGGTGGCTACATGGTCAGTGGGGGCAAATGAAGTGCCCATATTGGTGGGCTATCATCTTATTTGTTAACACCCTATGTGGCAGAATTATGATGGTCAACTGTGCTCATTTGGGAAGAGAAGTGTCCATACTGGTCCCAAATATCAGAGGTGCAAAGAAAAGATGATACCTTTTAGCAGACCAAAACAATATCATCTTAACTATTTTCTCTAGTCTGTCTCATTTGGGAGGGGGCAATGCTTGCCTTGCTTTTCAGTCTGTTGCAGAACACTACGTCCCTAAGGTCCTCTTCCTTTCCTTTCCTTTTTCCTTTTTTTTTCCTTAAGGAGTAGTTTGATTAAAGTCCATATGAAGTGGAAATATAGGTGAGGCTAGATTCCTCTGAGAGCTAAAATTTGTCTTTCTTAAAATGGAACATGCCCAATTTTGTGGCTGTACCTCAGGCATATAAATCAGATGCTGAGGCACACCTGGTTTCAGTGGGTAGGCAAAAGATGAAGGCAGGAATGTGAATCACGAGTGTTCCTTTCTCTGTCCACTGCTCAGCGGTTAGAGTTAGTGAAATAAAACCTTGTGAAATAAAATTACATCACATGGGCATCAAAATGCATGGATTTTGAGATGAAATGATTGGTCTTAAAATGATAATCCAAGCACTTCACACCAACAATTGCAACTTGGTCTTTTCAAAGATTTCCGCACCATAAGTGTGATGTAAGCTGTACACTGAAAAAGTAAGACGTTTAGCAGGCAGTGTGGATGGATTCCAGACATGTGAGAAACAAATACAGTCAGGGTCCTGTGTTCACTGCATTTTCCCCATTGCTGTAATAGTTACATTCAATTACTTTTAATTAAATGGCATGTAGTATACAAATTAAGTGATTTTAATTTTTTATGGACAGAAACCACTCCATTTTTTTCCAGATTTTAATGGAACATTGTTCCTGGTGGGTGAGGGAGGGGAGATCTTGATAACTGTGCATCCGGCCTGAATACAGTTAGCAGCATAAGTCTCCAGCATTCAGACAGGTAATGTCATGGGAGGAAACACCTGGAAACAGTGGGGTCAGGGACACAAATTAATTTTTCTACTTGTTGGAAATTTCTCACATTTTCTCAGATATGCAGAATAATTATTCATTTTAGCATGATTATACACAAGATATTGAACAAGGCAGGGTCAACTAATTGTCTGCCTCTCTCATTATCATGCAGATTAGCAACATGGGAGGGAACACTCCTGGTTGGTTTTGCTGCCCTTTTAACTTCCCTGAGGGGACTTGCACTGGAGGTGGGAGAGCAGGGCTCTTGCTTTCCCACTAATCAGTGGGAAACCAGACGTTCTGCCTCCCTCCCAGCAGTGCAAGTCCAAGCTTGAGGGATACAGAAGCAGATGACGAGGACTTCCTTTTAATATTTTGCCTATAGTGGTGAAATGTGTAAAACCAGCTGTGTGCTGAGGCAGCAGTTCATGATTTAGGTAGCTGAGCTCTTTTTAATCAAGCTCATAGCAGTGACTGAGGATTAGTGCCCGGTCTGAGTGCCCAGGGCAGACTTGCTTTCCCTCCCACTAAACCCAAGCCAAAAATCATTCCAGGGACATGTTAAGAAGTGCTGTTAGTGGCATCATTTCTCTTTTCTCCCATGGATGGTGCATGTATAGGGATCGCTTGCTCTCTTTAGAGATCTCTTTCGCGATCAAGCCAGTTTTCTTGCTTTCCATTCCTCTCAGATCCTATTCATTAGGCTCATTTTCACACTACAGGATAAAGAAAGGAACAAAGGATAATATGGGAAGGGGACTGAAGGTCACACATACCTAGGGCTACCATACCTCCCCTTTAACAGGAGATGCTTATGAAAATAGATGTTGCTGCACTGGAACCAATGTACCCCTGCAACATGTATATTTCATGTGTCCCCTGTTAAAGGGGAGGTATGGTAGCCCTACACATACCCCATCCATGGGAGAAAAGAGAAAGCTTTGTCACAGCTTTCTTATTCAGGGAACTGAGACTTGTCTCTGCCATGCTGCTTTAAGAAATGTCTGGTGAGGATGGTGCCCAAAACTTCATTCTCATGTGTGCATCATCTGCATTTGCAATTATCACTGTTCTGATCAAAGTTTCCATGTTACTTAGATTCTTCCAATTAAAGGTACCCACCCTATGTTTAAAGGATGGTGTTCTTCTGTAATGATGAGAGTATGTCATTTACATTCTTATGAGTCTACCATCTTTCAAGGCAATTGGCACAGTGTACCTTTAAACCAAATTAGAGTGGTATGATAAACAGATACATCATCAGCTTTAGAAAGGTTCTCGAGTTGCAAAACTCTGATTCAGAATTGCTTTTGATATACCAAGTCAATGGGCTTTCAGATGCATTGGTGTCTCTTAGGCTGCCATTAGAAATGCATTCAATATGCTAAAGAAGTCTATTTTATGTAATGTCAGTTCCTCATGTTCTTCTGCTCATCCACCCACAAGACATTCTGTCATTGAACTCTTCATAATCAAATTCTGTAACTTCAGAGTCCACAAGAAAAGAAACTCACATAGGGGGATTTAGACGTCCCCCTGCCACTACTAGAAGTCGGGCAGCCACCATTTGAAACAGTAGCCATGGCAAACTAGCATTTGATTGGAGATGCTCACTTCTAAAACTTCAACTATGTGGGTTTTACAAGTCAGCATCTCAAATCAAGCACTAGTTTGCTACGGCTGCCATTTCAAATGGCAGCTGCCCAACCTTTGGTAGTGGCGGGGGAACGTTTAAGCCCCTCGGCGCAGGGTTTTTTTCTTGCGGACTCTGAAGTCCACAAGAAACGAGGCTCATCTAAAAGCAGCCCTAAAGCCTTAAATGGCTTGGGCCCTACATATCTGTCTTTCTCCTTATGTCCCTTCGCAGCCCTTAAGATCTGCCGAGGGTACCCTCTTGCAGGTTCCATCACTGGCCCAGTTTCATACCATTTGGGCATCCAGAGAGGCATTCTTGGTAGCTGCCCCACAGCCAGTGGCAACTGGTGGGTTCTAAGACTGAGGGCAGAGGGCAGGGCCAGAAGTGGGCAGGGCAAAGCCAATTATAGGTAGGGCCAAGACAAAGTTTGAAATTAATAATGGAAATTTACAGCTTTGGTTCCTCATCTGTAAAATAAATCTCTAAAAAATGGGAATGTCTCTCTCTCCCTGATGCCTAATAAATGTTTGAACTTTACATAATTACCTGAAAGGCTAATCAGTGGACACAGTCAATACTGCAAGCATAGTTCCTTCCTGTTTGAGAGATACATCTAAACATAGTGTAGCCCCCTCTTTTTATTTTTAATGTTTCTAGTCCATGCGGAGTGAGTGTCTTGGAAAATATTAACTAGGTTGCAAGCGTGTCCTGTTCTTTCAACCTAAAGTTCACATGTTATCCATGGATCATACCTTCATCCCATTCAAAGTAGCCTTAGGGTTTGGTGAAACCTGCAGAAGCAGAGAAAAATCCTTCCCAGGAGAGAGAGGAGCTGATTCACAGCCAGCTCCACTCTATTCCATGAATTGTTCTGCTGAATAACCAGAGTAGCTTTGGGACATAAAGAGGCAGATCAGTGTGTGACTCATTGCAATCTAGTGGACTCTGGGTCTGAAGCCAAGTCAAGAATTCCCTATGTTTGTTTATTTATTTTACCATTTTTCTGCCCTGCCCCCTCCTGCTCACAGAGCAGTTTGGGGCGGCTTACAAGATACATAAATAAAAACTAACATAATAAAAAACACACACATAAAATATTAAAATGCTAAAAATAAACTAAAAGGGTAGAACTCCCCCAACCCAACCCACCCCACCCTACCCATCTCCCTCTCCAAAGGCCTGGCAGAACAGCCAGGTCTTACACAATCTTTGGAAAGAGGGGAGGTTCAGGACCAAATGGGCCTCCATTGGGAGAGTGTTCCACAGCCTGGGAGCGGCTACCAAGAACACCCTCCCTATCGTCACCACTCAGGCCACCCAGGGGACTTTGAGTCAGGCATCCCCGGCCGACCGCAGAGGCCGCAATACAATCCGGGACCTGAGGCGGTCCCTGAGGTAAGCTGGGCCCGGATCATTTAGGGCTTTATAGGTCATTACCAGCACCTTGAATTGGGCCCAGAAGATAATAGGCAGCCAGTGCAGAGAACAGAGCACCGGTGTAATGTGCTCACGGTGACCCGTCCCCATTAAGAGACGGGCCGCCGCATTTTGCACCAGTTGCAACCTCTAGACCATCCCCAAGGGCAGTCCCACATAGAGTGCATTACAGTTGTCTAGTCTAGAGGTAATAAAGGCATGGATGATGGTGGCCAGATCCGAGTCCGAAACATATGGCCAGAGCCGTTGTACCAGATGTAACTGGTGAAATGCTCCCCTTGCCACAGCCTCCACCTGGAGATCCAGGCAGAGCTGTGAGTCAAGGAGCACCCCCAGACTACAGACCTGTGTTTCTAAAGGGGGGCAGACCCCATCAATGATGGGGGCCACCATCACCCGAGCCCTACCCACCAATATCACCTCCATCTGTCGGGATTCAACTTCAGATGGCTCGCCTTCATCCAGTCCCCCACAGCTGCCAAGCACTGGGTAAGCAGTGCACCCAGACTTCCAGGTCTGGGTCTGCAGAAAAAGAGAGGTAGAATTGTATGTCAATGGCGTACTGATGACAACGTACGCCAAACCCTCTCACGACCTCATCCAAAGGCTGCATATACACGTTGAACCGGAGGGGAGACAGAATAGAACCCTGCAGGACTCCACACGTGAAGTCCCGGGGAGAGGAAGTACATTCCGCGAGAACCACACACTGAGTTCTCCCGGCCAGGAACGAGCAGGACCATTCAAGAACAATTCCGCCCACCCTGGCCTGGTCTTTCAGCTAAGTTACCAACATCTCGTGGTCAACAGTATCAAATGCAGCCGACCGATCTAATAGAATTAAAATAGAAGATCTGCCCCGGTTGAATTCACGGCGCAGGTCGTTAACTAAAGCCATAAGCGCAGTCTCCATGCCAGACCCAGGGCAAAAACCAGACTGCAAGGGATCAAGAAAACTGACCCAATCTAGATGCCCCTGAAGCTGCTGAGCCACCGCCCGTTTAATAACCTAAAAAGGGAAGGTTAGAGACTGGCCGATAGCTGTCTGGAGAGTCAATGTCGAGAGATGGTTTCTTCAGCAGGGGCTGTCCCACCACCTCTTTGAGGCAGCTCAGCACCCTGCCCTCCCTGAGGAAGGCACTGACAACCCCCTCCAGCAACAGCCCTAATGTCTCCCAGCAGGCCTTGACTAGCCAGGATGGGCACAGATCTAATGCACAACAGGTGGCCCTTACAGCCCCAAGGACATCTGCCGCATCCACAGGCGACACCCGCTGAAATTGATCTCATCAAATTGGATAAGGAGGTTCCTCCACCTCCTGAGGTTCACCTACTGTTATAAGTGGAGCATTGAAGTCGCAGTGAATCTGAGCGATTTTATCCACAAAAAAGTCAACAAAAATGTCACAGCGGGCATTGGAAGATTCCAGTTCCAAACAGAGAGAGGCCGGACTGACCAGCTGCTGCACCATCCAGAAAAGCTCCACTGGATGTGACTTTACGGAAGCTATGAGGGCAACAAAGAACTCTTTCTTTGCTGCCCGTACCGCCACAGCATTAGCTTTTAAACTAGCTTTATGTCACAATTGGTTGGCTTCAGCTTGAGCCTGGCACTACCGTTGCTCCAACCGTCTTCCTTCCTGCTTCATCCGGCGCAGGTCCTCTGTAAACCAAGAGGACCTGCATCGTCGGCATTCCAGAAGCAGACACCTGGGAGCCATTTGGTCAATGGCCTCAGTCAACAAGTTGTTCCAGAAGACAATGAGGTCATCGAGCGAACAGTCATCGAGATCAGGAGGTAATTCCCCTAGGGCATTCCGGAACCTCTCTGGTTTCATAAGTCTCCAGGGGCAGACCAACCGAACTGGTACACTTCATGCTGCCCCTAATTTGCATACATTTTCATGTGTTTATGAAAATTTGTAGTAGCTACTGACTAGCTTTGGGGCTGAGCTGGGAGGGAAACGATGTCTGTGTGACAAGTACTGTGTAAACGTCTGCACGTATGTGCAGAACTGATGGTTCAAGTTACAACTCAACCTATTAAAAATCAAAATTCTCAAATGTGTGCACTGAGTTTATTATTAATTATTATTATTATTATTATTATAAACATTTATATAGCACCAGCCATGTGCCTGGCGCTGTACAGAACATAGAAATAGATGCAGTCCCTGCCTGTGGCTTACAATCTAAAAGACAAGGAGGGGGAGACAGGGAGAGGGGACAGTGGGAGAGACAGGGGAGAAGACAAACAAACATTCAGGCAGATGCGAAGTCTCAGGTGCGTGTGCTTGGCTTGGTTACAATCAGGTTGGTTGCAGCAGTTTGCAGAGGAGGGCAGACAGTAAGTATATGGGGAA
>QEPC01009281.1:214240-240764 GCA_003113815.1 Sphenodon punctatus
ATGGGCCTCCATTGGGAGAGTGTTCCACAGCCTGGGAGCGGCTACCAAGAACACCCTCCCTATCGTCACCACTCAGGCCACCCAGGGGACTTTGAGTCAGGCATCCCCGGCCGACCGCAGAGGCCGCAATACAATCCGGGACCTGAGGCGGTCCCTGAGGTAAGCTGGGCCCGGATCATTTAGGGCTTTATAGGTCATTACCAGCACCTTGAATTGGGCCCAGAAGATAATAGGCAGCCAGTGCAGAGAACAGAGCACCGGTGTAATGTGCTCACGGTGACCCGTCCCCATTAAGAGACGGGCCGCCGCATTTTGCACCAGTTGCAACCTCTAGACCATCCCCAAGGGCAGTCCCACATAGAGTGCATTACAGTTGTCTAGTCTAGAGGTAATAAAGGCATGGATGATGGTGGCCAGATCCGAGTCCGAAACATATGGCCAGAGCCGTTGTACCAGATGTAACTGGTGAAATGCTCCCCTTGCCACAGCCTCCACCTGGAGATCCAGGCAGAGCTGTGAGTCAAGGAGCACCCCCAGACTACAGACCTGTGTTTCTAAAGGGGGGCAGACCCCATCAATGATGGGGGCCACCATCACCCGAGCCCTACCCACCAATATCACCTCCATCTGTCGGGATTCAACTTCAGATGGCTCGCCTTCATCCAGTCCCCCACAGCTGCCAAGCACTGGGTAAGCAGTGCACCCAGACTTCCAGGTCTGGGTCTGCAGAAAAAGAGAGGTAGAATTGTATGTCAATGGCGTACTGATGACAACGTACGCCAAACCCTCTCACGACCTCACCCAAAGGCTGCATATACACGTTGAACAGGAGGTGTCTCTTATACACATCTAGGGATGTGTTTTTACAAAGTGGTATATGTTCCCAAGACCCTCTGACATATGGAGATTGTTGTTTTATTGATTTATTTTAGAAATGTTTACCCCGCCCATCCTGCCACAGGCAGCTCTGGGCGGCTTACAGTCAACCTTATCAGTTTTACCTTATCTTAGACATAGGCAAGTCTTCCCTAACCCTGAAATCCGTTTCTAGAACTATAAGCAGATTCTTATTCTCCATTTTCTATTCAACAGAACGTGAGAACCTATGATTCATAGGTGCCATTCCATAATTCAAAAGGAATAAATAAGAACTACAGTCCAATTTCCTCAGCTTTTCCCAATATTTGTTCTTTCTTTTTTCTTCTTAACTCCACTGTTCACAATATGACAGGTTGGAGCCAATGTAGCCTCGTAGACAAAGTGTTGGACTTGGACCTGGGAGACCAGGGTTTAAATTCTGTTTTAGCTGTGAACTCACTCAGTGAGCTTGAGCAAGTAACTATCTCTCTACCTCAGTTTCCCATCTGTAAAATGGGAATAATAATGACCTACTTTAGAGGGTTGCTGTGAGGGTGAGCTAGATAAGGACTGTAAAGTACTTTGAACACTGAAATCACTACATAAATGATTAGTAATAATAACAAGGGTGACAAAGTCTCTCAAAGGGAGTGTTGACAGTATGCAAACGTGTATCTTGTTTTCCTAAGGGTATGTTCCATTGCTTGAGGCATCAAGCATGGGGAAAAAGTTAGCCTCTACCATCTCTCCCCCCAAAATTATTCCCTTATGAGTATTGGAAACTATATGTTCCATACTAACTATATATATTCTCTAGGGCCCAGACAAAATAGAGGTTTCTATCTTTTTTCTTTCTTTCCCAACAATGATGAAAGAGTGTACTTTCTGCATTGGTTCCCCTCCTTTCTCTATTTCTAGTACAATAAGTATGTCTAGTTCTCTCAATTTCTGACTTAAGGTAAGAAGAACATTCCTAAGAGCATCCATTGTGGGAGGACTTAGTTCTGTTATCTCTAGTCTCTGTTCTATTGACATGTTTCTTTATTCCCTGAAAAACCTCTTTAAACTCCTCTTCAACTGGTTCTCTCTCCTAATGATGACATTCTCGTCAGGAAACGAAGAGCTGACACACTTTTAATCAAAGAATGGGTTCTTGTTCCCTGGTACTATTACAAGTTGTATATTTTCCATTTTATTTGCCCTTGCAACTAGTTCCTATGCCCATAGTGTGGATAGGCTTGCCAGTAAAAGTTCTGAATGTCAATAGTTCCGCTGACTGTAGTTTTTCTTTCTCAGCTCAGATAACCATTTCTGGCAGAACATTTGCTTGAGCACCAATTTCAACTTCAAATCAATCAAAAGGCCCACTTGTTTTCAGGATAATAGCCAGATCATCCTGTGCTACTAGGAATAATTCCTCTAAGCTGGTGATGCTGCCCATCATCTTCCTCCATTCCATATAAACTCTGCTGGTGAGTGCAGACTTTGGGCAGTTCTTGAGTACTTTCCTATATGCTGAACATTGTTGTGGATTGTGTTTGACTGCCTCAGCCAGGGGTGTAGCTATCATAGGTGCAGCCATACTGGGGCCCTCAAGCCTGGGGGGGCTCACGTGTATCTAGAATGCATACACACACGGGTTGAGTGCCCCAGCAGAGGACCCATTCCATCTTCTGCACCAGGGCCCATTCTCACCTAGCTACATCCCTGGCCTCAGCATGTATAGCTGTGCATGCTATTGCAGTGGACTCATAACATTGTCATAAGGAGACACTGGGCTACATGTAGACTACAGGTCTAACAAATATATAAAGGTAAAGGTTAAACATGTATGTAATGTGAAAGCTGAGAACTGGAAACTCACTTCACACAATGGAGAAATGCAAAGTCATGCCGAGTGTGTATTTAAAGCCTAAACACCTCTGCAGACACACAGACCATTGAGTTGCAAATGGATCTCTTCCTGTGGAAGTGACTGAAAGCACAGAGTTACCTGGCAGGAAAATCAAACAAAGGACCCTGGAAAGGTACTTAAGGGAGGAGACAAGACAAAGAAATCTCTCTCTCAGTTGGTTGAGATCAACTTGTTCAGCTTCATCTGCATCATCATATCTTACCAGCCAGAGAAGGGCTGCACCAAAGGAACTATGAAGTAAGGCCTTTTGGAAACTAAGATTGGTACCCGGCCAAGCTTTCCATCGCTGGCTGTGACATGAACTGAAATGTCCTTGGACCTTGATTATGGTAAGCCTAAGTAAGGTGAATCCAAGTACAGATAGGAATGCGTTATTGGTTATGTTATTTTGATTTCTGCACTCTCGAGTATAATCTTGTACTGCATGCTTATTCATGATTTATTCATTAAGCTTCTTTTTACTGAACTTTGTATGGTCCAGTGGAATTGCAAATCCTAACATTGGCGGGACACAGTTTGGGGTTAATTCTGTGTTTACAAACACAGACGAACCTAGAGAGAAAGAGTCTGTGCTGGGAAACTCTGTGGCTGAAAAGGTGACAAGAAGGTTCCCCTGTTGCAGACTCAATCAGTTCTAGAGAGAGAACTGATCCAGTGAGAGCTGCAAGCCAGGGAAACTGAGTCATGACAGCCTAGAGTGGGGTAGTGAGCCCCAATCCCATGACAAACATGGTATTTGGAAGCTAAGCTCACAACTGCTTTATAACAAGGTCTGTGCTATATTGAAAAATACAAAACCTCCCATTTTTGTGTGCCCTGATGAGTTACACACAAAACTATGCTTTCTTTAAAAGGGTTAGGTCCCTTGACCACATTACAAGCAAATCCATGCTATAATGGCACACATTATAATTAAGGCCACATTCTCACCTTACCTTTTTTTCACACGTATAAAATATATCTGGAAATGTCATGAGAGTCTGAATGCACCTAATTTCATAAATGAGAAGAGTTAGTGTATTTAGAAAAGCTGATGACAGGGCAGCCAAATCATACTTTTACAGTGACAGGAGTCACTGTTCCATCAGTAATAACGCATTTGAGTGATCAATGTTTCATATCCATAAGTTTTTCAATGTGCAAGCAAGCACACCCAGTCTCGGCTAGAAGGCCATACAGAAGCCCTTTACGCCTGGCATAGTGGTGATTTCCTGCATCCGGGGATTGGAGATTAGATGTCCTCCCACACAAAGGGATGCTTTCTAAACTCTTGGGTAGGTACAGTTTATGTGACTGGAGTATTTTTATTGTCCTTTTTATTCTGGTGAAGTGCTTCCTGTTCCTGCCAATAACCTCACCCAGGAAGTGAAGCTGGCGAGGGATAATGGGGCTAGGGGTGGAAGGTGGGGGTTAATGTGCTTGTAGCACTCGCCCAGAACATCTACCACAAGGTGTGAATGGCTGTTTGCAGATTAGGACTTTTTGGTGTTCCGGGAGATTGGATGGAGTGTGAATCCCCACCCTCCCACACACATATTAATGATGCCCCAGACCCTTCCACATGACTTGAACAGAATCATAGAATCTTAGAGTTGGAAGTGTCCTCAGAGATCCACAAATCCACAGCTACAGCATCCTTGACAGATGGCCGTCCAGCCTCTGTTTGAAAACCTCCACTGAAGGATAGCCCACCACCACCCCAGCCAGTCTGTTCCACTGTCCAACAGCTCTTACAGTTAGGAAGTTCTTCCTAATGTTTATCCAAAATCTGCTTTCTTGAAATTTGAAATTGGTTTTAGTCCTGCCCTCAAGAGCAACAGAGAACAAGCCGTGGAGAATTGCAAGAGATGCAAAAGCGGACTCAGTTCCACTGTACTTACAGACTTCCTCTGCAAGCTCTCTATGGATTTCTGCCTTGGGTTCCCTTTCTTGTAATATTTTTGGATTTTTTATTGTGTCCACTGTGTCAAAGCACTGTTCATTCTCCATACACTAAAGCCGGGACTAGATGACTTCTGTTTGACAAATTTTTATTACCTTTTTCAAAGGTTAATTAACTCACAGTAGCCCTTTCATAAGAGATTTTTAATTTCTTGTTGTTCTGGGTTTTTCTGTAGTTGTTTTGGTCCCTGACTCCCATTAGACTTTTGTCTCTTATTGGGGAATTAGCCCCCACAAAATTGCTAGATTAATCGAAGACTGCTGAGTCATTCCCACATACTTCTGTAGTTCCCCTCTTTAAAGCTCTGGTTAAAAACATATTTTTTCATGGCATGCAGGACTCCTCACATTTCTGTAATAATTTCATAATTAGCCTACTCTTCCTAAGTTAACTGAAGGCCATTACACATATCTTGTGCTTCAGGGCCAGCATTATCAGAAATAAAGCTACCTTTTGGCTGTCTTCCTTTTCATTGGCACCAGTTGCTAGCAGGAGTGAAACCCTGCTTGAATCTTTTCCAGTTTCAATTCATGTCAGACATTTTAATTGTTCCATTATTTGCTCTTTATAATGGCTCTTACTCTTGGTACCCTGTGTTGCTCAAGGGAAGCACTAAGGCAGAGAACTAACAGGTTTATTCAGTTTCTCTGTAGGTCTTTGTTTTATGTTTCTGCTGCAGCATGACCAGATAAAACCAGTCTGAGTGAGTTCCTCTTAAAGGGGTGGGAAACCTGTGACACGTCACCCGCAGTTGTTTTTTACTTGCCCCCCCTTCCAGTTCCTGGATCTGGCCCATTGACCCAGGCCCTACGCTCAAACTCTGAAAGAATGGTCTCAAAGAAGAGATTGGAGATGAGGGCATGCATGCAAGAATAGGGGATGAATCCATGGCATAGATCTGACCCCGACCCTCCAACTTCTCTCTAGGCCATGGATCTTGTACTAATTTTCAAAGTGTCCAGCGAGAGGGAAAAGGTTCCCCACCCCTGTCTTAAAGACAGAATTCCTACATCCTCCTGTGTGTGCCTAAATTGACTTCTATGGGGAAGAGGTAATAAATTGCCTTGCTGGTCATATCAAACATTATGAAGCTGGTTCTGTTCACAGTGGTGTGATAGGAGCAGCAAGAATTCATTAAATTTAGAAGTGAGGCCCTCTGGGGGAACTGGGGAGTAGAGAAACTTCTGCACCTTCTGCCCAGGAATCCTCAAAAATGGCAAGGTCCATTGTGATCCCCTTTACAAACCAGAATGTTCCCCTCAAATTCATGACTTAAGTCCTATTTCCTCTCAGGTGAAGAAACTGAGTGATTCTACAAGTTTGTCACCTCAAAGGAGAAAAAAAACTGAACCAAAAGGCTTTTACGTTGTCTTGTTTAAGCTCATCAGCTGCTTGGTAGAAAGACATTGATGCCCCTATTTATCTCTCCTAGATAAGTTTAGAAAAGTATCCTTCTTTTAAAAATAAATAAATAAATCACAAGCTGTTTCTCTTCACTGATGGAAGATAACCTTGAAAAGAGAAGGTAAAACATAGGACTTGATGCATTAAGCTTGAAAAAAGGTAAAAACACATTTACGCTATCTCCATAATATTTCTCATTATTGCTTAGATGATTTGTATCTCTGCTAAAAAAAAATTAAAATCCAAGTCCGTAAAATTAGGTTCCACTGAGCAAAGGTAATTTTTCAGCTTTTCGAAACGATTACAAACAAGATAATTCCAGTATGCGTTAAACCCTAGGCAACTTTGTAAGTACTAAGGCAGCTTGTGTAGCTAAGAACTTCTAGCATGCCTGAAAAATGAGAAAATATACCTGAGTACACTGTTCACGTTAATAAAATTAAATAAAAACAAAACCATACTCAGCTAGGCAGAACTTAATCATCCAAACTGGATTCTGGCTAGAACAGTGATACTAACAATAACATGCCTACTCTTGTAAAAAGAGTCATAGGATTCCTAACGAGTCAACCACACATGGTCAGAACTTTGATGTTGCATCCAAAAAAAGGCTACAATACCTGCAAAGTGCTCTTGGAAACATGATGAGGCATCGGTTAGAGAGTGACTCCAAACTGGTTAAAGACTGCTACAGAGTTACCAGTGCCTGCAGGAGGGAATTCTTTGGCATTCTCCCATTTATTGGACAAGCCTATTTCTATATAGTAATCCAGTTAGATTTTACAAACTGTTTGTCACAGCAATTACTCTACTAGCAGGTTTCCTGCAGCTTTTTTGGCAATGAGCTGGCAAACCTGTGTGGCCTCTAGAATATGAGAAAGGAACAGGAGTAGTGTCAACAGGTGTCATGGTTAAGTAGACTGGGAACAAATGCCTAATTCTAGCTCTGGCGCTGTTTTTTTTCTGTGGCCTTTGTTTAGGCCCATGCACCAGCATTTGCAGACCTGGTTGCTTAAATCTGGGGGAAGAGGGTATTTTACTGTACCCTCAAATGGTAGCTGCAAGTACTCAACCATTCTGGAAAATCCAACCAGTTTATCTAGGTGCTTACTAGTATAGATTTAGATGGATAGCTTTATACAGTCAAACTAGAAGACTTCTACCTTTGCAACAATCCCTCACTATTTCACATGTGTACAATATGATAAGGGCTGTCTCTCAGAAGACTGCAACAGATTAGTCGCTAATAGTGGTATCTGATTGCAAAACACTGTGTAATACTAAAGCTCTCTCCAGAATGTGTACTCAACAGTCCAGTGGCAGGGCAAGGGAACTAGCAACGCCCAGAAAACCACATCCTATTTGGATAACAGTCCCCTGCATAACTCTTCTAAGTGTTGGCAACTGATTACTGGAGTTGGGAAAGTCAGCAGGAAAGAGAACAACAGTGGCTGAATCTATGTATTTGTAGAAAAATGATGAAACTGAGGTCAAGCAGTAACGAAGCAAAAGATAGTAAAGAGGAAATGTGACCTGGTCCCACTCCCAGCAGCCAGAAGAGCTGCCGCAAAGCCCCCACAAAAGGACCATTGCCCTAGTATATACATGATTCAAGGCACAACCCCCCCTCCACACACAAAAACACCATATTAATCATCAGCACATTTGGTCCCCCTGCCTGGGCCCATTGCCCCTAACATGATGCAAGGTATCTGGGTGGCACTGGCACTAGGGTGCCCCAGAGAGAGAGCGAGCACATGGTGCCACTCCCTGCCCTGCCAGCAGGCAGAAGAAAGACACACAAGCCAGCACAAAAACCCCACCATTTTAAATAATGACCAGCAAGTTTGCCCCCTCCCCCATCCCCAAGCATGCAATCTCTGTGATGGGTGGGTTCTAATGGGGTGCCCCAAAACAGAACATATAAAGTTTCAGCAAGTTTGGGCCCCTGGTCCCATGCGTACCACCAGCCAGCAGGCATAGCCACAAGAAACTAGACATGCAACCCCTCCCCCAAAAAACAAATGCGTCCCTTGTTCTGTGCCCCCCGATGCAAGTCAAGCCCCCCCTTCCCAAACACCATAAATTGATCAGAAACTATCCCCCTGTGCCCCGGGTGAGCACATCTTGGTATAGGGTAATTTCAGACGTTACGATACCACGTTCAACCACAGTGCACCCCCTGTGGTGGCTGCGGTAGTGTAATGTCTGAAATTACCCAAAGAGAATCCCGCCAGATGTTCACCCCAGTGAACCCCCGGCTGGAATCTCTTTGACCAGCCACCTGGAGGTCTGAAAGCATGGTTAGCTGGACCACGGTCCGGAATTGGCCAAAGGTAACGTCTGTTACCTTGGTCGATTCCGGATCGTGGCCCAGATCCCGGGACGGGATCAGGTGCAGCAGCCAGATTGGCCACTCCGCACTCTGCACTGGTTGCCTATAGCGTACCGAGCCAGATTCAAGATGTTAGTATTGATTTACAAAGCCCTACACGGTCTGGGCCCCTCATATCTCGGGGACCGCCTCACCCTCCGCGCATCAGAGCGATCCCTTCGGTCCACTAGGGGTTCCTTTCTGGAGGTCCCTCGTGTAAGACGGGGGGGCCACAATGGAGAAGGCATTCTCAGTGGAACTCCCTCCCGGAGTAGGCTTGTCTGGCCCCGGGCCTGTTGGCTTTTCAACATATCTGTAAGACTTGGCTGTTCGCCCAGGCCTTCGGAGGAGAGGGTGGAGGGGTGAGTTAATTTTTGTGGGGGGTGTTTTAAATTTGTTTTAATTATGATATTATAGATTTTTTTTATGTTTAAAAATTGTTTTATTTTGGAAGCCGCCCCGAGATGCCGTAGGCATGGGGGGGGGCGGCATATAAATATAATAAGTAAATAAATAAAAAGTGAGACAATCACAAGACAAACCCAAAGTGTGGCTATTAGTAACCCCCAGCATTGCCCCTATGGACAGCCCAGGTCAGGCCAGGCACCCCCCGCTCAAGTTGAAATACTTACTGATACACCAGTGTAGCACACAGCCAAATTCACTAAAGAGAATGGGAATGCCCAAATGGCCACTTTTATTTTGCCCCTTTCAGTCAATCAAAAACTGTCCTGTGCTTGTCCATCACTCACCTGTCCCCTCCCATTATCCCCCTGTCTACCAAATGTGTCATTAAGTTTCATTTTCTAGCTCAGTGAAGCTAGGGTGAGGGCTGGGTCACTCTGGTCACTCAGGCATCCATCACTTGATCAAAGGTTCCAAACTTCCTGAGTACCAGACCTTGATCTTCGGAACCTCAGAAATTTGGAAATTTGGAGCCAAGTATTGTGATCCTCGGTGTTGTTGTTGTTTTTTTAAATCAAGTACTAGTAGTAGAGCATGAGGGGGCAGGGAAGAGGGCAAATTTTTTTTAATTTTTTTTAATTATTTTATATTTTATTATTTATTTATATTTATTTACAAAATAATTTAATACCCTGCCCCTCATGCTCCAAGCAGCTCAGGGCAGCTTGAAATGTTAAGACATATACAATCAATAAAACCATAAAATACAATAAAAAGGAAGGCACAAAACCAAAACCACCCCTTCCCCCCATCCCACCCTACACCACATCTCCCTCACCAAAAGCCAGGCGGAACAGCCAGGTTTTACACATACGATGGAAGGAGTGGAAATCTGGGGCCACCCGGGCCTCCACTGGGAGGGAGTTCCACAGCCTAAGTGCAGTCACCAAGAACGCCCCGGGTCACACAGGGGACCTAGACTATAGGCAGCCACTGCAGAACCTGGAGCACCGGTGAAATGTGCTCACAGTGACGTTTAAAAGACAGAATTTAGAAGAAAAGAGCTGCTGCTTCCCAAAGACAAAAGAGGGGAGAACCAAGATGCTTCTGTCCATGGCATAACAAGGCTGGGTCGAGCCTTGGCTCATGTCCCAATTATGCCCTCCCTAAGGGCAAAGGTGCAGGGTCCTCCTACGTGGTAGCCCTCTCAAGGCTCCCAGCTAGCTTCAGCTTCCCCTGCAAAGGTGGTGGTGCCACCATGGCTCCCAGTGAGGCCCCCCCAGAGTGATAGTAATACCAGGAAGGAAGTTTTAAGGGCTTGCAAGACCTTTCTTCTTGGTGGGTCCTTTGCAAGTGGCATGAGTGCTGCTAGAAAATATTCAGAGTTGTGGGTGGGGGCAGAGTGTTGGCCCCATTCTTCCCCCACCCACTTCCTTACTGTGGTCAGGCTGCTTGCCGAAAGCCCTCCCCACCCCACCCCCGAGTCCAGGGCTCAGGCTCTACTGAGCCCCCTTGCTTCATGATAGCTACACCCCTGTCTCCATGCTTTGGCCATTGCAATAATAGAGGCCTATGATAAAACTAAGTACTATCGAAGTAAATGTCAGGCCCTGGTGGCTTGCCCATAGAGGGTTCAGGTGTCTCCCCTGCCTACAGGCAACAACTCTCCGGGAACCTGAGGGGTCCTCAGCAGCAGAGGAGGAATCCCCGAGCAGTGAGGAGAAGGACGCATCTCACGCAGACTTACCCCCAGCTGCAGGGACCGGGGGAGGGGCTTCAGCAGACGCTGACGGAGTGCCCGATGCTGGGGCGCACATGCACACTGAGCCTGAGGCACCGCAGCGCTCAGAGCGCCTGTGCTGGCATGCGTTGTGCCAAGGCGGGGTCTATGGCACAAAAGCGGATGCTCGTGGGAGCTTCCTTGCCCGTGATCAGTGCTTTGCCCTGTGAGACTGGCCACTCTGCTTGGGATTGTTGTTGCGGTTTGTTAGCTCTACTGTGACAATGTCTAGTGTGGAATCTCTACAGTAATGCGTGGAGGCATCTGTGTGTTGGAATATTGTGTGTCTGTGTGCTTGTGTGTATGTGTCTGCTTGCTTAGGGTGTTTGGGAACTGGTGTGTGTGAGATCACGTAAGGAACAGGAGAATCCCTATCCCGCACCTCATTCTTGTAGGGTCCTCCACTTCCCCTTTTTTCCCTGTGTGGGGGTGGGGGTGGATTAGAAGGGTTAGTTTGGGGTTCCCTGCGCACTTCTGCACCGTGGTGAGTCTCCTAAAGACCAAGGTAGGTCTTGTGGCTTTGCCTGGGTTACCCATACCCTATGATGATCGCAGCCAGATCCCATTGCATGGGAATCAACACCACCTTACGATCCTGAGGGTTATTTTCCAGGGGTACTCTGTGCAGAGGGCCACAAAGCTAACTCTTCCCCTTTCCCGTCCCTCATCTCTCACAGTAAAACAGTAAGCTAGGTTGCTGAAGGCCTCGTAGAATTTTTTTTTAAACTGGCTTGAATTTTATTTCTCAGAATTTGGTTATTTCACTTAAGGAAAGGTCACCTTAGAGTAAAACCATGATGCAGTATTCCAGAACTCAAACCAGCTCTTACTAGTATTAATAGGAATCAACCGGCTCTCTCTATACTGAGGTGTGAACATATACCCCAGAAACTCTAATGGCCACCTTAGATACATTCAAAAGCTTACCCCCGCTTATGATCAATTCACTAGTTTAAAGTACTTGGAGAACTCCAAGAGAACAGTCTGCATGGAGCTATTACTTAACATCGCAACTCCTTGCATAAACATATTGCCTCTTTATGTAGTCAAAAACACAGTGCCAAGTTTAAAAAAGAAAATCACTAAGAAAGCACAAGGTCAGACTCCAAGGGGTTTCCATCTCCTGTAGAGTTTACCATTATAAAACTAAAGCAAGCTGCCAGGGCTTTCATGCATTAATTTTCTTTAGCCTTCTTTGTTCGTGTTGTAGGGCCTGTCCTAGTGATTTTTACAAGATACCTGCTGTGTTCTGGCTGATTCATTCCCCTTGCCTAGAATAATAAAATGCAGAAAGCAGGTTTCTCTTCGATATGTCCTTATCTATGGGACACATCCTGGATGATTAATTGTAGGCCTCTTTCAGCCACTGCACTTCTCACCTACTACTTCAGCATTAATTACAAGTTGACTTCCTGTCCAGTAAGGGAGCTGTTAGATACTTCCATTGGCTTTGAAGTGTTTAGCTGGATCCGCATGTGGAATTTGGTCTTCAGAAAAGTTGAGCTCTGGGATTTAATGAGTGAAGCAGAATACTTGCCCTTCAGGAGAGCTTCTCTGGAGCAAGAAATTTGCAGTACCATACCAATAGGGCTATTTTTGAAGGGTTTTGTATCAGGGCTAGGAATGGAATATTAAAAAGGGTTTTATCAGCTCAGACATGAACCTGAACTATTTCTTCCTGTCTTGGCACTTCATTAAGTAGAGGATATGGCTAGTATGGGAAATGTCCAGCCCACAAGCCAGATATGGCCATGACCTATCTCTGCATCCCCTTGGATGCTATTGGCGTGGCCCACGACCAGGGATGTAGTGGGTTGGGAGGACTTGCTGCTTCCTGCTGGTGTGCAAGCCCCACCCACGGCATCTCCTCAGCCAGGAGGGGACTTCAACTTTCGACTGAACAGTTGATTGGTTGATCAGTGAGTGGGTCCCACTCCACCTTTTTTGGCACAGCCCACTAGCCAATTTTAAATTGCCAGTGTGCACCCAGACCAAAAAATAAAATAAAATGGATGAGTTGTTAAACCTGGGATATGGTTTATTTCTGTGGTTCACAAATATTTTGGCCACATGACCCCATTTTGACACATAAATATTATCCCACATTCCTAGCTAGCAACAAAGATGTGTAAATGATATTGAATATCATTTGGGATCATGACCCAATATTCAGATGGTCCAAACCTATTTGAGGTCATTATCATGACCCATAGTTTGGGGAGCGTCTGGTTTAACCCAAACTAATACCAATTTGTCTAAAGTTTTCCCTCTCCTGGAAGCAGTAAATTCAAATCTTTCAAGGCTGCCCTAGCTCAGAAAAGGAGTAGACATATTTATTTTATTTTTTTAAAAAATCTTGTACACTCGATCAGTTCCCAAATTAGGGGAAAGCTAGTTCTCTTTGCAGCACTTCTGTGAAACTGAAAAGTACATCATGCAAGCTGTTGATTAAAAAAAAACTGTATGATCGGTTGAAAAACATTTTAGGATGAGGAAAATAAAAAATTCCATTCAATAGAATTATTTCCAAAAAGGGGTGAGAGAGGAGGGAGAAGCTCCTTTCTACTTCATCTAATAACCAAAAGGAGTAATGCTGCCAGATACAGGAGATTACTTCATTTAAGTGCTCCCCTCAGGGTAATGCAGGACAAATGCCTTTCTAATGCAGACAAATGAAAAACAGTAAAGTTGAAACAAAGAAGAGATGTCTGATAAGAGAGGTGCTGTACCATGTAGCAGAGAGATAAGTGTAAAGTAAGTTCATGGCTTTTCAGCTCTTTGTGAACCGTAATTTAAGAGATGATAGTGTGTTGCACCAAGCTCACAGTGAGAAATTAGATTGTATACCACTTCATTACAGATGTATAAAACCCACCACATGAAATGTGTTCACAATTCTCTTTTGTTAAATCAGTCTGTATTTCAAGATATATGATGAAGCTTAAAGGCTACATAATGGCCCTTTTCACACAGACACTCGAACAGTGATAAAATGGGTGTTACATTTTATTATACATGTTGCAGGGCTGCAGGTGTGCTCTATGGGTGCCCTGCACCATGTATAATAAAAATGTAATACCCATTTTATCAGTGTTCGAGTGTCTGTGTGAAAAGGACCTATGTGTCAGGAAACTTAGAACAAAATGTAATTCCCATAAACTTGTGGGTAGATAGTTGTAACACTTGGCGTCTTTAGACATAACATCAACAGGTGTCTGAATGTGTGTTTTGACCTTGATACGAACACCGGTTTTGCCCTGTGTTCACCCTGTGGCACTGCTTAGACACACAGCCCATCCTGGGGCAAACTGGTGTTTTGCTCGCCATCCAATCTCAGCACACAAGCACTGCTGCCTCGTTCCCCATCTTGTCCCTGCTAACACGCCACGCAATATCATTAGACACAGTGTTGGCCATGTATTCAGCCGGAACACGCAAATTGTCCTTGTGATGCAAGGTGTTCACATTGCGTGTTCAACAGGTGGCCAAATTGGTGTTGGGATTGTTATGGTGCTGCTTAGGCACAATGGCCAAACACGTGCTTGAGGGTTTTGACACCCGATCGTTGTTATGTCTAAAGACGCCCACTGTAATATTGTCTCACAGGGATACTGGAACTTATATTCCAGAAAAATAAACCCATGTCTAATAATAAAATGGAATTATAAGAAAATTATAGGTCTGTTTCTCCTATCACAAGTTGGAAAGCTTTGTGGCATGGCAGATCTCTATACCTTTTTCCCTACATAGCATCAAATCTCCTCAGCACAACCCTTGCATTCATGTATCACAAACCATTTAAGAACAACAGATTGCCAAATAACACAAAGGAGACAGTCTCATAAAGCCTAATCTAAATATCTTTGGAATTAATAGATGGACTCCCAAGTGTTTTCAATGGGTATTGCATCTGTCTTGTCATTTCCACACTTTCCTGTATTGTGCATATTTTTAGTATTCATGTAGAAAAAAAAAAGTCCACATTCTTATTTACCTCTGGTATTTGTCTGCCAAGCAAATCTTTCAGCTTTTTATCAATAAAATAAAATAAAATATAATAATTATAATAATAATATAATAAAATATAACTTTATTTATATAGCACCCCCTCCCCCCATCTTACATGGCACTCAGAGCCCTTCACAAAAAGTTGAAAACCATATGAACAAACAATTTAAAACAATTCTTTAAAAAATTGTAAATAGGGCAGGAAAAAAGGGAGTACAAAGTACATTGAGGGCACCATCAGTGGATCCTAAAAGCACCTAGAGAATAAATATGTCTTCAGGTGTGTTTTAAAGGTAAGGAGGGAGGAACTGAGATGAACATCTGGTAGGAGCGAGTTCCACACCGAGGGGCCTGCCACAGCAAAAGTCCAATCGTCTAACGACTCCAGACATGATGGCGGAACCCCCAAACAGTGGGTGGTTCCTGAGCATAGATACTCATCAGTGTGAGGTTCCAGAAGTAGGTCTCAAATATAGCCAGGGCCTAAACCGTTCAGGGCCCTAAAAACCAGCAGCGCGATCTTAAACTCAATCCGTCACTCCACAGGCAGCCAATGCAGAGAAGGCAGGACAGGTGTAATATGATCATGGCTGCCTAAACCAGTAAGCAGCCATGTTGCCTCTGAGTACCGCATTCTGAACAAGCTGCTAGGTTTCCAAAACTCTGCAGTGCTTTCAGGGCTAGCCTTAGAATTTTCCATGTCTGGATTGGGAAGGGTAATGAGTGACACTGGGGGTGGCAGGGATTCCTTTGGTGAGGCAGCTAGGGCCCTGCAGGAATTTCAAGAGCAGCAGAGGGGCCCTATGGCCACCATCGCTCTAAGACCTAATCTGCAGGGCCCTAACAGATGGATGAATTGCTGAACATACTGATTAGGGCAGTTGCCCCTTCCCCACTCTAAGGCTGGCCCTGAGTGTTTTGCTCCAATTTACGTGAAGAGAGAGAGTTCTTTGAACAGAAAAAAACAATGGTCCTTCCTGTGTGGTGAGAATAATCTTACAGAATTTGCAATAACATCAATGGCATCCAAACCACATTAGGAGCTTCAGTCATGTCTCCTTTAAAAATTAACTGCATTTCTGTATTTAAATGGTTAGTCCAGAGGTTCTAAAACTATGGGTCACGACCTCAAATGAAGTGATGTAATTTGCAGGTGGAGTCATTCCAATTGATTATATACATGATACATCTTTGCTGACTAGGGTCACAGCTTTATATTTAAATCTCAGAATGTGGTCACAATCGGATCCACTGGTTTAGCCTTTAAGAAGTATAACTGGCTTTGTTTGCACAAATAAAAATTGGGGAAGCAGGTTTTTCTTTTAACAAAATACCCACTTAGAAGTACTCAAACCCAGATTTGTCTGTACTCAGAAATATTAGAGCAACTGGTACATGCCAGAAAAGAACAATAAGTATACCACACAGAGGGTGCCTACCACATGTATACCAGATAAGTGGGGTTTGTATAATCAATTTTAACTGTTAGAGGCACAACATGCTCCTCAGAGGTGCAAAAGATATTAGTGGCTGGCAGGGCTGGCCCAAGGGTTTCAGGGGCCATGTGCCAAGCCTTGCTGCGGGGCCCCAAAGGCTGGCCGGCACTCGCTAGAATTGCGGGGTGGGAGGATTTTCAAGGGATGGGTGGCTGGTTACTTACCTGCAACTTGACTGTGTTAGCTCAGTTTCGCAGCGTATAACTGGCTAGGGATTCCCAGGGAGTTTACACACACACTCCCCCCCGCCCCTTATGAGCACTGACTCGGAGGCTTCCGGTGGGGAAAAAAACAAAACCCGGCGGCGGCTGTCAGTCTCTAGCCTGCGATGGTGCAGCCCCCTCCCCACCGCGGGGCCATGTGCCTGGCCACTGGTGGCACATCCCTCGGGCCGGCCCTGGTGGCTGGCATATCTGAGTTAATTACAGGTAGTTGGGAAACAATCACTTTTAAGCAGTAAATATAAATGTATCTGTAACAAGGTGTGATTCACCCAGGGTAAGTCTTTGTCGCAGGCCCAGACCCCATCATGTCACGTTCTCAGGGAATTTAGCTCTCAGCAGTCACTCACTTTGGAATTAGCTTACTGTCTCTTTAATTTGCTCCATAGTTATACAGTATCACAGTTTCTATGTACAGGTACAGGGTGTTTCACACAAGACACTCTCCACCCACTACCCACCCACTATACATGTTACAGGGCACCCATAGGGCAACACTGCAACATGTATAGTGGGTGGGTAGTGGGTGGAGAGTGTCTTGTGTGAAAACGGCCACAATCTCCACCATGCTGCAGCACTGACAAAGAACACAAGAGAATCCCTTATTGGCTATTTCCTAACCAGATGCTTCCAACTTCCCAGTAACAAGAAGAGGGTTAGGGTGGGCACAGCACAGAATGAGGATACATGGTTAACATTTCTGCTGGCTAATTGGCATCACAAACACATCTTGTACCACAGTGACAAACATAAGAGAATCCCTGGCATAGGCTCATTCTCTGGAGATGCTGCTTAGGCTTCCAACTTTTAACAACAATGAAGTATAATGTAGCAGTATAATGTACTATAAATCACATGGAATCAACTGCTACAAACAAAAGGCATAGAAGGGCCTGGGTTCAATGAACTAGGAATAAGTGTTGATTTTAAAATTACATTTAGTACAAGAACGCAATGTTATACAAATGCAAACAACTGAACAGCAAAGGGGACATACAAAATTACAAAGATACAGCAAGCAGACCAAAGGAGAATAAACTGTGAAAATGCCACAGAGACAAAGAATTTAAATACCGGACGTTTCGCTCACCAAAGTGGCTTCTTCAACAGATAACTTAGTTCAATTAAAGTCTCTTGTAACAGATGGTGAATCTCACAATAAAAGTCTCTTGTAACAGGTGATGAATTTCACAATGAATCCCTGGTGATATACCTTCAGCTATATGGGCTACTGCAAATTAAACAGCTACATATTTTCTCATTCTTCCGTTTGTCTTTTGCCCAGTAAGAAGGAAACCCTATTCAGCATGCCATAGAATGAGGCTTCAAGTCCCAAAACTGATAGAGATGCATGCAGAGCTTGAATTATGCTGGTGAGATCCTGTATAGAGCAGTGTGTTCTCACTATGTGAGATTCAAAACTTGCCGCAAGTCTTTGTCTCTGTGGCATTTTCACAGTTTATTTTCCTTTGGTCTGCTTGCTATATTTTTGTAATTTTGTATGTCCCCTTGCTGTTTGGTTGTTTGCATTTGTATAACATTGCGTTCTTGTACTAAATGTAATTTTAAAATCAACACTTATTCCTAGTTCATTGAACCCAGGTCCTTCTATGCCTTTTGTTTGTAGCAGTTCCTTCCATGTGATTTATAGGCTTCCAACTTGCCAGTACACAATTGGGACCCTTTTCCCAATCTTTCTGAAATGTGTCTGGGATGATCCCTTGGGTGAGGGGTACAATCTGTCCAAATGTCATGCAAATTGGATGGGAAGCAAAGAGGTTACAGCCAGAAATCCATTTTCCATTGAAACCAATGGAAAACAAAAATGAAACTTAAAACGAAAATGAAAACTAATAACTAAAACAAATGCAATTTTAATAACTAAAATGAAAAACAAAAACAAAAAAACATTTTGTGCACACCCCCACTTACAGTCCTCTTGACTCAGGCTCCACTCTCTGAGCCTTGTCAAGCCTCCATAACCCAGGCAACCCCTTCTGGATCAGGTCAGGAGACAGAGGGTATTTTCAGACGTTACGAGATCACAGTCAACCACAGTGAATCTGCACATGGTGAAAGTGATCCCGTAACATCTGATGAGGGGAACGGAAGTTCCTCCCCAGATGTTCATCACAGTCAATCATGGCGGGGAATCACATTCACCATGCGATCGGCTGAACCCACGGGGCCGGGGCCAGTCGTGTGGCGAATGTGATTCCCTGCCATGATAAACCAAGCCGTCTCGTCTGGATGGCAGCCACGGCCCGGAATCCCCGCAAGGATTCCGGGTCATGGTCAATTCGGGCGGGCGCTGTGGTCGCATTGGCCACGGCGCCCGCCTGCCTCCCCAGAGGGCGGGTGGCAGGGGAGTGGGGGGGGGTTGTGTGGCCCCACATTGCGCTGCGCAGCCCCGCCCCCTCCACGATTCCCTGCCGGGAGCCTCCACCATGTCTATTCACCCATGACATGGTGGCCGCGGCGGGGAATCAAAGGTTTGTTTCCGTGACAGGGCCAATTGGCCCCATCATGTCTGAAAATACCCAGAGGGTGATTTCAGACATTACGAGACCACGCTCAACCACAGTGAACCATGGTCAATTCCACGGCGGGGCCAAAGTGGCCTGCATGTCTGTTTGGCGGCCGCCAGATGTTCACCACAGTCAATACCCACATGGGGTCAAAATCAACCACACTTCCAGAGCTCTGGCCCGGACCATCTCCGAAAGCGTGCTCAAAGAGATTCCCAACGGGAAGCAAAAAAAAGTAATGTCTGAACGGCAACCACCAGCCGGAACCAAAGACAATGGGTGATTTCAGACGTAACGGGGCCCGTTGGCCCCATACCAAAATCACCCTATTCATTCCCCGCCAGGGTCACCCCGTCACGCCGCAACAGACGTGCCGGGGGGATCCCGGAGGGGAATCTGGAAGGGGGCAGGATTGCATTCGACACGCAGCGGCCTCCGGTCCCCCCGCTTCGGCTTCTCACATGTCGAATGCAATCCCCAGCCATGGTAACATCTGGGAGGAAACATCCGTTTCCCCCAACAGACGTGACGCTATCCCAGCCACCACGCGGAATTGAGCGTGGTTCACTGTGATATCATTACATCTGAAATCACCCAATGATTCCCAGACAGGGACAAAGCACGCAGCATTGCTGCCAGGCAACCAGCAACAACACAGACCGTGGAGGGAGATTTAAAGGGCACGCGACAGCAGCCGGGATGAGCCACCCCGACGCCTTCCAGGTGCTTTGACCACGGCCTGACCCGGGATCGGCGTAATGTCTGTTGCGCTGCCCCGGGCCGTGGTCTGGTGGTCCGATTCCCTGCCATAGTCCCGGTCCCGTCTGGTATTTTCAGACGTGATGAGATCACAGTGAACCACAGTGAATACCCACCTGTGGTCACTGTGCCCTGCACGTCTGTTCGGCAGCCGCCAGATGTTCGCCACACTGAATACCCACATGGGGTCAATTTCAACCACGCTTCCCGGGCTCCCGGCGTAAGAATCCGCTGAAGCGTGGTGAAAGTGATTCCAGGCGGGCATCAATAAAAAGTAACGTCTGGCCAGCTATCACAGCCCGGAATCCCCGGCGGGATTCCGGGCCGTGGTGAACTCGGCTAGATGCTGTGGCGGCATTGGCCTCACCGCCCGCCCGTCTCCCCGGAGCGTGGAGGGGGAGTGTGGAGGGGGCGGGGCCGTGCGGCCGCACGTTGCACTGCGCGGCCCTGCCCCCTCCCTGATTCCCCGCCGAGATCCCCGGCACGTCTGTTTGCCGTGCCTGGGTGATCCCGGTGGGGAATCTCTGGGTTGTTTTCGGGATGGGGCGAAGCCACCCTGTCACGTCTGAAAACACCCCATATGTCTGTTTGGGGCTTTCCTTGACCACGGGGGGTGGTTAATCTGTTCACCCCCACCGGGAATCCACTGTGGTGAATAGGGACCGCGTAATGTCTGAAATCACCCAGACCTGCTCCTGTCTCCTCTCTAGCTCTCTCTCAGACTGAACCTTCTCTGAGGCTTTTAGCCTTTGGACTGGCTCAGCCATGCCCTAACTCAGTTGTTTCTGCTTAGTCACTGACCCTCCTTCTGATCAGCCCCTGCAGCCTCGCTAGCCCAGTTCCCTGGCTGGTGCTAGCTCACTCTTAAAGGGCTCGTCTTTCTCCCAGACTGTGTCCTGCCACAGTATCAAAAAGAAAACAAAAAAGACTTTCCCCTTAACAACATAGTTCTGCCTGATAGAGAGGCTTAATAAAGAACTTCAGAGCTTTATTAAAATATAGATATTGCTATGACATAGAGTCTTTCACAGTATGTTTAAACAGAGTAAATGTCTTGTGTTATCAGTCTCATGAACCACAATGCAACATCTGGCATTCACAATGATTTACATAGGTCAATTTTAGTAGGATTCCCTTTTCCTGGTATCTAAATCCAACAAATGTGTAAGTAAATGAGAATTCCAATAACTGGCAAAATCCAACCTAGAAAAACAAAAGTGCCATAATGGTTCCTTTACTTACTTAATTAATTAATTAATTACATTTTACCCCGCCCTTCTCCAAAGACTCAGGACAGCCTACAACATAAGAAATATAAAATACAATCAAATACATTTAAAATCCCTTAAAACCCTAACATCATTCCAACCATCCAACCTGCCCTTCATCCTCACCCACCAATCCTCCCCAAGCCCCTCTGTCCAAGCCCACCCAACCCTATTCCTGCCCACCAAACACATGGCCAAACAAAAAGTTCTTACATCCCCTCCAGAAGATGAACAGGCTCGGGCTTAGGCAGAACTCCAAGGGGAGGGAACTCCATAATTATGGGTCAGCAACTGAGAATGCTGCCATGCATGCCCTCATTGTGGACAGTTAACACTCGCAAGAGATGCCCCTAACTGACCTCAGATGCCATGACAGTACATAGAGAAAGAGGTGGACTTTTAGGTACCTGGGGCCCAAGTCATTTAGGACTTTATAGGTTAAAACCAGCACCTTGTGCCCAGAAGACTATTGGCAGCCAGTGCAGACTCCAGAGCACTGGTGTAATATGCTCCCGACGACGCATCCCCAACAGAAGACAGGCCACCATGTTCTGCACCAACTGCAGCGTCTGAACAGTCTTCAAGAGCAGTCCCACATAGAGTGTATTGCAGTAGTCTAGCCTCAAGGTTACGAAGGCATGAATGACAGTAGCCAGATCCGAATCTGATAGAAAAGTTCACAGCCTTCTCACCAGATGAAGTTAGTAAAAAGCGCTCCTGACTACTGCCGCAATCTGACAATTCAAGCACAGTAGCGGATCCAGGAACACCCCAAGGCAACAAAACCTGAGAGAACAAGGGAGACCAATCAGAACAGCAGTCAATGTAATATGTGAACCCCAAGCTGCTGTTCCGCTTCCAGCCAGCTGTTGCCCCAGGCAACACCATAGCATTGAGGATGGTATGGTGGTGGGGGGTGCTGTGTGGGCAGACCACAGGCTGGGGAAATCACCAGGTCCATCTGATTTGGACCCCAGCAGGGCTGAAAGCAGGCGGATATGGGGGATCAGATGGACCCGGAAGCTCTGGGGGTACTGACCCACATCAATCTGAAAATACCCACTGTGTTTAACAAAGAAGTCAGAATGAGCTCAGCATGATATTAGAACCCAGGCCCATAGCTATAAGTGAGGGTGGCATTGCTGGGAGGGGGGTATAGAGGCACTGTCCCTATTGTAATCAAGACAAAAATATTGTTCAGATTTTTCCCTTCACTTTGTTAGCTTTTGCCCACTTTGGGTGTTTTCAGACGTTACGGGGCTGCTTGGCCCCATACCAAAAACAACCCATTCATTCCCCGCTGGGGTCACCCCATCACGCCATATCAGACGTGCCGGGGGGATCCCGGTGGGGAATCTGGGAGGGGGCGGGGCCGCGCGGCGCAACGTGCAGCCGCACGGCCCCNCAGTGAATACCCACCTGTGGTCACTGTGCCCTGCACGTCTGTTCGGCAGCCGCCAGATGTTCGCCACACTGAATACCCACATGGGGTCAATTTCAACCACGCTTCCCGGGCTCCCGGCGTAAGAATCCGCTGAAGCGTGGTGAAAGTGATTCCAGGCGGGCATCAATAAAAAGTAACGTCTGGCCAGCTATCACAGCCCGGAATCCCCGGCGGGATTCCGGGCCGTGGTGAACTCGGCTAGATGCTGTGGCGGCATTGGCCTCACCGCCCGCCCGTCTCCCCGGAGCGTGGAGGGGGAGTGTGGAGGGGGCGGGGCCGTGCGGCCGCACGTTGCACTGCGCGGCCCTGCCCCCTCCCTGATTCCCCGCCGAGATCCCCGGCACGTCTGTTTGCCGTGCCTGGGTGATCCCGGTGGGGAATCTCTGGGTTGTTTTCGGGATGGGGCGAAGCCACCCTGTCACGTCTGAAAACACCCCATATGTCTGTTTGGGGCTTTCCTTGACCACGGGGGGTGGTTAATCTGTTCACCCCCACCGGGAATCCACTGTGGTGAATAGGGACCGCGTAATGTCTGAAATCACCCAGACCTGCTCCTGTCTCCTCTCTAGCTCTCTCTCAGACTGAACCTTCTCTGAGGCTTTTAGCCTTTGGACTGGCTCAGCCAT
Organism: Sphenodon punctatus; assembly: GCA_003113815.1. Classification (NCBI taxonomy): domain Eukaryota; kingdom Metazoa; phylum Chordata; class Lepidosauria; order Sphenodontia; family Sphenodontidae; genus Sphenodon; species Sphenodon punctatus. Next base: position 237,269 of record QEPC01009281.1, read on the forward strand.
GCCCTAACTCAGTTGTTTCTGCTTAGTCACTGACCCTCCTTCTGATCAGCCCCTGCAGCCTCGCTAGCCCAGTTCCCTGGCTGGTGCTAGCTCACTCTTAAAGGGCTCGTCTTTCTCCCAGACTGTGTCCTGCCACAGTATCAAAAAGAAAACAAAAAAGACTTTCCCCTTAACAACATAGTTCTGCCTGATAGAGAGGCTTAATAAAGAACTTCAGAGCTTTATTAAAATATAGATATTGCTATGACATAGAGTCTTTCACAGTATGTTTAAACAGAGTAAATGTCTTGTGTTATCAGTCTCATGAACCACAATGCAACATCTGGCATTCACAATGATTTACATAGGTCAATTTTAGTAGGATTCCCTTTTCCTGGTATCTAAATCCAACAAATGTGTAAGTAAATGAGAATTCCAATAACTGGCAAAATCCAACCTAGAAAAACAAAAGTGCCATAATGGTTCCTTTACTTACTTAATTAATTAATTAATTACATTTTACCCCGCCCTTCTCCAAAGACTCAGGACAGCCTACAACATAAGAAATATAAAATACAATCAAATACATTTAAAATCCCTTAAAACCCTAACATCATTCCAACCATCCACCCTGCCCTTCATCCTCACCCACCAATCCTCCCCAAGCCCCTCTGTCCAAGCCCACCCAACCCTATTCCTGCCCACCAAACACATGGCCAAACAAAAAGTTCTTACATCCCCTCCAGAAGATGAACAGGCTCGGGCTTAGGCAGAACTCCAAGGGGAGGGAACTCCATAATTATGGGTCAGCAACTGAGAATGCTGCCATGCATGCCCTCATTGTGGACAGTTAACACTCGCAAGAGATGCCCCTAACTGACCTCAGATGCCATGACAGTACATAGAGAAAGAGGTGGACTTTTAGGTACCTGGGGCCCAAGTCATTTAGGACTTTATAGGTTAAAACCAGCACCTTGTGCCCAGAAGACTATTGGCAGCCAGTGCAGACTCCAGAGCACTGGTGTAATATGCTCCCGACGACGCATCCCCAACAGAAGACAGGCCACCATGTTCTGCACCAACTGCAGCGTCTGAACAGTCTTCAAGAGCAGTCCCACATAGAGTGTATTGCAGTAGTCTAGCCTCAAGGTTACGAAGGCATGAATGACAGTAGCCAGATCCGAATCTGATAGAAAAGTTCACAGCCTTCTCACCAGATGAAGTTAGTAAAAAGCGCTCCTGACTACTGCCGCAATCTGACAATTCAAGCACAGTAGCGGATCCAGGAACACCCCAAGGCAACAAAACCTGAGAGAACAAGGGAGACCAATCAGAACAGCAGTCAATGTAATATGTGAACCCCAAGCTGCTGTTCCGCTTCCAGCCAGCTGTTGCCCCAGGCAACACCATAGCATTGAGGATGGTATGGTGGTGGGGGGTGCTGTGTGGGCAGACCACAGGCTGGGGAAATCACCAGGTCCATCTGATTTGGACCCCAGCAGGGCTGAAAGCAGGCGGATATGGGGGATCAGATGGACCCGGAAGCTCTGGGGGTACTGACCCACATCAATCTGAAAATACCCACTGTGTTTAACAAAGAAGTCAGAATGAGCTCAGCATGATATTAGAACCCAGGCCCATAGCTATAAGTGAGGGTGGCATTGCTGGGAGGGGGGTATAGAGGCACTGTCCCTATTGTAATCAAGACAAAAATATTGTTCAGATTTTTCCCTTCACTTTGTTAGCTTTTGCCCACTTTGGGTGTTTTCAGACGTTACGGGGCTGCTTGGCCCCATACCAAAAACAACCCATTCATTCCCCGCTGGGGTCACCCCATCACGCCATATCAGACGTGCCGGGGGGATCCCGGTGGGGAATCTGGGAGGGGGCGGGGCCGCGCGGCGCAACGTGCAGCCGCACGGCCCCGCCTCCTCCACGCACCCCGCCGCCCGCCCTCCAGGGAGGCGGGCGGGCGGCGGGGCCAATGCGGCCGCTGCGTCTGGCCGGATGCGCCGTGGCCCGGGATCCCGCCGGGGATCCCAGGCCATGGCAACCGGCCAGACTTTAGGTTTTTTTGGTCCCCGCTGGGGATCTTTTTGACCATGCTTCCCGGGACATTCCCCCGGCTAGCCCGGGAAGCGTGGTTCAAATTGACCCCATGTGCGGATTGACCGTGGCGAACATCTGGCGGCTGCCAAACAGACGTGCGAGACACATTGACCACAGGTGCATATTCACCGTGGTTCACTGTGATCTCGTAACATCTGAAAATACCCATACAGATCTTCGCATCAGATCTATCTTATGTGAAATTAGCAATAAAATGAGATTCCAGATGGGCTGCATGCCCACATTATTTTCTTCAATTTTTTTCTTTCCTGTGCAGTCACGTGACCTTTATGAATTCGTTAATAAATTTAACAAATCCATGCCCATGTTACACAATTTCACAACGTGACATTGGATTTACTCCTCCGCCTCCCCTCCAAGTATCCCTGTGTGCTTTGCTTGGTGTGTTTGTTTGGTTTTTCTCTCCTCTTCTGAAGAACACTGATGGTTCCTGAAGCAAACATGCTGGAAAAGAATGAACTAGCGAGGTAGGAGTGTGCAGAGTGGACTTCCTATTGCCTTTCTTTTCCTGTTTTCACTTGCTCTTGTGGTAAATTTTATAGTGTGTTTAATGAACGTTAAATTAAATGCATGTACACATTCCAATTTAATATTAAAAAAACTCACGTCACTGTAAGAGTAGGATTTTCCTACCCTGACATCCATGATGAAATTCATGTCAAATTTCATGCTGAATGACAAAATGGATATGCACACGGTACTGAATCTCACGTAAGATAGAAAATTACATGAAATTGTGTAACATGGGTAAGCAGCCGCCAGCTGTAGATGAGTGATGAAGGTCTAAGGCCAGAGAGTGATATCCACGATGCTGGTAAAAAAAATGTTTGAACAGGGACGGGGTTGGAGTTGGGATAGGGGATTTTTAATTGGTTTTATGTCTGTGTATTTTAAATATCTTTATCTATTGTAACCTTCCCTGAGCTGTAGGGAAAGGGGAGGATATAATTTTAATTAATTTTCATGAACTTCTGAAGACACATGCAATCACATCCCTTGACATGCAACTTGTGCCTGTGTTCTAGCAGGGTTTTATAGTGAAGTCTGGCTGTGTGTTGAAAGGACTGTTGCTCTCTCTTCCCCTAAACCATTTCCCACAGCTCAAGAACGTAGGATTTTAGCACCCTTAGGAAACTCAGGCTGCTGCCTCCCCTGCTCCCCTGGGGCTCTATCCCAAAATCTGCCACCACCACCCCAACAAATCTGCTGTCCTAGGCAGCTGCCATTGGGTACTTTCAGACATGACGCTAACCACCCTTTAACCACCCTTGGTGGTTATTTATGCATGTTGCAGGGCTGCATGGGGCACCAATACAGCCCTGCAACATGCATAAATAACCACCAAGGGTGGTTAAAGGGTGGTTAGCATCATGTCTGAAAGTACCCA
>QEPC01009281.1:243165-279258 GCA_003113815.1 Sphenodon punctatus
TACTTTCAGACATGACGCTAACCACCCTTTAACCACCCTTGGTGGTTATTTATGCATGTTGCAGGGCTGCATGGGGCACCAATACAGCCCTGCAACATGCATAAATAACCACCAAGGGTGGTTAAAGGGTGGTTAGCATCATGTCTGAAAGTACCCATTGTTGCCTGACCCTAGGTCCAGCCTTGCTCAAGGGTGTTTTCAGGGTTGGCTGCTTTCAAAGGCAAAGATTTCCAAGCCATGAGTCCCAACCTCAAGTGGCATCGCTCCATCTGCAAATGGGGTTGTGACCCAATTTGATATTTATTTATTTATTTATTATAAAATGTGTATGCCACCCCCTCCTGCTAAAAGCACCTTGGGGTGGTTAACAACATGTTAAAACAGATTAAAATAAACAACAACAATACAGTTAAAATCCCACAAGAAAAACAAGTTACCCCCTACACCACCCTAACCCAACCCACCTATCCCATCTCCCTCAGGAAAGGCATAGCAGAACAGCCAGGTCTTACATTGTCTACTGAAAGAGAGGAGGTCAGTGGTCAGGCAAACCTCCAGCAGGAGGGAGTTCTGCAGCCACAGAGAACGTCCTCCACAAGGTTGACACCCAAGAAACCTGGGGAACCTCGAGGAGGGTGCCCCCGGCCGACCGCAGGGGCCAATCCAGGATCCAGAGGGTGAGGCGGTCCTGCAGGTAGGCAGGACCCAGGTCGTTTAGGGCTTTAAAGGTCAACACCAACACCTTGAATTGGGCCCGGAAGACTATCCACAGCCAGTGCAGAGAGTGAAGCACCGGTGTAATGTGCTTGCATTAGCCCATTCCCGTTAGGAGACAAGCCGTTGCGTTCTGCACCAGCTGCAGTCTCCGAACCAGCACCAAGGGTAGCCCCATGTAGAGTCTTTATTGTTTGGGGGTCATGCAGGCAAAATTCTGAGATAGAAAAGTCACAGAGGTCTATCAAGGTATGCCACTTTCTCTTAATAAAATATTTAACTTGGGCCCATGACAAAGTGGGGGAGGCTGGGGATCAAGCCACAAGGGGAGCACAGGTGTAATTTCATTGGGCCGAGAAGACCCTGAGATCAAAATGGGAGTAGGCTTATAACCTCTACTATAGCCAGGACAGTGGGGCCATAGGATTTGGGGGTGGCAAAAGGGCCATGTCTAGAATTCCAAGCAGATGGGAGAAGTCATGTCAGCCCCAAGCAGAAAGGAGGAGTAGTGAGGCAGCATGTCCAGAGGGCTTAGGGTTCCAAAGGGGATTGCCTAGAAGGCTGCAAATGAGATAGAAGCACTTGAAAATTGTGGAGCACACGCCAACTCCAGAACAACAGGTAAGAGGAGTGGAGAATGTGTGAACTGTGATCCATTACCTCCAGAAGGAAGACCACAGACAGTATAAGATCTAGCTCAGGTGGACCCAGACCACCACATGCAGAGGCTCATGGATGGGAATGTATACGTGTTGTGTACCCCAAGGAAATGCCAGTGGCGAGCATCACAGCGAGTTCAGAAAAGAATCTCTACCCTCAGAGACGGAGAGAATAGCTAGCAGGATCTAGAGGAGTTGAGGCCATGGCCAAATTTTTGTGAGTGGAACCAGTCCTGCAAGGGCTCATGGTTGGGATGGGCCACCGTTCTTTACACCCTACAGTATGTTTTCCTAGTTTGTCCACAATGATTTTTAAACTTTTGATCTACTAGGGCTGTGCATATCATTTTTGTTATTACAATAATGATAATGAAAATTGTCATTTTCATTATCGTTATTGCAATAACAAAAGCAACAAATAATAATGAAAATAGAAATGAAAATGACTTTTTGTTTTTGAAATAAAGGGAAAAAACTGAAAAACATGTTTCTGGCTATAACTTTTTAAATTCTTATTCATTTCTGATGACACTTGTAGAGATTGTACCCCCCAATGGAGGGCACTATGTGTACCAATTTTAGAAACTATTAGATAAAGGGAACCAATTTCAGAAGCATTTGAATATTGTGATTTTAAGACAAGCTCCATAACATTTATGGTTACAACTATTTTATCTTCCACCCAACTTGCATGAAACTTGTGAATATTCCGTCACTCCACAACCTTAGCACTCATCCAATCTTTCTGAAAGTTGGCAAAAAGGGTCCTGATGGTATAAGACATTAACCTGGGAATACCAGCTGTAACATTTTTATATTCCATCCTGTTTTCAAGACATTTTGCAGGAATGTATCACATACCTTCCCTGTCATTTCTGCCAAACTAGAGGACAATTTGATAAAGGGACCCAATTGGATAAGCAATTGAAGTTGTCCCCTTGAAGACCATTATTCAGATAAATAGCAGCACATGCAGTGCCAGTCGGAGGCAGGCACCTGGTATGGCAGGGGGAGGGAGACTGTAGGAGGGAGGATGTGGAGCAACCCAAAAGACTGACACATTCACTGGCCAATTACTGCATGCTTCCAGCTTTACAGGACAAATCTGTAGTGGCTTTGAGGCGGGCATAGAAGGGACATAACCTGGATTTTGGGGATAGTATCCCAGCAATCAGGAGACATAGTTTACACATCCAGGCTGGCCAGTTATCATCACAATCACATCCTGCAGCACTGTGACAGAGGACGTAAGAGAATCTCTATTGGCTCTTTCCTAAACAGATGCTTCTGACTTCCCAGTAACAAGTGGGGGAGAGATTTTGGGATGGTCACAGCACAGAATGAGGATATTTGGTTGACATTTCTGCTGTCCAATTGGCATCACAAACCGATCTTATACCACAGTGACACGTAAGAGAATCCCTGGCATAGGCTCCTTCTCTACATATGCTGTGCAGGCATAGAAAATTGGGACCCTTTATCACATCTTTCTGATATTTGGCAGAGATGATTATGAAAGTGTGATATACTGCCCTGCCACATTTCATATATACTGGTTGGACTACAATGAAGTTACAGTCAGACATACATTTATAAGTTAATTGCGTATACCACCAGGACCCTTTATCCAATCCTTCTAAAAGTTAGCAGAGACAGTAAGTATGGGAAGGGGTATAAACTTGCCAAGTTTAATCTATATTAAATGTGAGGCAAAGAAGTTACAGCTAAGAATGTATATGAAGATATTTGCAAAATAATATAATTCAGCTGCTTATAAAATTGGATTCCTTTATTCAATCTTTTTGAAATTTGATACACTTATCAAATTTCCTAGGTATAATCACTCCAAGAGTCAGCCAAATATAATGAACAACATAAAAGGTACAGCCAAAAATGTGTTTTCCATTGAAACCAATGGAAAACAAAATTGAAAGCAAAAACAAAAACAATTCAATATTTATGAAAATGAAAACAGATTTAAATATCAAAAACAAAAAAAGGAAAGGAAAATGACATGGGCCCCTGGTGCACACCTCTATGATCTACTTTTCTGTAATGTGACACCATGAGGCAGCCTGGAGTGACCTTTATGGACTCTCCATCACCAACTTTTAATTTAGAAAAGTTGCAAAGCCGGTTGAGATGAAGTATGCCACTTCCTCTTCATCGAATATTTAAGTTGGGTGTTAAAAGTTTCAGACTTGGTTGATTTATACATGCAGTCCAGTTAGTAAATTACAGAGTGGATATGCTGAAGTACTTCACTTAACAGCCTGATAAGTAGTTTGTAGCTTGATCAGTAAAGTGTGTAATTTACTTAGTAAAATAGGCACTTTGACCAGTAAAAATCTGCTGGGGATTGAAAAAAGAATGCAGAAATTTACTGAAGTAGCAAAGTATGTAGTTGAATCAGTGAAGTGTTCAAAATTGTAATGAATGAGAGATGCTGTTCATATGGCCCTAAATTTAAAAAAACATGATGGCAATTAGCTGAAAAATCCATGTATTTGAGGACACATGATCAGATGAAACTGGAGGAAACAAACTATATTAATTCGTCTTAATCACTTATTTTCTGCTTTAACTGGTATGATGTCTCCAGCAAATAAATGATGGGAAGTTGTAAGTACAGTAAAATATTAAAACATTTAAATGTGCTTTACATTAAAAGGGCCAGGGGTACAATATATATATTATTCAAATGAGAATTTTAATAAAACGATTGGCATATAAAGAATAGTTAACTAATCTCATATGCTAAAAATACTTGGGAGTCAAAATAACCTAGTAGATATGGTGTTGACCTTGGAGACCAGGATTTAAATGCCATCTTGCCCTAGGCTACCCAGTAAGTTCATGACTAAGTTGCTATCTTTCAGCCTAGGGCTGCTTTTAAACGAGGGCGCGCTGAAGCGCCTCCCAAACGCCGCATTAAAGCAAAGCCGCCGGAAGTGACGTTCTCCCCGTTGCCGGTGGCGGCGGCGGCTGGAGACACGGGGCTTTGCAGCGGCGCGTTCTTAAGAGTTCAATTATCTGGCTTAAGAACGCGCCGCTCCAAAGCCCCATGTCTCCAGCCGCCGCCGGCAACAGAGAGAACGTCACTTCCAGCGGCTTTGCTTTAATGCGGTGTTGAGGAGACGCTTCAGCGCTCCTCGTTTAAAAGCAGCCTAAGTCTCCCATCTGTAAAATGGGAATAATAATGACTGCCTCACAGGGCTGTAGAGAGGGTGAACTAAATAAGGATCATAAAGTACTTACCGTGGAAAGCACTACATAAAGGATGAGGATGATGATTTAGGTCACAATCATGATTTCAGTCATGGGACAGTGTGTCTTGTAGGAGTGGAGCTTTAATCACCAAAAGTCACTGAGGTTATTTTTTAAAAAATAATATGAATTAATTTAAAAAGCTGGTTGCCTTTTTAATATTCTGACTACATGCCAGATACTTTCTGTGGTTAGAATTGTTCAAGCTGTTATGCAGATCTTATTCTACAGCCTCCTACCAATATGTTATTTTTATTGATAAATTCCCCACACAGATGCCACTTTATTAAATAACATTTCTCATAATGCATATGTGTCCATTGTCTAGCTTTCTGGGCCCATTCATAGTCTAACGGAAGTGCAAGGCCCCATGTTCACTGCATTTCCCCCATTGCTGAAAAATGCAGGGAGCACAGGTGCTGAAGTGGCTGACTGCAACTAGAGGATTCAAAAGTGCTATGATTAATAAAAGTGGCTGTGGCCTTATTTCTATCCTATTTCTCTCCAGCTAACATGGTCAGTTTATTGTTACAGCTCCATTGGCAGCAACACCACTATAATCTAAAACAGTGGTTCTCAACTCTTCTTGTGGGCAAGATGCACCAAAACATTTTTTTTAAAAACCAGGGCACCTTTTTAAAAAATAAAATGTAAACATCGAGGACCAGGATTGGCCAGGTGGCAGCAGGAAGAGTGGAGCGGTATGATCCTGGTGGCAGTGGACAGCTGGCATGTGGCAGCTGGAAGCAGCAGGGAAGCTGCGTAAGCCATACCTCTCCTCTTGCCCTTAGTGACACATGAGACCAAAACAAATGGGAGGAGGGGATGCAATGCAGCTGCCCCAGGGCTCATGAAGCCCCAGGACACTGTGTGTGTAGTGAGCTTTGATTTATTCATTTTTAGTCAAGCATCCTGAGATTCTTTAGTAACAGGCGCAATCAAAGACAAATAATTATTCATCGGGTCAATTTAATCTGACATACCATTTTGCAAATGGGGCTATACAAATGAGCTTTAGCAGGAAGTAAATACTTACTGTGATGACTTCATCCCTTGGAATATACAGCTTTGTGTACTTCTTCCTCAGTTAGGTCTTCTAACCTCAGTATTTGACTGTAGGAGCAACAGGGCTGAAACAGGTAGCAAGGCAAACAGTGCTGGTGTAATTACTGCTGGGACTCTACATGTCTGCTTCCTTATCAATTTGCCCTGCTGATTGCTGAGACTGGTAACGTTTTTTTCTTTTTTGTTCTGGGTATAGTTAAAAAGGCTCCCTGAATTTTCCTAGCTGGCAATGAATTCTACAGAAGCAATGAATTCTGTTCCAAGTGATGAGAATGCAGCAAAACATGCTTGTTTAAAGTCATGTCTCTAGGTAAATGCTTCTGTTGTTTATTTATGGATTTATTCCTGGAAATGATGTAGGCTTTTTTCTAGCAGTCACTAGGATTTCCTGGTAATTTTGTGAGACTGGATGCAATCCTCACCCATCACCATCGATGGAGTTTTCGCCTTTGACATCAGTGAATTCAGAATTAAAGCCATGGTTTCATTTGAAGAATTGTTGAAACCTCTGTATTCCTCCCCTCCCCATCCCTAATTCTGGTGCTTTGGACAATAGCAATGGGGTGGTAGTTCAGCTTTAAAGGTTTGTATATAGCCTGGCAGAATGGGGGACTCTGGTGAGTGATGGGTGTCTTGGACATTATTCCAATATTACATACAGTATAATGAGCCCTCATGAGACCAGTGACAAAGTTTGTTATATCAGGATTTACTCTATAATTTCATTTGGTTGCATCAAAATAATGAATTTAAATTAGGCTTCTCTTCAGCCATGTGCTTCATTTTAATGAAGATTACATTGCTTTTACACATACTATTTGGAAGTGTTGATCAAGCTGTAAGGAAATGGAAATTAAATGGGGGGGAGGGAGAGGAGGAATTCTTATGCTGAATACATGACGGTGATTGCATAGCCTCTCTCAAGTCCGGTATAGCTCACTTCTTACTACTTGTGCTTTTCTCAATGGGTGTTTTCAAACTAGATGCTACCCCACATGGCCATGTAAGAGCTACAGAGCTGACCACATGTCTGCATATGGGGTGGCAGGATGCACACTGCCATGAGTCATGGAGCACCCAGTCATGGTCTCACACAGAGCAAGGAAGGAAATCTTAAATGCTCTATGCAGGGTCAGCCAAATGTGTATGGTGGCTGCTTCCATAGCTGGGGTAGTCACGCTGGGAGCCGCCCATTCGAAGCGTTCTCCACTCACTCCACCTGCGTGGTGCTCCGTGGCAGTGTCACAGACACACTCCTCCATTGCCCTGCTCGCTTAAAAACACCCAATGCACGATGTTTCCGTCCTTTAATCAATGCAAGAACTGCAGGCTAACTACTTGGCAGGCCCAGAGTGTGGTCACTTCATCAGGATTAATTTGGTGATCATTGTAGCAGGGCAATTTGAATGGAAAGAAAGGACTTTGGGAGTTTGGATTGTTTTGGCTTTTTTATTTTTAAAGGGGGTGGATTAAAAGCAGGGATTTAATAGCGAAGTCTGGCTGTGTGCTGAAAGAACTGTTGCTCCCTCTTCCCCTAAACAATTTTCCACCGCTCTAGGATGTTTTCAGGATTGGGTGCTTTCAAAGGCAGAGACTTGCAAGCCATGAGTCCCAACCTCAAGTGGGATCACTCTATCTACAAATGGGGTTGTGACCCATTTGATATATTCTACATCTCCTTATTTGGGGTCATGGGTTTATATTTGTCTCAAAATGGGGTCATGCAGGCAGAATGAGTGGGGTCCAGAGTCTTATGACTTCACAGAATTGACTTCTCTGTTGATAAGACTGGATGGGAAGCAACCATCAGGGCAGGCAGCACTCTCCCTTGGATAGAACCTCTGCAATCACTACAGCTACAACAGCAAAGGAGCTGGGGGTGGTTGTGGACAATACAATGAAATCCACAGTGCAGTGCGCAGCAGCAGTCAAAAAAAGCAGACTGTTAGGAATTATTCGGAAAGGGATAGAGAATAAAATTGAGGCTGTCATAATGCCTCTATACAAATCAATGGTGCAACCACACCTCAAATATTGTGTGCAGTTTTGGTCGCCCCATCTCAAAAAAGACATCACTGAACTAGAAAAGGTACAGAGAAGGGCAACAAAAATGATCAAGGGCATGGAAGGTCTCCCGTACGAGGAGATGCTTGATAGGTTGGGGCTCTTCAGCTTGGAGAAGAGACGACTGAGAGGAGATATGATAGAGGTCTGTAAAATCATGAGTGGTATGGAACCTAATAACAAGGAACAGATATTTACCTTCTCAGCTAGTACTAGAACTAGGGGACACTCCATGAAACTCATGGGTGGCAAGTTTAAAACAAATAAAAGATCCACCCACCCACCGTATAATCGGGTTGTGGAATCTAGTACCAGAGGCTGTGGTAAGGGCCAGTACTATAGTTGAGTTTAAAAGAGGTTTGGACAAGTTTCTGGAAGATAGGTCCATTAGCAGCTATTAGCCAGACAGGATCGGGGAACATGATGGGAGCTAGGGGAAAACAACGGGGAATGGATCCCCCATTGTGACCTATTGGGTGTTTCTCCCAAGCCACCATGATCGGCCACTGTCGGAGACAGGATGCTGGGCTAGATGAACCATTGGTCTGACCCAGTATAGCACTTCTTATGTTCTTATAGTGGGTGGGAAGTGTCTTTTCTGAAAACACCCAGAGTGGGCAGGTAACATAAGGTATTTTCAGACGTTACGAGATCACGCTCAACCACAGACAATACCCTGTGGTGGGGAACAGTCCCGTAACATCTATTTGAGTCCCGCCAGAGGTTCACCACAGTGAACCTCTGGCGGGAATCAAAATAACCATGCTTTCAGCCCTCATGCTTTCGGCCAGGGACCATGGCCGAAAGCGTGGTTAGCTCAATCACGGCCCGGAATCAGCGGCTGGTAACATCTGTTACCGGCACCAATTCTGGGCTGTGGTCCAGACCATGGGTCGGAATCAGACGCAGCGGCTGAATCGGCCGCTGCGCCCACCCGTCTCCCGGAGGGCGGCCGGCTGGGGGAGCATGGGGGGGTGGGACTATGCGGCCGCACGTTGCACCACGCAGTCCCACACCCCACCCCCAGATTCCCCACCGGGATTGGCCGGCACATCTTCTGGCCATGACGGCGGGATTCCGGCGGCGAATCAAATGGGTGATTCCGTGACACAGCGAAAGCCATCACGTCACATCTGAAAATACCCATAGTAGAAAAGATGGGTGGAGCAGAGCTGTCCTTCCCTAATTTTCAGGGATTCTTTATACCATAAAGCTACAAAGGTCCTCCCATGTAACACCCCAAAGATGTTGAATGTACTTACACTTCCCAGTCATAATTGAGGCTTAAGCCCTGACCATAAGATGACAATCATCACTCTAGACCAGGGGTTCTCAACCTTTTTCCAGGCATGAGCCCTGGAATGACGCAAGTCACTACTTGTCGGCGCACCCCCCCAATGAGACACAGAGATTGTAGCTGGTTTTAAACTTGGCCGCACTCTTTATTTATAAATATTCAACAAGGCCAGTGGGTGATTGCACAGGCAATATGGGTCCAGTATGCTAGCTACTTAAATTCTTATTAACTCGGGTACTGACTGGGATGTGCCCTCCCATGTCAGTACTCCCAAACTGAAATTCCCCCTTCGACAGCACCCTGGCTCTGGCCGAAGGGGGACAGGCCCAACCATGGGCTTGAGTAAGGAGGTGAGTACCCGCAAAGCTAGCAGACAGTGCATGTACTTACTGACCACACCTGGTACCCCTCCCAGGGTCATGACCCCAGTGCGTGCTGCGCTCCGCCTCGCACTGGGTGTCACCTCCCCATCTCTTAAGAAGATGACTCATCTTATCCTATTCTTACCTATTTAGCCTTCTATAGCATACTGGACCCCTGCCACAAAGGGGGAGCTGATCCCGGCCTCCCCTGACACCCACTGCCTATCCAATCAACAATGAAATCAATGGAAAAAAACAAAAATCTCCCCCCTCCCCCTCCGAGACTGTGCAGGTGGAAGGGGGGACACCCCCACCCACCCTAGATTTTTTTAAAAATAAAAGTTTCCCCTAAGTCCCCTAGTGTGGGCTCCGGGCCGCCGCCAGCGACCCAGAGCCCTCACCAGCAGCAGGTAAGTAAGGTACCGGTACTGTACTGATCCCTGGGGTGGGGGGTGGTTGGTTTAACACCCCACCCCAGGGATCACCCTACCTCCCCACCCAGGGATCGCCTACCTTGAGCTCCGGGTGGCAGCGGCGGCTTCAGCACTGGCTGTGACTGCCGGCTTCAGCACGCTACTAGGCCTTCCAGGGAACTTCTTTCGGTATTGCATCATTTACCGAGGCACCCCGAGGATGGGATAGGTGATGAATCATTTGGAATGGCCGCAATGTAAAAAAATCCGGCATGGGGGGATCCAGTACCGGACCCAATATACTGGAATAATCCGATACTGCCGGTACACCAAAATACCAGCAGTATCAGATACCAGATGATCCGGTAGTCCCACCCCTAGTTCTCTCTCCAAAAGCTCACCCCATTATATTCGGTCAGGAAATCAAGCCATGACTTGAGGTCATGCTTCATGTCCTGAGTCACCCTGATCCTATAGTGGGGGGGTCAGAGCTCCCTTTAATTTTCCATATAGTCTGGGCAAAAATGCTCGGCCGGGTGCTACTACCCGGCATACAAAATTGAGGCTACCAACTACGGACTGCAAGGCCCGGACTGTGATTTTTTGGGAGAGCATACATTCCCTGATTTTACCCCTTAAGTCCTCTAGTTTGTTTTCTGGCAGCCTGGATAAGTTTAGTTCAGTATCCAATTCAATGGCAAAGTAAGTTATTCTTGTGGTGGGGCCCTCCATCTTCTCTGGGGCAAGGGGAATCCCGAGCTCGTCGGCCATCTCCTGAAATAGCCGCAATGCGGTCGTTCATTCCCCCATACCAGGGGGGGCTATGATCAAGAAGTCGTCCAAATATTTGGTTGAATCGCCCCCCCCCCCCCCGTTGCTTAAAGATCCACTCAACTGGTGAACTGAATCATTCAAAAGCCGAGCAAGATATAGAACATCCCATGGGCATTGCTCGGTCATAATCATATTTACCTTCAAACTGGAACCCCAAGAGGTGGAAGCTGATGGGGTGCACTGGGAGCAAGCGGAACGCTGATTTAACATCACACATCGCCAGCAGTGCCCCCTTTCCCATACCCCTTGCTTTCTCGACCACCACATCAAAGGATGCATACCTAATCATTGCCAGTTCTTTCGGTATTGCATCATTTACCAAGGCACCCCGAGGATGGGATAGGTGGTGAATCATTTGGAATTCACCTTGGTTTTTTGGGGGGAACTATGCCCAATGGGGACAGGACCAGATCATGCATGGTGGACGGAGGGGGGGTTCAAAGGGGCTGGCGACTCTGCCTTCTGCCACCTCTTTTTCTATCTTTTTCTTCACCAGGTCTTTGTGCCCTTCTATTGATTTGAGATTCTTGACTTGTACGGGCCATTCTACTGAGCCGGCTGGTATTATGAAACCATTCCTAAAACCCTGCACCACATATTCTACTTCGGCCCTATTTGGGTGTGTGTTCAGGGCTTTTTCCAGGGCATTAATTTAAATTGGTGTTGGCCCCCTTTTGAGGGTGAGGCCCTGTGGTTCCTCCTTGGCTACCTTTTCCGGGCCCGTTCCCCAGGCCATATCGGCCTCCGCCACCCTTTTGTCAGGGTCAATAACACGTGCTCTCAGGGTGCCTCCCTCCACAACTGGAGCACGTGTGGTGAAATTTACACTGTGACCTGTTGCACCGGCTGGCTTTGTTATATTCCCAGCACGGGCCAGGTCCTTGTCCCCTTCTTCGACCTTCACCCCAGTATGGTTCATTGGCTAGAGCCACGCCCCCACGAATTAGAGGATGCCCACTGTCCGACCTGGGTGCCTTTGTGGCATCGACCATACACTCCAGCCATACATCTGGGGCATGGATATCCCAGCGAAGGCCCGGGGTGTTCGCAGGCCTATGACAAAACACTTCATCATAGCTCAGCCATGCTCCAGGTGGACCGGTTTCATGGGCTCTTCGAACTATATCTGCGTATTTATGGCACTCCAGTCCACGCCCCGGGTCAACCTGCATTCTGACCCCCATATATACAGCGAATGCGGAGGTCCAGTTTTCCCAATTTCTGTCAGCTTTGGAGCGCCTGAATTTCTCCTTATTCTTCTCCCCATCCGGTTCAGAGTGATCCACTATCAGGTCACTAAACAATAGTGCATAGATGTCTACATATTCACCCCGCCGTATCTTCTCTTTGGTCGCGAGCATTAAATGGCTTCCGAACGGGGCCGCCACATCTGCGATAAACCCACCTGGGGGCCGATTACTGCCGGCGTTCCCACCCCGGTCCTGGTTTGTGCCGGGTTTGCCCCCGCAGGAGGGGGAGCAGAAGTTGCTTCCGTGACTGTACCCAATACTGGGATGGTACCATTGGGGGGCCAAGCCACGCCTGATTCCCCTGCGGGCAGGATGGCCGGGCACACCCATGCCCAAGCCCCATCTACCTTCTGCAAATGTGGGCCTGTGGGGTCTTGCCCCCGGACGAGGGGGAGCAGAAGTTGCTTCCGTGACTGTACCCAATACTGGGATGGTACCATTGGGGGGCCAAGCCACGCCTGATTCCCCTGCGGGAAGGATGGCCGGGCACACCCATGCCCAAGCCCCATCTACCTTCTGCAAATGTGGGCCTGTGGGGTCTTGCCCCCGGACTGTCGGGGTCGGTTAGGCTAACCCTGACTGACTGATCCCGTCGTCGTGTGTGGGCCAGTTTGGAGACCACTGCCCTAATCCCCTGTTGTTTGTTCCTCTTGTCACCCCACCCCCGGGGGTCCCCTCTGCCCTTTCCGTGGTGGCAGGTGCCCATCCCCCGTATGTATTAGACTCACCATATGCCATATTCCGCTGTGGCCCACTCACGTTGGGTCCCCTGCTGCTGCTCCCCTCAGCTTGGCCTGTAGGGGACATCCTGGCCAGTATTGATGGTGCCGCCTAGGGCCTGTGTCATCTGAGCTGGGATTGGGTCACGAGTCCGCAACATGACCTCGCATGCCACCAGTCGCACGATCAATTCCCCCCGAGATGGGGCTCCATCCCCTTCCTCCGCGATCTCCCCTTCGGGGTTACAACCGCTGGGTGGTTGGCTTCCTTCGGGCTGGACTCACTTTTTTCCCGCCGTTCCCTTCTTTTTGGTGCGGCCCATCTGCGGTGTGAGGCTTCCTCTGCTGACTAAGCCAAGTTCAGCAGCAAGGATTCCTTGCTGCTGAATTACCTCCATCCCCGTGCTGAATGCCACTTCCTCGCGGCCCAAACGGCTCCACCCTCCCTACAAAGGGCGGGTCCATTCTATTCGCCCCAGCACGGCGCCTCTGCGCACGCGCCACCTTGGGGCTGTTGCTGTGGCAACCCTTTTCATGGCAGCAAGCACTCTACCACGCCGCTGCCGCTGCCCTTCCTGGCTTCTATGGCCAGCATCACGTGACGGGGGCCCAACAATTACCCCATCGCCGCCATTGTGGCAGCGAAGGGAACTTGGCTGTACGGCATAATTTGCATGAATAATTTGCATAAATATGCATAAATTAAGTCTCCCCTCTACAATTCAACTTAATTCATTTCAATGGAAATTGAGATAATTAATAAATTAATCCCAGCTCACATTGACTTTAATGGATGAAGGACTGTTTCAAAATGCTCCCAAGCACTATTGAGTCGACATCTGGCTTGGGGAGCAATTTCACAAATTGCCTGAGCACTCTGGTGCTCCCGAGCATCAGGTTGAGAATCCCTGCTCTAGACTGACATTATGTACACAACAAGTGATTTTGTAATTTGTCTCTCTTTGGGTATAGCCTGCTGGAGTCAGTGTTCAGTCCATGCAGCCCCCTCTCACATGTTTAGCATGTAGAGCCTAATAAACGGGCATTCCCTGCAAGTATTTCTTGTGCATGTGGACTGTCCCCACTCATTCCAGTCACAGGTTTATCTCAACAGACCTAACAGGCAGGCATGCATTCTTTCCCGCTGTGCATTGTCCATCAACCCCTCCTTCTTCTCAGTATCCTGCTTCCTGTCATGGGAAGAAGACAGCACACCAGCTGTTCCTTTCTTCTGGGAGGTATTCCAGCCTCTGTTATCCCTCCCACCACACCCATCAAGGTGGATACCTGGGTTTACACCTGCCAGCATTTGGTGGCTGGTACTAATCTTTTGCTATGCACAGAATGCGGAGTTTATTGAGCAAATCACATACTTCGTTCCGTACCATAAATCATACACTTTATTGAGCGTCCCTGGTCAATGGCCAGTACTTGCTCACGTGCAATGTACAGCCAGTCCTAACTAGGCAGCCGCTCGGCTGTGTAAACGTTTCAAAACATTTGACACACAGTCTGCAGACTTCACTGACACCTGTAACACAGCCCTGGATACTGAGAACTTTATTATTACTTTCCAGATCTTCATGACCGCTGCTTAGCAGAACTTGCAAGCAATCTAGCAGACCCAAACCTTCTGCCGTTGTTGACTCAATGAGACTGCAAGGCACAGATGGGCTCTCACTTGATTAGTGGCTACAGCAGTGGGGCCCACCACATTGCAGAGGTGGCTTCTGCTTTGGTGCTGTTAACGTGCCTTACTCCAGAGACAACTGGCCATGCTGGGGAGGATTGAGGCCCTGCAGGGAGAGCGGATGCGTGCTGCTGAAGAACACATATGCAGTTAGCACTGTTCCAGGAGCAGCCAAACCGAGCAGAGCAGCACATAGCTGGAAAGATCAGGGATGCCTTGTGCCAGCACAACCACCACATTGTGGGCACAAACAACCAGCCTTAAACAGGGACCCATGCCACCAATGGGGAAAATGCAGTGAGCATGGGCCCCTGGCCTTAAGTGATAGTTTACCAATCATAAACAGAGCCTTTAAAAATGTTCAGTAAAGCCTTTTAAATGGTTTCCTGTGCGTCAATGTGTTTTCCTCTGGCCCATCCAACCCTTACCCCACTGGGACAACATACTTTTGCCCCTGGGGACCCCCAGCCCATGCGGTTTCCTACAGTTTCCATTTCCTGCATGTTGCCTATATTGGCATTCACAGACTAGCCAGGTCTGTGAATGGAAACAGGAAGTTCCTAGCACACACCCCTGCCCTCAAACGTGTTTCCAAACCCTCAACCACTGTTAAGTAGCTTATCACTATGCCATACTCAACAGCAACACCCCTATGTGTCGTCCTGCCCTCACATGCAAGTGCACAGCCAGAGGACATCCTATGCCCTGTAGGCACCCACACCGTCCCTTCCCTTCCAACCCCCCACTATGCCATACATCCCCCACTCCTTCAAACCGTCCTAGGCAGCCTCGACCTCGATCCAGCCACTGAACTTGGAAGCAGCAGCAGCAGCAGGGATGGGGCTGCTTAGGATGGCTCTTGCCTCTTCCCCGATCCAGCCACCGCCAAATTCTGTGGCTGGATGGGGGGGGGGGGGGCTTAGCTTAGGGCAGCAAAAATGCTTGCATCGCCCCTGCCTGCACCCTGAGTCACTTGTTTCTCTGAAGAGATTAATCACAGTTGCATGTGTTCTCCACAACACACGAGACCGGCAGGGCTACACTGGAGCCCCCCCACCCCAATTAGCTCTGTCAAGCCAGTGCCCTTTCAGGACCAGCTGAACAGAACAGAGCAGAGCAGCACGTAGCAGTGCATGTGCCAGCATGCAGCCTCCCCACCCCCATTTTCAGTGCACCTTCTACACCCCTTTCCCTGCCCTTCCAATCCTCCCTCAGCCCCCAAATTGGCTTATTGCCCCCACTCCCCCAAATTTCCCACCTTTCACTGAGTAAGCATGGATTTTTTTAAAAACGATATCAACTTTATTCAACAATTAAAAAAAAACATGAACTTATTTAACTATTTATAATTTTAATAATTTAGCTTTTAATTCTCCGAACTAAGAGAGGAGAGCACTTAGAATCCACTGTGTGGGGACTAAGCAAGGGACAGAACAGATTATTCATTGGTGGGACAGTGGAATACAAGACAGAATAGGATAGAATTAGGCCCTTTTCACATGGATGCCCACCCACCCCCCTCACCCATGTGTGCAGATGGGTGGGCATCCGTGGGATCACCGCAGCGGGTGGGTGGGGGTGCGTGCGTGCTTGTGCACTCCACCCATTGTCCACACATGGAGCAACGGGTGTCAATGACAGATGCTTCGTGTGTGGAGATGGGTGGGCGTCCATGGGAGGGGCCGCCCAAGCACCGCCCACACTCCGCCACCTCCACAGACCGCAGAGGCACCATGGTCCATCTGAAAACAGTCATAGAATAGGATAGGATTGATTAGCAGCACCATACCAGTATGCAAACAAGCTGAATTTCCTGGTGGGGCAGAGGGCTGACAGAGAGCGGAGCCTGGCACGGACTGTCAAGCTCTTCTATTTGTAAAAAGAGCCATACAACTGAGACAACAGTCAGGGAGACAGGCATGTTCAAGTCTGCTGGGATCTCACTGTTGCTATTTTGGAGACCCTAAACGCAATTATATTTCTTAAGAATATTTCCCTTTTGGAGTTTTTGACAAATATCTATTCTGGTCTGAAAGGTCTGATCCTCTCTGCGTGGAATGGTCCAGGTAAGGTCTGATTGTTCTTGCATGGAATGGTTCAAGTGGGCATTGGCATGGCAAGATGAGATCCCTGAATGGTGCAAGTCCAGTTTCCGTTGGGCACTTGTTGCTGGTGGATCTGTCTGTGCCCGTTGCAGTAGATCTTGTAGCAAGACAACACGGAAAGTCATTAGTTGAGACTGCCCCATCCAGCTGCCCATTCAGCCTCCTGTTTAAAGTGCAAGTGCTTCCAACCCTCAACCCCTAAAGCAGTTCATTGCCATTCTCCACAGCCCCCCATTCCCTTTCTTCCCACCCCGGTTTTTCAGCCCCTTCCCTCCCAATGTAGTAGTAGTAGTATAAAGTTTATTGTTTCAACCATAGGTTATAACAAAATAAATACAATAAATCAATAAAAACAATCTAAAAAAATACAAGGCCAAAACTAAGGCCACTTTTAGACGAGAAAAATTTGCACATGATTGGTGGAGAAAGCGCATGTTTTAATGCTCGTTTAAACACCTAAACCGTTTTAAATGCGCATTTGCCATGATCGTGTAAAAGCCCAAACCATTTTGAATGTGGTTTTTAAATAATGCGCATTTTTAAAACCGGTTTTGAGCCCCTTTGATGATCGGGGATGCCAAAACCAGTTTTTAAAAATGTGCATTATTTTAAAAACACATTCAAAACGATTTTGGCTTTTACATGATCATGGCAAATGCGCATTTAAAACAGTTTAGGTGTCTAAACGAGCATTAAAACACACACATTTTTCACCAATCATGCGCAAATTTGTCTTGTCTAAAAGCAGCTTTAGTCTAATCAAAGAGACATTCATAATAATAAACATTCACCCACTTAGGTCTTCAACAAAGTTCAGACATAATAGGATTTCAAACAAATCTAATTGGTTCCCCTTTGAATTCTAAATTAGATACACCCCTAAAGATAATCGCAGCGAAGCATACTGATGGGTTGATTGTTGTTATATATGTAGATATCCTTCTTTTATACTAATATCTTATACTAATAGTTTAGTACCTTAATTTCTTATAGAGCAAATATATCTTTAGCCATAAATATAGTTGTCCCATAGGATGATGATGTTCTAGGCTTGGCCCTAGCTCTTTTTCGGAGTGCGGAAAACTCTTGGCCCCTGAATAATTATCCCGGTAGATTACCAGACATCCAATGTATTTAATCTAACCAATTTGCTATATTTATAAATGTCAAATTTTCCAACCATTGGTTTCCTATTTCTCAGGTGTTATTTTCCATGGGTCAGTTTGTTTTAATTTAATTTTACTTTACTTCTCTGTACCATAAAAGCATGGGCCATATTTGCCACTTTCTTAATAAATCTTTCCTCAGGATTTGCTAACAGATATATTATTTTCGTGCGTACATCCCAGCCTGCACTCATTTGTATTAGCGGCTGGAGGTACTTCATTCTTACTCTAGTCAACAATGGGCAAAAAAAAAGTAGTGAGGTTAATCCTCAGGGACCATGACCCCACGTGGACAGAATCTTAATTTATGGGGAATCTTGGCATATCTACCCTCTAAAACCACTCTGGGCATAAGTTCGAATCTCAAGGGGGTGAGAGCTCTCTTTAACATAAAATTTGTCATGGTTCTCAAATAATATTCTTGCAAATGAAGTTCTTTTATAAATCTATACCAGGGTGCCACTTTGTTTAACCTAATGACCTCTAGATCTTTCCGACTATACACATCATCCAGACGTTGTTTACACATCTTCTTGGTCTGTTCTGTTGACAAGGCAGATAGAAAAGAGAGGGATAGACCCATTTCATCTGTGAGGGTTCTCAGCTTAACTTCCCACTTGTACTTGTAGTCTGGGGCCCTCATTTCAAACCAGCATAGCTTCGGCAATCCTTCGTCTGGCATTTGTGTTATCCGTTTCCAGTACATTATTTGTCTTACGTTAGCTTGGGGCTCAACAAGGAGGGTTCCAGTTTCTGTTCTTAATAGGCATGCAGGTGTTCCCAACGGGACACCAAGAAGTATTCTCAGTAGCCTGTTCTGCATAGGCTCAAGCTTACTTTCTACTGCAGTTCCCCAAATTTCCATACCATACAAGACCTGTGGGATGATTTTTTGCCTTAAGATACTTATTGCTTTTCTGTGCAATCTTTCCCCATTTGTTCTCCAAAACGAAATCACCCCTGTGATGGTACTTGCCAACTTCAGCTTTATAGCATCAATATGGTCATGCCAAGTGCCCTTCGCATTGTACAACAATCCCAGATATCTGTATGACTTCACTTGCTTAAGGGGATGTGCATCAGTGGACCAATGTTTGCACTTCCACCCTCCTGATGTAATGGCCACCCTTCCTGCTTGAAGGAAAGTTGGAATGCGCACCTGGCCTATGTTACTGCTGGGCAGTTGCTGCAGAGGATCCCCGGGACACACAGTTCTCCTCCCACAAACACCTCTGACCATAGTTTCTTCTCCTCAGCCTGCTGTCCGGCCATGATGCCTCTCCCCCCACCCCCAGCCGTTCCTGCCCAATCTAACAGATCCTCAGTGTGCCTGGGAATGGGCACCTAGCCTAGGTTGCTGGTGGGTGGTTGCTGCAGCAGGATCCCCGGGGCATGCGGTTTTCTTCCCATGATCACCACAAACCATGGTTCCTTTCTCTCCCATCTGCACCATCCTGCTGTTTGCCATGGTGTTTCTCCTCCGTTCGCCATCCCCTATGGTGCCTCTTCCTACCCCGCCATGAATGGGAGCTATGTGTCCAGTGGATGGCAGCCCCATGTCCTCGAGGGGAGAACACCTCATAAATGGGCAGGTGGAGACCTACCTGGTGCAGGCTAACATCTTGTCTGTTAATGCCCTTTGTGATGGAAAATACCAGCTCTTGTGGTCAAAGCTAGTATCCTAAAATAAAGGATGTTGTTGTCAAGCTTGCCTCTAACTCCTCAAAGGTATTCACTTTAAGTATGCATCCTTTACTTGCCTATCAGCTGCAAAGCTACATGATTCAGCAGAAAGCATTAGCTAGAAGCTTCCTCTTTTCTGCTGTATCATATTTTGTAATAATTTCATTAATGTTAGACTATACTCACTTATGCCAAGCAGAAAAACTTATGTCAAACTAAAGCAGTCAAGACTCCTGGGCCTACCCAAGTTACCCCAAGTAACCAATCGCTTCCCAAGCACACACACAATAGGCACATACTTTATTCCATACTAATGTCCCTAGCAAAGCATATAACCATCTCAACATAAGCTCACACTAAACAAGAAATGCAAAGTATAAGGAATAAGTACACCTATGGATGCAAGTATAAAGAATAAGTAGACCTGTGCCATAGGTAAAACCTATTTAATGTGGTCCAACTTTCTTTTTTGTAAGATGTGCTGAGCAGGCACTCATCTCTGGTGGGCCACAGTGAAGAGCGCTCCAGTGGTCCCTGGAGGGTAACCCACAATCTCTCATATTTCCCTAACAAGTGAAAAGATTTAATGATGAGGTTTTAGTTTTTCAGTTTGCTCCAATAGATTAGAGAGGCATACTTCCCTTTCCTAAATCCATGTTGACTCTTTCCCATTATGTCATGTTTATCAATATGCTCAGTAATTCTGTTCTTAACAAACTTTTCTCCAGATTGCCCAGTATGACATCAGGCCTACCAGCCTGTAGTTTCCAGGATCACCTCTGGAGCCCTTTTAAAATATTAGTGTTAGATTAGCTACTCTCCAATCCTCTGGTACAGTGGCAAATTTTAGCGATAGGTTAAAAATTACCAATAGTAGGTCTGCAACTTAAATAAATATTTATTTATTTATTTATTAAATAAATTAATTAATAGATAAATTTATTAAATAAATAAATAAATAAATAAAACTTCATATTTTAGTTCCTTCAGAACTCTGTGAAGAATGCCATATGGTCCTCGTGACTTGTTACTATTTAGTTTGTCAATTTGCTCTAGAACCTCCTCCAGAGTCACATTTATTTGTGACAGTTCTTCTGATTCTTCACCTACAGTCCAGCGTGGGTATCTCCCCAACATCCTCAGTGGTGAAGACCAAAGTAAAAATTCATTCAGCTTCTTTGAAATGTCCTTATCCTCTCAGAGTGCCCCTTTCAGCCCTGGTCATCTAATGGCCCAACCGACTCTCTAGCAGGTTTCTAGCTTCTGATGTACTGGGAAAAGTTTTTATTATTTTTTTGAGTCTTTAGCGAGTTGCTCCTCAGAGTCCCTCTTGGCCTGTCTTATTAGCGTTTTACATCTAATTTGGCACCCTTTTTCATATTTTCTTCATTAAGACTAGTTTTCCATTTTAAAGGAGGCCTTTTAGGCTTTAATAGCCACCTTCACGTCCCCATTTAGCCACACTGGCAGACATTTGGTCCTCTTGCTACTTGCCTCTTTTTTTTGTGGAATACATTTAATCTGCACTTCCAAGATGGTGTTTTAAAATCTCCATGCCTCTTGCATGCATTTAACCCTTGCAACTGTTCCTTTTAGTTTCCCTCTAACTAGGTTCCTAATTTTTCCATCGTTCCCCATTTTAAAGTTAAATACTACTGCAGTAGAGGTTTTTTTGTCAATCTCCCTCTTGTAGTTATGTCAAATTTGATTGTACTATGATTATCATCATTACCAAGAGTTTCCACCACCCTTACCCCTTGCACCAGATCCTGTGCTCCACTTAAGACTAGATCCAAAGTAGCTCCTCCTCTTGTAGGGTCCAGGACCAGCTGCTCCAAAAAGCAGTCATTCACGGCATCTAGAAATTTTACTTCCATATCACATCCTGAGGAGACATTCACCCAGTCAGTTAGGGCAATTAAAATCACCCATTATTACTGTTTCTCCAACTTTAGTAGCTTGTCTAATCTCTGTTAGCATTTTACAGTCAGTTTCACTGTCCTGATCAGGGGTTTGATAGTATAATCCAACTGTTACACACTTTCCTGTTGCACATGGAATTAGTAATTTTCACTTTCTGTAAAATGTTAAGCCCGCTTGACTCAATACTGTCTCTAACATACAGTGTCACTCCACCACCAGCTCAATTTACTCTGTCATTTCAACATATTTTGTACCCCAGTATTACAGTGACCCATTGGTTATCCTCACTTCACCAGGTGTCCAGGATTCCCATTATGGGTATTTTCAGACGTGATGTGCCCGGAGGCCCACCACGCTGAACCCCGGACTGGGATCTCTCTCAGATCCCAGTCCGTGATGAAGCCGTCCGTCCTTCAGACATGCCGACGCCATCACTGTGGGGAATCGGGGAGGGGGCGGGGCTGTGTGGTGCGATGTGCAGTCGCATGCCCCTCCCCCCTCCCTTGGCCGGCCATCCTCGGGGAGACAGACAGGCCAATGTGGCCGCTGCGCCCAATCCTGTATCACGGTCGGGGCCACAATCTGGGATGGGCCAAAGGTAACACATGTTACTTTTGGCCCATCCCAGATTGTGGCCAATCTAACCACGGTTCTGGACCTCTAGCCGACTGGAGGTCCAGAACCGTGGTTAATTTGACCCTCGCCAGAGATTCACTGTGGTGAACATCTGGTGGGGGTCAAACAGATGTTCATGGGAATGCCACCACCACAGGGGATTGACCATGATCCACTGTGGTGAAAGGTGTTTTCGTAACGTCTGAAATTACCCTAAAACTATCTTCATTTAGTGTCACTCACTCTAATTCTCCCATCTTACATATTCAACTTCTAGCATTTGTATATAGACAATTAAGCATGTTATTTTTAATTCTTATTCTGGTGTTTGCTATTGCATATTTTGTTTAGTTTGGAAGTATTTAAGTTCATCTGTTCCATACTAATGCCCGCCTGTTCTTTCTCGGATCCTTACCAGAATGGACTATCACTACTAATGATGGCATCCTAATGATGGGTTGCCTCCATCTGAACCGCATGCTCCACAGCAACTATCAGCTTTACCCCAGATCTTAGTTTAAAAACTCCTCTATCACCTTTTTGATTTTTAGCACCAGCAGTCTGTTCCATTTTGATTAAGGTGGAGGCAGAGTATAGGCTCCCTCTTCCCCAAAAGGTTTCCAATTCCTAACAAATCTAAATCCCTCCTCCCTGCACCAACGTCTCTCACTGAGACGCTGGAGCTCAGTCTGCCTCTGGGGCCCTGCACATGCAACAGGAAGCATTTCAGAGAATGTTATCCTGGAGGTTCTGGATTTCAGCCTCCTTCCTAGTAGTATAAATTTAGCCTCCAGAACCTCCTTTCCAGGCCTTTCCTATATCATTGGTGCTGACATGAATCACAATGAGATCCTCCCCAGAACTCACTAAAGTCCTGTCTAGATGTTGTGTGAGGTCTGCAACCCTCACACCTGGCAGGCAACTGACCATGCAATTCTCACAACTGTCACAAACCCAACTATCTATATTCCTAATGACTGAATCACCCACTACTACAGTCATCCTATTCCTGACAGGTCATTGTTGGGGTCCCCTCCTCTGGAGAAGTATCCTCGGTGCAAGGGGATACTATGACATCATCTGAAAGGCAGGTCCCAGCTACAGGATCATTTTGCACCATACCAGCTTGATGCCCTCCTTCCCCAAGACATCCATCCTCCAAAACATCACAGGAGCTGGAGAAGCAGAAGTGGGATGGTGCTACTTTGTCCCTGAAGGTCTCCTCTATAAGCGTCTCAACTGCCTCAGCTCCTCCAGCTCAGCCACTCTAGCCTCCAGAGACTGCACTCTTTCTCTGAGAACCAGGAGCTCTGTGCACCAACTACACACATACAGCCTCTCCCCAAGAGGAAGATAGCCATACATGTTGCACTGGGTGCAAAACACTGGATGGCCCCCACCCTGCTGCCAGACTTCTAACTGTTCCATCTTCCGATTTAACTTTCCTCTTAACTAGGATTAAGTCTAAAGTTATATAGATTAGGGGCACTGTATTACTATAACTTTATTCCCTTAGTTTTTAAGTGTTATTTAGCACTCCAAGGGTTTAGTGTCCTTGGGGTCTATACATCCTAGTGCTAACCCCCCTCCCCCCCATGCCTCCTCTCCCTGTAACCAAACTCTCAGCAACTCACTCTGCCTGGATCTCACTCCACCTGGGGCTCTCTCTGCTCAAGAAGGGGCTCTTGTAGAGGAGATGCCAATTTTACTACTGGCTAGTCCTCAACCCTAGTGTCTACAGTCTATTGCTTAAAAGGAATGAAGCAATCCCTTTGAACTAAGGTGGGGCACTCACACAGCCGCTAGAGCAATCAGTCACTTGTAACAGTGAGTTGAGTTACTGCAAACAGGTGACAAAGTGATCTGCCACTCATAACAGTACTGAGCTGCTGCAGCCTGCAAGAGCCCCTCTCTCTAACAACTTGGACTAGAACAAGAATTCCTAACATCAGACAGCTATGCTGTCCCTATTGACTTAATATCTTACTTTATTTCCCTTCTTATATGTTTTCCCTGAGAGTTTTAGTTTGTTTGTGACTTGAGACCTACACTGGGGTTACACTCTTTTCTTTAAAAAAAAGAGAGAAGAGTCACCATATCATCATGGTTTCTATATTTGGAGGTTTCCTTCCCTTTTCCTGCCTTTTGCAATGTCCCTTTAAATGGAGGAATCAATGCTCCTCTAGGTTTCTGCTGCATGGAGGCCCCCACCGTGTGATCCAAGTAAGGGGGCCTCTTGCTGTCAGGGACTGGTTAGGAAGCTAGCTTCCCCCTAGGTTAGCCTCTGGTGGGTATCCCTGGTTATGGACCGGGAGAGACTCCAGCAAGGGGTTGCCATATATGCAAGATTTTCCAGGACACATGTATATCTGACAACCCTACTCCAGCACAAGATTTGGTCCAACAGTTGAGAGGTAATTACTCCAGTAAAGGGGCTGGACAACCCCTTTTGGCTGAGAGAACGTATTGGCTAGCAGGCCCATTACATGGATGCGAGGGTCTAAATTATTAGTCAGTAACCCCTGCATGGGGTTTCCTAGGATACCAGGCCCCACTGGGCTGGAGAAACAAGCCCCTGTTGCTCCCCCCCTGCCTGTGTTTCTTGGGCTTGCGTGCCTGGTTTGGCTCTTGTGCTGGAGGTGCAGTCACCCTGCCATCTACCCCCACTAAGGTAACACTCTCCATGAGGGGAGGATGGGGACAGATGATGGGCATGGTTATCTGTGGGGACCCGATTATTCATCCATTGCAAGTTTCTTTCTCTGTTTATGAAGGCACCTCTGATTCCAGAGACAGGCTGTGTGCCACAAGCATGGTATGGCATCTTGACATCTCCGGGGAGAGAGGGGGCTGTCACATGGGTTCCCAAAGCCAAGAGAAAAATCACTGCCACGCGTGCTCCAGGTCAAAGGCAAAATGACTGACCAGAGATCAAGGGCAAAATGGTGCCCAAATGTCAAGGACAAAATGACTGCTGTGGGTGCCCCTAGGTCAAAGACAAATATGGCTGACTGGAGATCAAGGGCAAAATGGCTTCCATGCATCCCTAGATACCAAGCAAACACCAAGCAGACATATCCTGAACCTGGGTGTAACAGGGTAGCCCCACAAGAGTTACGTACATGCAGAATCAAGTCTCCCCCAAGAAGCCAGCCAACAGTGGGATCCTCACTTAACGAGTCTCTATTCATACAGAGTGATCTCATCCATCACCAAGCACAGTCTATATATAGGAACAGGGGTTCAGTGTTTCTTCACTAGGCCCTAGCTAAACACTATCCTTCCTGGACAGGATGCCAAAACCCCATAATCCTTTCCAAATCCTTTCCAGCTACCAGGCCTGTCCCTCCAGGATTTCTCTAGAACTGTCCTTCTGGAATGAGTTTTCTCCTCCCAATAAGTGCCAAACTCAGACCGCTTTTAGACGAGACAAATTTGTGCATGATTGGTGAAAAATTTGTGTGTTTTAATGCTCGTTTAAACACCTAAACCGTTTTAAATGCGCATTTGCCATGATCGTGTAAAAGCCAAAACCGTTTTGAATGTGTTTTTTAAATAATGGGTATTTTTTAAAACCGGTTTTGAGCCCCTTTGACGATCAGGGGATGCCAAAACTTGTTTTTAAAAATGCGCATTATTTAAAAAGCACATTCAAAATGGTTTCAGCTTTTACATGATCATGGCAAATGTGCATTTAAAACGGTTTAGGTGTTTAAACGAGCATTAAAACACGCACATTTTTCACCAGTCATGCGCAAATTTGTCTCATCTAAACGCGGTCTGAGTCTTTTAAGCTCTGGCCTGGCTTTGCCACACCCAGGCTCAGCTAACACTAATCAGACCCAAAGTTAGCCTGGCTATGAAGGCTAGCCTGGCGGTGGTCCATTAAAGTGCTGTCCTGCACCACCCCAGTGTCTGTGCTTCCTTAGCTGGTGCTAACCTTACTTAAAAGGTCCAGGCTCCCTTTATCAGCCTGCCCCTACTTCACTGAGATACCAGGAGGGGGAGCCTGTGGCAGAATGTGCTACTGCCGCAGGCCACTGAGCTGAGCTCCAGGTTCTGTGCTGGGCTAGAGACTTGCCATGCAGGCAGAATGGGCAAGCTCCTATCGCACTTCAGAAGGCAGATGGGGAGAACTGAATTTGAGCCAAGGCAGAGTGCTCTGCTGCTCCTATGCCTCTGGGCTCTACGAGGCCTGCTGGTCCAGGGAGAAAGTGGCCAGTGCTCCCTGCTCTTTGAAATTGACCAGAGAGCCGGGGGGGGGGGCTTGATGGCATGCAGCTGCTGTGTGCCAGAGGGGCCCATGCAAACTCCCTGGGGAGTGGGGAGGCAGATGCTGGAGTCATGAGGAGGCTGCAGCCGAGCAGCAACGTTGAGCCTCTCCTATGGTCCCTGTTTGTGTGGAGCTGCTGAACCATGGAAGCCCAATCAGCTGGGCTGCAGTCAGCTGTTTGGCAGCACAGGTGGGCACTGTGCCCACTGCAACAGAGAGGCACAGCGTGGGGTATCAGGCCAGACCTGTTTGCAAGCTCCCAGCCGGCCAAGGCAAACCAGGGAGACCTCCCCCCCACCCCGGCCCATTTGACCACAGAATGAAATATGCATAGGGTGTACAGTGCTTAGCAGCTCGATACACCCTACAACCTTACCAGAAAGTAGTGGCCAAAGAAGGATTACTCCACTTCTGACAGCATGCGGCCCATCCAGCTGGTTTGGAGGCAGAGAACTAAACTGATCACCAGGTGATGAGGGATCATCCCCTTTATAGCTGGGGCCAGTTCAGCTTGTACTCTGCCTCCAGCTAGTCAAACAGGGGAACAACCCATAAAGTAGGACAGATGTGTTGTCAAGTTCCTTTTGTTAGAATACAGCATGTATAGTACAAGAGTCAGGCTCTAAGCTTCTGACTGGAGATGAATACAGCTGATTTGCTCATCAATTCACATCCAAGCCAGCCCCAACCCTGCTCTCCAGCCACCCACTTCTATCACAGCAAACAACCCATCACTTATTCCTCTCCCAAAACACACCAACTCCTCCACAACCTAATAGACAGCATGCCAACAAGGCAGTACACATTAGCCAGCATTAGTCCACGTGGTGGGTTCTACATTCTCTGAACCAACACTATGGGTGGTGGGTGTGTCACAAAGATATACTGGACTATAGGTCTAACAAATATCCAAAGATAAAGGTTAAACATGTATGTAATGTTAAAACTGAGAACTGTAAACTCACTTCATGTAATCATGCAATGTAAAACTGAGAGCTAGAAACTCATTTCATACAATGGTTGGAGACAAGCTAGGCTGCGTGTGTATTCAGAAAGGCTAACACCTGGAAACACTAGACAGAAGCCCTATGGAGTTGTAAATTAACTTCCTTTTGCGGATGTGACTACAGGCACACAGCTCTCCAAGCTTCTCCAGCCAGGAAAATCAAACAAAGGGAATGCAAAGACATTTAAGGGAACATCTTTGCTATCAGAGACAATTGGAATTGGAATTCAATTCAACCTCTGAATAGCAGAGTCTCATAGGAGCCTGCTTGCCAGTTTGCTGAAGCGATGCTTTGAGAGAAGAACTTTGCTTTCTACCAGCTAAGAGACAAAGTGCCCAGCCCCAACATCAGGCTGAGAATGAATTCAAGTGCATGGACGTTTTATAGGGTAAGACTTTACCTAGGGATCCACGCAGTACAGATTAGGATGCGTTATTTTGTTTACTTTATTAGTCACTTTGTGTCAAACTATCTTTGCTTATGTAATCAATAAACTTTCTTATTCACTAAGAAGTGTCAGTTGTCTAGCATTAGGAACACAATCTGAGTACTGGTGCCTTCAAACGCTGGCGAACCCAGAGAGATAGTGTGTAAACAGGAAATTTCTGGGAATTTGGGAGACAACAGGATTATCCCACTTGCAGGACTGAATCAGCCAGAGAGAGAACTGGTTCAAGTGGGCTGCAAGTGAGGGAAATTGAGTCACCCAACCCAGAAAAGTGGGATAGTGGACCCCCAAAACCATGACAGTGATGCCCAACGAGAAGGGTTACGCTCAGAATTGTGTACCAATGTGCAGAAAAGCATAGGAGGCTAGCCAACTGAGTGGAATCCTCTGGAGGGAGTAAATCCCAAATCTGAAGAGAGTGAGTGCCAGTGCTTTCTGGAACTCAACTCTGAGAGTGGAATAAGCAAATCTTTGAACAGAGTGTGCAGGTTTGTTATTTTAGTTTTGAGTTCGGGTTTTAAGGGCCAGTTATCAAAATAGGGCTGCCGAAGCATTTCTACAAGCTCACGAAGCCAGAATCGATACAGGAGGTGCAAGCCAGATGCCTCCAAACAGAGAAGAAAACTAAAAAACAACTGAAGCAGCTGATACAAGAATTTGAGCAGATGAGCATGAATGGGATGGATGGGACTGGAGCGGGTTTGCAAAAACCCCCTCCACCTGACCCGCAAGCAGGAGCTGGAAGACCTGGAGACAACCAGGGGCAGGGCTCAAACAACGAAGTTGAGCTGGCATATTTGTTGAGTGGTAGGTGATCCTAACCATCTAATAGACAAACATGAAAACACCCACTCATGGGGAAGCCCCCTGTGGGTACAGACCTGTCTATAACTATGGATTGGACAGGTTCACTGCTGGTGCTATATAAATAATAATCATAATTAATCATAATTAATCATTCATATGTTTAACACCCTTAGGGAATGTCCTTATCTTGGGACAAGCCTTAGTTGGAGGAGGCGGTTAGATTTTATATGTCAGGGAAGTATAGCTTAGGACCCGGCTAAAGGGGTTTGCTTAATGGTACAGGCCTCCTATCAGATACAACAGCCCTATGGCCAGACGTTGATGGCCCAAGAAATAATTCACTAATAAATTGGCAGCCTCTTTAAACCCAAACAACCTCCTGTCACTAGCATAAGTAATTTGCTTCGCCAGTGACCATGTCAAATGGAGAGTTGCTGTGGCCAGTATCAGCTGAACACTACCTGCTGGACAGAATGATTGAAAGTGAAAAAAATTGGGGGCTGGGAGGCAAGAAAAAGAGATAACCCAAGCCTCTGTGTCTGTGACCAATGTGTCAGGAAGAGCGGGACTAGAGCAATCTCTTCTTTAACCATCTGAGGATTTTTAAGCTGTATCTTTTTTTAATGCCTGAGAGCTCAGAGTAGCTTGGAGTCCAAATTTGGTTGCATATTCCAAGTGACTCATGTTGCTATTTGCTGTTCTTAGCTATCTTCTCGCCTTATTCAGACTCAGAAATAGCCTCCGAGTCTTTCACTAAATATAATTTCAACAACTCTATCACACACCTTCCAACAACTGCTCCCTCCCCCCCCCCTCCTCATTTTGATATTGCCCTTGGGCACATTGCTTAAACCCAGAATGAAGACGCTGCATTTCTCTCCATTTTTATGACTTTAGTTTCAACCTTTTTATTTTCCCCTATTAAAGCAGTGACACATAATTATGTGCAATTACCACCTCTTTAATTTTGTTAACAAATTCTTTTTAATACCACAAAGAGATTTCTGAACTGCATCAAGTCAATTGGGAAGCAAGCCCATACTGTATCTCTTAACTGCACTTCTAATGTAATGAATTTTGCCAACCACTTTGAGGCATTTATTTATTCTGGAGCCAGTCACTGAAGTACAGTCAAACTTGACTATAACCAGAGCCAAGCTTAGGCAGGGGCAATAGGACCTATGCCCATGGCTCTGGGCTTTCAGAGGACCTGTGCTCCAGAAGCTTCCAGTGACAGCTGCAAGAATTTGAAAGCTTCCAGAGCAGCAGCAGTGACTCTCAAATGATCTTGGGGCCACTGCTGCTCTAGAGGCTCCTGGAACAGGTGCTTTTGCCAGGGCCTGTTGTCACCCCAGGTGATGCCAGCTGGGTCACACCAACTCAAGGACTGACCCTCACTCTAGCAAATCCTGCTTATAATGAACCCCCTTTTAGAACAATTCCAGCTTCAAGTACCATTTCTTTCTTGGGTGGTGTTATGGTGCAGGTTTACGAGCTTGCTTGCATACTATAGTCATGTTGCAGCAGAACACATGTGACATATTCCTTGGTACGGTACCCTGTTAACACGGCAGTTATTTCAATCTAACAACAGATCGGCTGGGGACACCCTCTTGGAGGCCCCACATTTTTGGTGGGTCCGAACGGACAGGAGGGAGTTCTCGGCGGCTGCCCCGTCTCTGTGGAATGCCTTCCCAGTGGAGATCCGTCTGAGCCCAGATCTCCTTACTTTCCGCCAGTGTTGTAAGACCTGGCTCTTCCACCAGGCATTTGTCAGGGGGGTAGGGATGGGTTAAATGGGCTGGAGTATTTATTTATTATTTAGACCTTGTGGTGAGAGGGGCAGGGTAAAAATATAGAAACTTCTGGAAGCGCGGAGCGCATGTAAACACTCCCCTGCGCGGCTTTTCTCTCAACGCGGGACTCAGGAGGCGTTTTTCAGCGCCTCATATAAAGTTGGCCTGCTTAATAGCTTTTTATGGACCTATCTTCTAAGAACTTATCCAATCCTTTTTTGAACCCAGTTGCACTGTTAGCCTTCACAACATCCACTGGCAATTAACCAGCTTTCACAGGTTAATTGTGCATTGGGGGTGGGGAGTGAGGGCGGGGAGAAATACTACCTTCTTATTTGCTTTAAATCTGCTGCCAGTTAATTTCATCAAGGGTAAATAACAGCTCCCTGTTTACATTGCCCCGTACATGATTTTGTAAACTTCTATCCTATCCTTCAGTCATCTCTTTTCTAAGCTGAAGAGACTGAATGTACTGAACCTCTCCTCAAATGAAAGCCATTCCATACCTTCAATCATCTTTGTTACCCTTCCCTTCTCTGCACCTTTTCCCAGTTCCATACTATGTCCTTTATGAGATGTGGGGGAGGGGGACGGATCCAGAACTGTACACAATACCCAAAGTGTAGGCACACCCTGGATTTATAAAGTGGCATTATTTTCAATATGTTTCCTAATAACTTAACATTTCGTTTTGTCTTTTTGACCACTACTGTGCATTAAACTAATGTTTTAGTGAATTATCCACAATGACTCTAAGATACTTTTCCTGAGTGGTAACAGTTAATTTAGACCCACCCACCCCCAACCTTGCATGCATACATAATTAGAATTATTTCCCCCTATCTTCATCGCTTTCTACTTATCAAGGTTAAATTTAATCAACCATTTTATTACCTAGTAACGGAGTTGTCTGAAATCCTTCTATAACTCTTGACAGTCTATTTTGGGCTTAAATATCCTCAGTAATATTGTCTAGCTGCAAAGTTGGGCAGCTCACTGTTCACCCTCTTTTTCAGATGATTACTGGATATGTTAAACAGTAATTACCACTGATGGATGAATGAAAAGTGAAGTCACAGAGTTTCTCTTGAAATAATCATGATTATCTTTAGGGCTGTGCATGGGGTCAAATATGTGGTTTTAATATTTGCATTTATTTGTATTTGTATCTTTGCCTGTCTTCACTACATTTTCCCCATTGTTGCCGATGTGGAAAATGCAGTGAACATGGGACTCTGCATATGGGTTATTTTGGCTCAGAAGCACAGTGAGGCTCTGCCAGTTTGACAGGTCTATAAGGAAAAGAAAACACACTCAAAAATTTCTGCTAAGTCTGCTACCAATTTTAATAGGGGAGCACTGGTTTGGGGTAAGGTGGAGAATACAGCTAGCTTGGGTGAGAGGGTGTTAGCTTGGGGAAGGTGGAATGGGGCATGGGTCTGGCTTGGGGATCACTAACTTGAGGGAGAGTGGGGCATGCAGCTGGCTTCGGAGAGGGGAGAATGGAATGGGGTTGGCTTGAGGGGGGGGGGAATGGAGCAAGGGGATGCCCTGGGGGAGTGGTCACTAGCTTGGGGGTAATGGTGCATTGGACTAGGCTCAGGGGGAGGTTGCTGGCTTGGTGAGTGGGAATGGGACATGGGGCTGGCTCAAGAAGGAGGTCGCTGACTTGGGGAGAGGGAAAGAAGCATGGTTCCAGCTCAGGGGTGATTTCTGGCTTAGAGGGGAGAAAGTGGGATCCCTAGGTGGGAATTGGGCAGGGACTAGCTCAGGGGAGGAGGGTCACTTGCTTGAAGGAAGGGTTGCTGACTTGGGTAGGGGAGGAATGAAGCTGCCAAGGACTCACTATTTCTCCTTGTTTGAGCTGGCCTCTGCTGGGCTGGGCCTGACTGCAGTGATGGAGACGGCAGTTCTGAGACAGAGGCAGCTCCTGCAGGTGGGGAGAGCGTACTATAGGCTCCCAAGCAGGTGGCTAAGCGGAGTCAAAGAGCAGCCCAGCTCCCAGCTGGATATGTGCTGCGGTTTTGGGGATCCAGTTCAAGATCTCAGATATTACATTTTTGGGGAAGTGTTAGGTTTGCTTGAAAACTGAACACACAGACCTAGTATTCATATTTTGAATATGGATCCCGAAAAGGTCTTTTTTGCATTACATTGTATTTTGTCGAAACCCAAATGCACAGCCCTAATTATTTTCTACCCCTGATGTAATGTGTGAAAAGGCCCTGGATCAACTTGTGAAACTGATTGTGTAATATGAACAAACTGCAAAATCTGAGGACCCATTTCATGAGACTATAATTATTTTTTAAAATATATACTGATATACACAAACTTTGATCACAATGTCTGTCTTTCTCACATTCATACCACTTTAGTCATTCTGTACATGCCAACATCTTGCCAGCACAACAGCTGATAAAATAAAACGTGCTCAAAAGAGACAGAGGCCAAAAACCAGTTGAATATACAATACCAGAGTTGACTAAACTAAGACAATTCTAAGCATGTTGCTCTAGTTATGAAGCTCCAATCAGGGCATAGCTAAGTTTCTTTTACTGATGTTTTGTCCGAATCAACCAACCTTTCACCACTAAATTGATTTGTATATTTTCTGAAATATAAGATGGGTTCCCCATTCATTTCATGCCAGTATACCTATTTTTGATCGCATCTGTAGTGGATTCCATTTATCTTCTTGAAGACATGGTTAACCAAAAGCGGTACCCCTTTCAACTATGAGTTATCTATCATAAGAAGTTCAATTCTGTCACCTTAAACTGACAATGTTTTTTAATTAGCACGGTTGGGGGGGGGGCTGCAGGGTGAAGTGCATGGGGAGGGATTCTAATGGGTGACTCCCAGTGTGGCTACTGCAGCAGCCACCTCACACTCCCTCTGCCATGGACCACGGGGGAGGAGGAAGCGTGCTGTGAGCTTTGAAACTGACATGTCCCGGTCTTAAGTGTTAGGGAACTGGGCTCCCCAGTACTCACAGCCAGTTCCTGTGACCTGCAAAGGCCGTGTCCCCCACCCACAGTGCCTATGAGCAGTGGACCTATCTGCTGGCATGGGTGGCCACCTTGGTTCATATGGGTAGGGGATGCGTGGCTGTTGGTTTCCATACACTTTTTTGGCTTGTCCCCACACGGCTCACTCCAGATTTCTCACCAGTGCTCCATGAATGACTGCTGCGTGGCTCACAGGAGCGTGCATCCCCCCCACCCCTTCCACCACCATCAGATGGGTGGACAGATGTCAGTCAGTCAGTCTTTATTGGCACTGGCTTCCACCCTGGCCAGACAATAGACAATAACAAAGACAGTAGACAACAAACACAATGGGCACAAACGTACAAATACATACATACACAAAAGAAATAAAATCGACACCTAAATACCAATCATAAAATTTTTAAGTCATCTAATAATGCATAAAATCCCCCACCAGCTGGATCGATAAAAATATAGCCCACTAATTCTGGGGGCCTGACTCAGACAGGACAGTATCCTCCCTTTTACCAGGGTTGAGACTAAGTCTGATCATCTTACGGCATTTGGCTATTATTAAAAGGAATGTTGCCATCAATGTTAGGTCATTTAGGTTTGTCAAATTTGCCAAGGTAACCAACAGATACAAGTAGTCT
This sequence comes from Sphenodon punctatus, assembly GCA_003113815.1. Classification (NCBI taxonomy): domain Eukaryota; kingdom Metazoa; phylum Chordata; class Lepidosauria; order Sphenodontia; family Sphenodontidae; genus Sphenodon; species Sphenodon punctatus. Next base: position 276,969 of record QEPC01009281.1, read on the forward strand.
GACCCCTTGCCCTCCACAATGGGCTTCAGTCAGACTTCCCTCAGGTGGGCATAATACGGGCAAATAAAGATTAAATGCTCCACTGTTTCTACCTCCATATGGGAGCAAGAGCATTTGCGGTCTCCAAAGGGGACCTTAACATAACGGCCCTATATCACCGAGGTTTAAGTGAGGTTAAATCAAAAAAGTGTAATGTCGCCTCAAGTGGGCATTCTTCAGTATATCCAAATATGGTTCCCTTCTGGCAAAGGCCTTACCAACAGCCAATCTGGGGGCCACCTTCCATTCCTTAAGGACAACATAGTCCTCCTGATTTGCTATGTCCCTGGATCTTTGTTCAGTCAATACCCTCATCCTTGCTAGAGCTTGGCCCACTAAATGCTGGAACGAAAAGCCCAGCCCGTTCAGTAAAGTTGCCACGTAACGTATCCAGGGGTAGGGCCTGGTTCCCTCATGCTGTAATTCTTCTCTCAGACAGAGAGATTGCAGGGCCTCCGGAGAGTAAACACACAACTTGCCCCAGTACCTCAAAAAAGATAGCCGAAACTGATGTTCTACTGAGGGTACGTCTAACTCTGCCCTACCACTGCACCAGGAACACTGCCCCCCACTTTAAGGACTCTGTGAAGGAAGTAGTTCTGTACCCGTTCCAGAATCAACTTATCTGGAAACACTACACACTCAGTTCCAAAAGTCAGCATGGGTATCTTTGCACGAAACACCTCCAATATCATGGAGATTGGTAAGCCATACGAGAGATTATAGGCCTTTGGGTGGACAGATGAGTGGCTCCTGGGTGGCCCTGCGTGGTAGCAGTGTTGTTGTAAAACACTCTGAGTCTCATATGTTTCTACATGCTGTTCACTTCCTCCCCCAGCTCCCCAAAAGTGAGGTTTCTAAGACCAAGTTAGCTATTGTGATGCACAGGAGTAAGAGATCGCACTGCAATTCAAATTTAAGTGGAATATAAACAGACACAGCATGTCTCTGAACAAGCTGCTCTAAATCTGTAAGATAAATCCTCACCCACTTCCCAGATTTGTATTTGTCGACACACACCCCATTAACACGCAGAGACAGTGTTTGGTTTTAAAACTGGCCGCACTCTTTATTAATAGCCATCATCATTAGGTCGGTGGGTAATTGCCCTAAGCAATCAGGGTCCAGTATGCTAGCTACATAAACCATATTAACATGGGACTGTTCTGGACGTGCCTTCCAGTATCAGTGCCCCTTAACTTTGAACTTCACCCCTTCGACAGGTCACTAGCCGTGGCCGAAGGGGGCGTGCCCAACTCTGGGCCAGAGTAAGGAGATCTTGTGCCTGCAAGGTTGAGGACTGTGCCCGTCCTTACTCATCATGCTAAGACACCCCTCCCAGGGATGTGACCAGTTCATGCTGTGCCCTGCATTGCCTGTGTATCACTTCCCCATCTCTTATGGAGATGACTCTATAAATTTCCTATGACCTTACCTAATTAACCTACTATCGCATACTGGACCCCTGAAGAGTGCGACAGTATCTTGACCCTTATAATAACTTCCTGATATTATCCAATCATATTGAATTATTTCAGTCATGATGCTTTTATATAAAAATTCCCTATTTATGTTCATGTCAATTAAATGATTCATGTGTGATCCAATTGTGTACTGAATTAGATAATCAATAAGTCAATTATTTATCTAAATTCCTATTTAGCCTATTCTGCACTATGAAGGAGGCAAAAACAGCGATCCTTACTAACAAGACTGTACGCTCAAATTCCTCCTTGCTTCCATAATGGCAACCGGGATTATCCCATAGTGCTAGAGGGGAGATGGGTGGGGCTGACTGCTCGGCCTCCGACACTGGAATTCTGCGTCTCTGCAGCAACAGGAAGTTTGCCCCTCCTAAAGGGGGCGTGTAGGGGTGGATTGGCCATTGAACCCACCAGGAGGATTCTCGGTGGGTCGGGCTGGGCTGGAGGGCTAGTCTCACTGTCTTTTAAAAAAAAATTATTTTCTTTTTTTAAAAAAACTGTTGGTCCCGACCCCTGCTGTCGGGCCAGGTGGGGGGAGGCCTCACCTGCCTCTCCCTCCAAGGAGCACCAGCGCAGCAGCTGCAGCAGCAGCGGGGACACTCAATCGGGCTGGGAGATAAGGCTGTTTACAAACACAGCTCCTCCTCCCCTCCCCACGTGCTGATCAGAAGGTTGCTACCTTGTAAAGAAGGTTCTTCGAGATGGCTCCCAACATTCTCTCAACTCAACTGGGTTGTGCACGCTCACTGTAGGCCAATAATAGATCA
>QEPC01009281.1:308639-327969 GCA_003113815.1 Sphenodon punctatus
GAGAGAGAGCGAGTTGTCCTACTGGAGTCCCATCCACTTACTGGATGAGATGCTAGTAGGAGGGTTCTCTCAGTCTCCAAGTGGCAGGGTTTTACTCAGCAGCAAGGAGTTCCCAGTGTAAACTAATGTTCTGTCCATCACATCTTAATGCTGAAAACTCTTTGTTGCTGGATTTTTGGAGGCTCCACCTACAATGTACAAGTCCCTCCCTAGGGCTCTGCCAGAACTCCGCCTACAATGTACAATCCCCTCCCTAGGGCTCTGCCAGCCATAAGGTTCTGCCTTTGGGGCCCCACAGCAAGGCTTGGCACATGGCCCCAAGTGCTAGGAATATCTGTACTGTGTGATATGGCAGCACACATTTCAAATTTCCTAACCTCAGAATAAGGTGAACAAAAGCCAAATTCATGCAGGATATCAATCAGAAATTTTGATGTGAAATAATGATATAATTGCACACCCAAGCCTATCGGCAGTGGAGTAATGGTAACTCTTGGTCGAGCTGTTTGTACAATGGCCTGACCCCACAGCTGCTAATTTCAAGTCTGCTTCTTTATTTGTAAAAACTGTCCTTAAGAAAAGTTGCAATGAGTCTGGAACAGCACACTCTGAAAGTCAACTGATGCTAGGTCTTCGGGAGATGAATATATAGGTTTAGACACAGGCACACACTTGATGTCATTTTTAAGTAAGTGTGCAGTAGTCTCAATAGAGACAATTTCTCATCTTCTGGGCTCTGTTTTTCATTACTCTTGTAGAAGTCTTGCAGTATAGATGCAGCTGTGCTCCGTAAGGAAACTACATCGGGCTTGCCATCAACCTCAGTCACTATTATTTTGTCCCCAAAATGCTCTTTGCTCTTCTTCTTCATGTATACCGCACTGGAGGTATCTTCACCACATTCCTCCTTCATCTTCTGAACCAGATCAGAGATAGAAATCTGTTCATCCTCATTTTCTTCAAAGTACTTTGCAACTTTTATAAAGGCTTCAGTTTTGATGGAGTTGATTGGCCACCCACAAAACCTTATTTTCCCCTCGTCTTTCTGTTGAGGAGTTTGCTTCATCGTTCTAAAGTTTATATGACATGTTTGATGGTATACGGCATGAGCTGCATGAAGGTTGTGGACAGTCATAATCCTAGACTTGACCTTCTCTCCCCAACTATCTGCATGTTTATTGCAGATGCCAAGAATTGCTGCTTGGAAGTCCAAAATACAAACAGGGAAAACACATAAACCTCTCTTTTTTCCTTCAGAAAACTTGAATGGTTTGCCACAAAACAGACAGCATTCACAAAAAGTAAACATTGGTTCTTAAGAACAAAGGGTACAGATTTCACCATTGGCCATTTGTAATTCTCTATTACTATGCTTTTTGTGTTGTGTGATAACATTTACATTGCAATACAGCCGGCGACTTTGGTTGTGTATACACTGGCCAGGTGATGTCACAGTGCTGTCTCCACGTTCATGACTTGCGTGGTTAATTCCCTGGCTGCCTTTTTCACAAGGAACTACAGCTGACTTGCCATCAAGGAATGGTTCTTTGCTGATCACACACATCCATTTCCTGCACAACATAAGATGTAAGAAAAAATGTTACTGTTATGCAATCCTATTAAAACTTTTAAAAATATTAAATGGTGATTTTTCTTTCTTTTTAAGCACATTTTTAATATCTCTGGGAGTTATGGACCGAATTACATATTGTTTGTCTCGCTGGAAAGTTATGTTAATGAGAGCCAGTGCTGGGAGTGGCTAGAGTGTTGTATTCTCACCAGTACAGGGAGACCAGGCTTCAAATCCCCACTCAGCCATGAAGCTCACTGTGGGTCATTTTAGACGTACCAGGCCTCCCTCTAACCACGGTCCGGGACAGGAATCAGGCCAGCCATCCTTTACACATGCTGGCCGGATTCCTACAGGGGACCGGGGAGGGGGCAGGCCGCACAGCGCGGCGCGACGTACAGCCACACAGCCCCGTGCCCCGCCGCTCCCCCAGCCAGCCGCCCTCCGGGAGATGGGCAGGCACAGCGGCCAATCCGGCCGCTGCACCCGATCCTGCAGCGTGGTCTGGGCCACAATCCGGGCCGGCAGAGGTAACAGACGTTACCTTCTGCCGATCCCGGAGCGTGGTTAATCTGATTCCCACCGGAGGTTTACTGGGGTGAACCTCTGGCGGGAACCCCTTTAGATGTTACGGGCCCTCCTCCACCACAGGGGATTGACTGTGGTAAAAGGGAGGCCCGTAACATCTGAAATCACCCTGTGTGGCCTTAGGCCTGTCACTAAATGGGGTGGAGAGATGATAGAGATTTAACCCAACCATCCTACAAAGCTATGTGTGCGTCCTCTGATTAATGAGTGATGCCTCCAGCCAATGCCTTCTACGTGGGGCTGCCCTTGTTCCTGGTTCAGAGGCTGCAGCTAGTGTATAATGCGGCGGCCCGTCTCCTTTCTGGGACGGGTCGCCGGGACCACATTACACCTGTGCTCTGGGCTCTGCACTGGTTGCCAATAGCATGCCGAGCCAGGTTCAAGGTACTGGTATTAATCTATAAGGCCCTTTATGGTCTCGGCCCCTCATACCTCAGGGATCGCCTCGCCCTCTGCGCCCCAGAGCGGCTCCTTCAGTCTGCTGGGGGTGCCTTCTTGGAGGTCCCCCGTGTTAAGCGGGGGGTCACAATGGAGAGGGCATTCTTGGTGGCCAGGCCGTGTCTTTGAATTCCCTCCCGGAGGAAGATCGCCTGGCCCCAAGCCTCTTAACATTCCGGCGAGCTTGTAAAACCTGGCTGTTCGCCCAGGCCTTTGGGGAGGGTGGGTTAGTGGGTTTTTATCCCCCTACTCTTCCTTATTTTTTGTTATAATTTTGTCTTTCCCTGTTTTAATTGTTGAGATTTTTATGATGTTTTAAATATTTTAAACATTGTTTTATTGAGATTTGTTAGCCGCCCCGAGCTGTTTGCAGGAGGGGCGGGGTATAAATATATGAAATAAAATAAATAAATAAATATACTTCCCCTAACCAGTGGACTGGAATCAACAGTACACAAAACAATTTCTAAACAGACAATACAGGGACCCTCCAGTCCAATTTTGCCTCCTTCACGTGGATTACTCGAAGAACACCATTTATTTTACACAAAGTAGGGTGGCCATACCTCCCCTTTTAAAGAGGACGCTTATGAAAAATACATGTTGCAGGGTTGCATTTGGTTCCAGTGCAGCCCTGCACCATGTATTTTTCATACGTGTCCTCTTTTAGTATGGCCACCCTAACACAAAGGGAGGGGGCAAGAATCAAGGTGTAAAAATAAAGATACAGTATTAGGTAGGACTTAATGTAACTGCTGCTGCAGAATCTCAAAAGGGAAAGGCTGCCTTCTCCACTGAAATTACCTCAGCCTTCTCCTCAGACAACTACAGTCTCATCAGGGACAAAAAAACCTTTCCCTTCAGGAATCCAGCACAGGGTCACAGTCATAGAATTACATGCAATTATTGAAGATGGAAAGCAATAGATGCATTTTGCTGATCCACATGATAGTTTTGTATGTATTTGTCAAAGTTCAATTCTAGGTTGTATTAGACTGGCGGCCATCTTTAACATCTCCAGTTTTGGAAATTTCCCCCTACCTATAATTTTCTAGATTTTTGATATGTTAAATACATTGCTTGTATGAAATAAATAAGACAGGTTTGGTTTCTTTTGTAGTTAGTTTGACATCAGCCCCCAATTTTACACCCTTCCTGACACTGTCCCACCCCATTCAGATTTCCTCCCAGAGGGAGTTGGTAATCCCATACACCACAATTTGTAGTGTTATTATGAACAACCTTAGTGGAGAGGCTAGGAATTGAAGCTGCGCTTAGAGCCAGAAATTTGGGCCTGGGTTAACTACATTGGGCCCAGCAAGGACCTGATGTGTCTGGGAGTCCCTTCCCACCCCTAGGAATCACCATAACATCACAATGTTCTGTCAGTGTCAGCCTATCAAAAGATGCTCAAAAACCAGATAGGGTTAGCATCTTTGTGTGGCCGTCCCCTATGCTTGTGCCCCACCGGCCACCAAACCTGGGGCCGCTGGGGTAAGGAAACCTGCTTTCTCTCCAGCAGGGCTGTACGAGGACAAGGGGAAGACTCCTGTACTCCTGTCCAGCCCCTCGCTGCAGGCTGTAGCCCAGACCTACCCTCCCCACAATCATAGTAGAGACTCCAGTCTCAGGCCCAGTAAGACGGGGAAAGCCACATTCCCACACAGGCCACCCCTTCCCTGCCCTCACAAGTCACTGCCCCAGTCAGGACTGTGAGTCCACTTCCCTGCCGTGTAGAGATCCTGTCGGCCCAGGAGCTCTGCCGCCAGTGCCTCCCTTCCAGCCCTCTTCTCCCATCTCCTCTCTGGTGTTTTTTCTCCCTCCTCCCTCCTTCCGGCCCCGGCTGTGGCAGGCTCACCCAGGCGGGGGCAGGGCGCTATCTAATTACACCAGTGCTACTGCTGGCGGCGCCCCTCTTCATCGTTGCCCCTTCCCTGGGGTTCCCGCTGCTCCAGGAACCTGTTGGGGTGGGGCTCTGCTCCCCGTCACCCCCCCCCCCAACAGGTGGGTGTCTCAGGGTCACCACGGTTGCGGAGCATCATCTCCCTGTCGAGAAAAGAAGTCCACATTACAGTGCTGACACCTGGCTCTAGGAAAAATATCAAACTTGAATGGCTGCAAGGCCAAATACCATCTCATTAAGTGGGCATTGTTATCTTTCATGGACACCAGCCACTGGAGCGGGACATGGTCTGTAAGGAGTTGGAAGTAAGTTCTGGCCAAGTAATACCGTAGGGATACTACAGCCCACTGCACAGCGAGGGCTTCCTTCTCAATGGTGGCATATGCTTGTTCTCAGGGCGCTAACTTGTGAATTATATAGGCGATGGGGTGTTCAGCCCCATCTACTACTTGTGATAATAGAGTTCCCAGCCCCAACTCCAAGGCATCCATCTGAAGGAGGAAAGGACGAGAGAAATCAAGGTTATATAGCATTGGGGCGTGGCACAATCAGGATTTTAAGGTTTCAAAGGCTTGTACCCGTTGGGTGTTCCACTGAACCCACATGGTTTGCCTCTTGCCCATCAAGTCCGTAAGGGGGGCCACTATTGTTGCAAATCGTGGTACGTGCCACCTATAATATCCCACCAGGCTGCCTATAATATCCCACTGCTGTACCTGTTCTTTGGTTCGGGGTTGCTTCCACTCCTGTAATTTGTCCCATACGGATTGAATTTGGCCATTGCCTACCTGATACCCAGGTAGGTAACTTCTCAGAGACCCAGGTGGCACTTCTTCAGGTTAGCAGTTAAGCCCTGCTTAGGACAAAGCATTTGTGTTGTGGCGGAGGTGGTCCAAATGTTCTTGCCATGTTGGGATAAAGATAATGATGTCATCTATATATGCAGTTGCGTACGCTCCAGGTTTTGCAAGTAATCTGTCCATTAAACATTGGAACGTTGCGGCCGTGCTGTGTAGTCCAAACGGCATCCTGACAAAGTGGAAGAGCCCTAGGTGCGTGGAGAAAACCGTCTTCTCTTCGGTTATGGGGCTAGCGGGATTTGCCAGTATCCTTTTGTTAGATTGATGGTAGAGAGATATTGTGCTCCGCCAAATTGTTCAAGTAGGGTGTCTACGCAGGGCATTGGATATGCATCGAGATAGGAAATGGCATTTACCTTCTTAAAATCGATGCAGAATATTGTCGAGCCATCAGGTTTCCCTACTAGTATGGGTTGGCTGCGTTAGGGACTGTTGGACTTGGTTATGATGCCCAGCACCAGCATACTGTGGACTTTCATTTCAATCATTTGCTATAGATGTTCGGGATTGCGCCGGGGCGGTTCCTGGATCACTTTCCTCAGCTCTGTTACAATGTCATGCTGGATCAAGATCCTGAGGCCTGGCTTATCAGTGAAGACGTGATGTAAGTCAGCTAAGAAGGTAGCTAGTTAGGCCTTTTGTGGGTGGTTTAACTCCACCCCTATGGGAACACCCTGAATACAGGTTGCCATGGACCATTCCACTGGTAGGTCGCCCCCAAGGGCCTCCGTTGGTTCAGGGCCCCATCCCTCCATTCATTCAGGAGATTAATGTGGTACATCTGCAGTTCAGGACGCCTCCCAGGTTGTCGAACCACGTAATCAATGTCTCCCACCTGCCTGACTACTTCATATGACCCCTGCCAAGTGACTAGAAGTTTAGACTCAGTTGTAGGCAACAGGACCAGGACCCTTTGACCGGGTTGCAAATGCTGGGTCTTTGCCCATCAGTCATACCAGGCTTTTTGCCTTTCCTGGGCTGCTGTATAATTCTCTTGTGCAAACACCATTACCTTCTTCACTCTTTCCTGTAGGCGGACTACATATTGGATTACATTAGTCTGAGGCATTGTTTGCTTCTCCCAAGCTTCTCTAACTAAATCCAACAACCCCCTGGGGCGCCTGCCATATAGGAGCTTGAACGGTGAGAACCCCAGAGAGGCTTGGGGAACTTCCCAGTCTGCAAATAGTGAAGTTGGAAGGAGGGTGGGCCAGGCTTGGGGTTCTTCCCTAACAAATTTCCGTAGCATGGCTTTAAGGGTCTGATTAAACCTCTCCACTAACCCATCGGTTTGGGGATGGTAAACAGAGGTATTTATCTGTTGAATTTTTAATAACTGACATAACTGTTTCATGAGATTCCCCCTGAAGTTGGTCCCTTGAGCTGTTAATATGGTATGAGGAAACCCAGTGCGTGCAAATATCTTTAACAACTCCCTAGCCACCACAGGGGCCTTAACAGAATGTAGAGCCACGGCTTCGGGGTACCAGGTAGCGTAGTCAACCGCTACAAGAATATACTGATGTCCCGCTGTAGACCTCTCTACAGACCCCACGATAACTACCCCAAGTCTCTCAAAAGGAACGTCCACCAAGGGTAGAGGGATTAGAGGGGCAGAGGTTACCTTCCTTTTAGTGGTCAGTTGGCATTCTGGGCACGATGTGCAGTAGTGTTGTACCGCTTCTCTAATCTTGGGCCAATAAAACCAACTGGTCAGCCTCTCATATTTTTGTTGTTGTTCCTAAGTGGCCCGCACAAGGGATTTCATGCACGAGCCGCACGAGGGCCCTGAGTACTCCACCAGGGGCCGAGAGCTGACAAAAGCCTCCCCCCTCCCCCAAACAGGGTGTTTATCAACTCTATACAGCTGATCCTCTATCAACTCAAAGTGAAAATAGGTCGGAGGCCTCTCTGGATCTCTAGCCACCCACTTCCACCTGCTCATATGCATTGTGTAACAAGGGATCATTACGCTGAGCCTGAATGAAATCAAAAGGACTTACCAGCCAAGGCATGTCCCAGGATGGTACCCCACGGTCTTTGTCCAGCCTATCTGCCTGGGGCTCTAGCCCGGGGGCATCTTATTCCCCGAGGTTTCCCTCCGGGGTCTGTAATAAAGCAGACAGGGGCCCCCAATCCTGACCCAACACTACTGGGTGAATAAGGCCCAGTACTACCCCCACCCACTTGCATATGGTGCGTCCAGCCACTGATAAACGCAAAGAGCATGTTGGATATGAGGGAACCTCCCCATGAATACACCTTAGGGCAGTGTTTGGAGGGGCTGGCTGAGGCACTCCCTGAATTCCCCCCCAAACCAGGGTTTGACAGTACCCAATGTCTACGAGGGCCATATACTCACAGCCCTCTACCCAGACTGGGGTCAGGGGTTTCTGTCCTGCAGGGGGCCCTGAGATCTCCTCACCTAGCCAACCCTTGGCAAAGGTACAGTCTATTAAAGGGCAGTCCCGCTTGAAGTGACCTGGCTTACCACATTGGAAGCATACCCGGGTCCTGGGACCCCATATCCCCTCCTTCTCTATACTAGCCCCTTGAGACAGCAGGGAAGTTGTGGTCAGTCCAGAGGTTTCCAGGACATGGGTTCCTCCAGGCCCATCTCATCTCCTATCTTCCCTTCCTCCTCCTCCTTGTACATTGATTCCGTGCCATCCTTCCTGTACGTTAACCCCAGTTCTCTGTTCCCTCTTCTCCCTCTGGGGTCCCTTATGGACCTCCTTTCCTACATGCCAAGGGGTTCCATCAAAGGTCTCATAATTTTCCATTAATCCCACCGCCTCTTCCAGGGAGGTGGGTCTATGGCGCGCTACCCGGGCACTACTGCCGGGGGGCAGTATCTAAATGAACCGGTCCATCAGGAGCTCAGCTATCTCATTGGCTGACCGCTTCTGCGGTTTCAAACATCGGAGACAATTAGTGCACAGTTGTTGAGCCACAACCTGCGGGGAAGACCTAACGGGGCAGTTTTCTCCCCTAAAGCACTTCCTGTAGGTCTCCTCTGAGATGTCAAGACCCCTCAAAATTGCTTCTTTCACTTTGTAGAAATCAGCAGTGTCACTGGCCTCCAGTCTGCGCCAGGCCAGATAAACAGGGGGCCAACAGTAGCGCCCACTGGGCCTCGGACCAGTTAGTCACCATGGCCACTCTCTCAAACACATTCAAAAATGCCTAGGGGTGGGGGCCATCTTCATGAAAGCCCTCTAGCCTCTCACCCTTTCACATTATCTGTTAAAACAGCTATTTCTGTTCAGCCAACTGGTTCTGGGTGCTAGCTAAGTCAGTGGTTATTTGTTGCAAAAATCCTTGTTGGCTCTCAATTTGAGCCGTATGGTTGTCCACAAGCCATTTAAGTAAAGCCTCAGTATCTATGATGCCGCTGGTCTCAGGAGCAGCTTTTCCCAAGTCTCGAGCTATCTGCCCCTTGAGGTCAACCCTGCCAACTATGCGAGTTGTGACACACACACACACCCATGCTTGTGCCCCACCAGCCTCCAAACCTGGGGCTGCCAGGGTGGGGAAACCCCCTTTCTCTTCGGGAGGACCATACGAGGGCAAGGGGGAGACCCTTGCACTCCTGTCCGGCCCCTCGCTGCATGCTATAGGCTGAACCTACCCTCCCCCAACCACACCAGATCCTCTAGTCTGAGGCCCAGTAAGAAGGGGAAAGTTGTGTTCCCTCATGGGCCACCCCCTCCCTGCCCTCATAAGTCACTGCCCCAGTCAGGACTGTGAGTCCACTTCCCTGCCATGTAGGGATCCTCTGTCAGCCCAGGAACTCTCCTTTCAGCCAGAGCGGGCCCACCTGGGCAGGGTGGGGGCACTGCCTAATGACATCAGTGCTACTGCTAGCAACGCCCCTCCTCTTTCCGTCGTCATCCCCTCCCCGGGGTTCCCGCTGCTCCAGGAGCCTGTCAGGGTTGCCGGTGTGGGGCTCTGCTCCCCGTCACAGTTCCCCACGCTTTTCCAACATGGCCATGTCCTCTGTGAAGCACACAGTGACATCAGTGTTTTGTAGAGTGTGGGGCATCCTGCAGCCAGTTAGAAGGCACAACCTCAGCATGAGGTGTCTGCCAGAGCACAGAGCTGCTCCAGGAGCCTATCCCTGCGACTGCCATTTACCAGCTCCACCTGAGTCCACATCAGATGGACCAGTGGTGTCCTCAGGCTGTGGTCCACCTGTGCGGTGCCACCCTTGCACCATAGAGTTGTGGGTGCTCAGCCAGCGCTCTACGCTGATGCCCATGACTCCATGGTGCTGAACAGGGAAATGCATGGATGGGCGCAGAGCTGCACTGTGGGTCCCCCCAACAGATGGGCAGCTGCACTGCATTTAGCCATTGCCCCAGGTTTGGCTGGCCCACTCTGCATGGCATGCTCTGGGATTTTCCGGAGCAAGCCGTGCTGGGCTGCCCTAGAGCAGTCCCAGCCTGCTCTGTGATACACATCTGGCAGTCTCCCTTTATATGGACCGGTCAACTCAGGGGTGACGGGGGCATCCATGGGGACCCCCAAAGCTGCCGTCTGTCTGTTTGCACCAATTATGAGGCACATCTGAAGAGTAGCATGCATAAGACATGTATTGTCACTTGATTGTAAGCTCTCGGGCAGGGGCCATGTTTATCTTATTCTCTGTAAAGCGCCAAGTACATCGCTGGCGCTATACAAATGCTTATAATAATAAATAAATAATAATAATAATTAATAATTAATAAAGTAATTTGTGTCTGGATAACTGGAGCTCTTGGGGCTACAATCAAATTCATCTTAACGTTGTGTGGCTAAATATTTTTCTTTGTGATACCTGGCAACTCCTGGGTCCCTTATATAGATCCCTGTTTTAAAAGCAATAGAAATTCTGAATGGATAGGGAGATGGGCTTTCATGGGAAATTGTAACATGTATATTCTGAGAGGAAAAGATTGACATAAGTACAGATGTGTATTTTCTCCAAAATCTTCCAGTCATCTGTTCTAGCCAGGGGCATAACAACTAGGTTGGAATTGGCCCTTGTGCAGAAGATGAAATGGTTCCCCCTTGACCTTCCTCCCATTGTCAGCGGATGAAGCTATGCTCTTGGCTTTAACCAGATATTTCCCCACTGAATACTTTCCCAGGTCTACTGATTATCTCCAAAGCTTGTGTGGGCAGTTACAAGAGTGTTCTCGGGTTATCCTCCAGACAACAGCAACTCCCCAAGCAAAACAAGCACTCAGCTCCTATCTGGTTCACACAACAACGTATCTTCTGGGGTTTGTACTACTCCCACCTCCCAAGGGTAATAACTAGTCTACTTTCTGCCTTCTGTTTATATGAATGATGGGTGGAGGCAAGGGGGCTAAAGCAGAACTGAAGGTACTTTACTCTCCAGTTAAGTGTCTGTGTGAAAATGCTTCACTTCCTGGCAGGGACATGCACTTTCTCAGTCCCTTTGGCTAACTATTCTCCCTGTGACTGGAACTAGAGAAAGTCTTGATCTCTTCCTTCCACACAGCTCAGTGTGAGACAAAACCCATGAAGTTTGTTCTTTGGGCATTAGTCCCACTGTTTTTTTGTCTGCAGCTCTTTGTTATACAAACAGACTTGAATGTTTCCACTGCCTAGCCCAAAGCAGGGTGCTTGGCTCACTCTTTCAATTTTGATGCCTCTGCATTCAAGACACCTCAGGAAAAGAGATGTAGCCATTTCCACTTCATTTTAATAAACTCCACTGGCTCTGTGGTCATCTCAACAACCAGTTCAAAACTGTCCTTCCTGTTTGAGATGCTATGTGTGGATTTTTCGAGCTTCATGCATCTTGGACCTTATTCACCCCAGTTTGATACCAGGTATGATACCAGAATGTGTCAAAATGAAGTAGTGAATAAGATCTTGTGTTACCCAGACTTTGCTCCTGTACTCATCTAAGCTCTGCCTTCCCTCTTTCTCGCCACTCTTTGCATCTTCCTGAAGTTTGCAATGACTTTGTTTTTCCTGACTCCTCCATTTGATTTGAAGCACTGGCTAAAATTCACTCTCCTTCTCCCTGGTTATTGTCTTCTTGCCTTCCAAAACTGTTTTGGGGTGGGGGGAATGCTACTAAAATGTCGGGGGCTTTAAATAAAGCTGAGAGCAATGGAACTGCATCTTACGGTTGATCATCCTGCTATTGCAAATGAATTTCTTAAAGCTATGGCCTTGCAGCGGCTTCAACTTTACCATGCCTCTTTCATAGGCAGAGAGAATTACAGCATGAATATGTGCAAAAATGTGGATATTCCAAAATGCTTTGGAGGGTGCCAACATGTCAGTGCTAGCTTCAGATATCTCTGACACTGAACATCTGGGTCCTCTAAATTCCTGCAGATTGGAACTTTGGAAAGCCTACCTTTCTGCATTTTTCATCAGAGTTACTTTCTGCAGATGGCAAAAGAGCACTTCTTTCATAATGCACCTCTTGGTCTATTTTTGCATCATAGCAAATTGGGGCTGAGTATTCTGCAGGCTGCAGCATATACTATGCCTCCCTCTGAGCCACATCTTCTCAACTATTACCCAAGAGACATCTGACTACAGGTTAAATTTAAGCATCTCAGAAGCTGAGTTCTGAACTCATATTCAGCACTCACCCAGGCAAACTCTCAGTGATTTTGAGCCAGATCCTCTTCCCACTGAATTTAACAGGAGTAGAGTTTTTGCAGTGGCTGGAAATGGAATCTGTGATTGAGTAAAAAATGTTCTCTGCATCTGCAAAAAAGAAAGAAAAAAAATCCTATGCCAAAGGATTATAGCATGTTCCTCTCTACCTTTCCCTATAAGACCTCCTCTCTGAAGATACCTCCTATGGTTAGAAGGAGGTGAGGAGGTACACCTCCTATGGTTAGAAGGAGGTGAGGAGGTACACCTCCTATGGTTAGAAGAAGGTGAGGAGGTACACCTCCTATGGTTAGAAGGAGGTGCAGAAGCTCAGCGAGAGTTCCCCCACTTCAAGACGACAGGGCTTAGCACGCAGCATAGGTTGCTGCAGAGAGTCCACAGCAACTTGCAGTTTCTTCTTCCTGCTTTGGTACCTCCTAGGGTGGTTTGTAACTTAAGAGAAGTCTGTGGCAGTACAGTTCCAGCTCTTCAGAGGAATGTGGAGATCTGGAAGTGGGCAGCAGGGTGGATGCAAGAGGCCTCTGCACAATATTCCCCCTAACATCCTTGAGTGTGAACAATGGGTGAAAACAAACGTGACTTCATCATGGTGGCAATCCAGCCCGGCTCAGGAAGCTGCCGTGGACCGTGGAACAAATGTTCACGCAGCCGGAGCCATGGGGGGCGGGGAAGGAAGGGAGATGCACAAATGTGCTGCTGTCACCCCCGCCCTACACCCTGCCATGATGGGCAACCATGATGGGCAGCATATGACGGCCACCGTGGCAGACCCAATCCGAGTTAGCAGGAACAGATGTGCTAACACACTCTGGCCCACTTTGCCTTTATCAGGCAGGCAGTAGCCTGGGCCGTGACCGTGGCCATTTTCCGAGGTGAGAGCCTGGGCTAGCTGCCAACGTGCCCAAGGTCAGTCTGAGCGAACATCTGGCAGCCCAACAACAAACGCCAGAGCGGGTTACTGTCACGCTTGTTTTTACCCAATGAAACTTTGTGTCTCTTCCACAAGGAGGACGAATCCTCCCCTATAAGGGGGAGAAATGAGTTGAAGACTGCGCGTTTCACTACCCTGCTTCAGTTACTCCCATACAATGGAAGGATAAGACAAGAGTATGGAACTATTTTGACTAATTTTAAATTGTCCAATGGGATGGACAAAAACAAAGGCAAGGGAGGGGTGAGAGATGCATAAACAACACATTCTGCAGTTGCTCTTTATGCATATTTCTCTCATGCACACAAACTTAGCTGTATCATCTGAGCTGTTGGACCCTGTCCGGGGGAAATACATGCCCTGTGGCAGAGCTTCCCACTCCCTAGGGGTAGGGAGAGTCTGGAAGCTGTGCCCTGTGGTAGCACTCCCCTGGCTATCCCTGCAGGTGACCCCTCTATAGACCATCCAATCAAGAAAAATGGGTAAATTAAGCAGGGACAATGGAACAGTCACAGCAGCAGGCTGCATCAAAGAGGGGGCAGGGCTGAAAATGGCCAGGATGGTAGCACACAAAAAAGAATTTGGCTCCAGGCATTTTGGGCAAATTTATATTTGTGCTTAGATTTTACATGGCAAAGGACAGATTGTCTAATTACACACAGAATTGCAATCACTAAACTAGTTATTAAAAGATTGCAGGGGCCAGCTTGTGTGACTGTGGCATTCATGTTCTCAAGTTTAGATTCTGCTCATTTATTCTTTCCAATAAATCTGTAGCTAGATGGACAGAATCAATACAGCCTTGGGCTTGAGAAGAGGGTGTAAAACAAGTTATCCAGCTACAAGGAGGTTAGACTTAAAAGACAATCTTTCCCATGTAATGAAGCAGATCAATTCTAAAATCACTGCTGGTTTGCTTTCAAAGTAGCTCCCAGATTGCTCAAGTTAATAGTCTTGCTTCATACATTGAACCAGCATGGATTCAGAAAATATTATCCAATAATGACTGATCAAGAACTACCTATAATGTGGTCATGTCTATTTTGTGCATCCAGAACTTCAATTGAAGTCACTGAAGGATTTGACACAGAGTATTCTATCGCTTCCACCATATATCTTCAGAGTATTCTATCTTCAACAGGCTTTGGGGGCATTTAGAAAAGTGCTCATAAGGGCCGCCATGGAGCCAACTGGAGTTTTGTCACTTAGTTTAATGAGAAATAAATTCTGCTGATCATAATTAAATGGTGGAAACTCTTTTTTTACAGAACTATGCATGTGTTCCTATGTTTATTTGTACACAATCAGAAATGGGAAATGCATACCTCCAACATCTTGAGCAGCCAAAGAGGATCAAGCCTCATCCCTCCACCAATAAGCTCCACCTCTCAGAAAATAAGCTCTGTCCCTTCATTCATTTATGTGTGCACATGTGCCTCTCATTATTCCAAGCGCATAAAGAGAGACAGATATATCATTTTACTTAGTTTCTTGTCATTCCATCATCTCTTCATTGTCCTCTCAAGTTCTTCTCGTGGGAGACTACCAGGAGAAAGATGCCTAAGACTTGAATACTGTTCTTTTTGTCTCTCCCTCCTGAAAGAAGGACTTTGACCCCCCTGAAAGAGAGACAGTGGGATTGATTCAGCAATAGGGACTGTTAGGAGGTATGGAAATGACACACACAATCTCCTCATCAGGGAAGCAAAGAAAAAATTTCATTCTGAAGATGTCTCTACAAAAACACAGCACATGATGGGTAATCCACTAAAGTCAATGGCAAAACCTCCATTGATAATTACCAGCAATTGAGGTTTTGGCCCTTAGTCTGATTATCTGTGCCATTCCTTTCTTTTTTAATGTTGTTCTCGTATTTCCATGAGGAAAATAAGTCGTGCTCCCTCCCTTTTCCCTGTAGATGATCCCCCATTTTGAATTCTGTCACAGCCCCACTCCTAGCAGATGTCACATCACCAAAATCTAATTTGCCAGACATGCCTTCTAATTAAACTACAATTATTTTAATTGAATCTCAATGGCAAAACAAATTAACAGAATGAACACCCTGAGAGGGTTCCTGCTAAAAATCAACTAAACAAACAAACAAAACCCCTACATCTAGTCTTGCTTGCAAGTGCATGCTACCCCTACAAACTCAATGTTAGCTTTGAGAGTTCGGTTGAGTTATTTCTATTTCACATATCATGACTAGGGCTAAGCATATGTCACAGTCATGACAAAAGTCACGTTTTTAGTGACTTTTGCCTCCCTCCATGACTTTAGAGATCTTCCCATGACTTCCATGATTTTCCCAAGTTTTTTGAGATTTCCCCCAAACTGAAGAGCAAAGCCGGTAAGAAGCTGGTGAGAAGAGCACGTTCAACGGTGTAAGAAGATCCACGGGATCTCCCTGGAGCACCAAACCCCTTCCTGGCTGTGAAGACATGGCGGCATGGCAAGAAGCTGGTGAGAATAGCACGTTGGGCGCCACCAGGTAAAGCCACGACCTCTCCCTGGAGCTCCAAACCCCTCCTCAATGTTCTTTCTTGTGGAGGGTGGAGCTTTGGGCGTGGTCAAGTGGCGGCTAGGGATGGGCGAACAGATCGCGGTTCGGGTTTGACCGTTCGGTTCGGCCGTTCAGTTCGGCAGTTCGGTTTGGCTGCGTTTGGTTCGGCCGTTCGGTTCGGCAGTTTGGCTAGTTCGCCGAGTTCGGGTTTGGCTGTTCGGTTCGGTTGTCCAAACAGGCCGTTCAGTTAGGTCATTCGGCTGTTCGGTTCAGCCGTTCGGGAAGTGCTGTTATGGGTTTGTGTGTTTTTTTTATATGGTTTTTTGTTTTTTATTGGGTTTTATATGGTTTTCTTTTGTTTTTTATTTGGTTTTTTGGTTTTTATATGGGTTTTTTTATTTATTTATTTTATCTAATATCATATATATCTGCGTACACTAAATCTAACTGCTATTAACAATTCTAAATGCTATGAACTAAATCGATTATCTAATAAGTACACAGATCTACTCCTACAAACACTAAAACTAAATCACTAACGCTATCTCTATCACTAAGCTAACTCCTACAACTCTCTTCTATCTATCTATCTATCCCCCCATCCCATATCCATATCCAAATATATATATGGGATGTATATATATATATATACATCCCATATATATGGGATGGGGGGGAATCACAAATAGAAGAGGAGTCTGTAGTGAAATACATACATTACATACTCAATGAGTCTGTACAGTGCATAACACAAGGTTTCAGCTTATGGTTTAAGTTTCATTTCATTACAAAAGTGAAATGAAACTTAAAGCAATCTAAAAATCCTACTCAACACCTGCTGTTCAGGAACAGTGACTAGCTCAGAAGGTGTTGGGAAGTGGGGAGGCAGATAATTAGTTTCGTTTCTTGCAAGCCTCTCCACCCCTGGTGCCTGGAAGTCTGCTCCTCAGTGACTGACACCTCCCTGTAATGTTTGACCTTCCAGTGAACCTTTTTTTGCCACCCGAACTCATCCGAACGCGATCCGAACTGACCGAACTGTTCGGCCATTTCGCCGTTCAGTGTTCGGTTTGTTCGGTATGTTCGTGTTTGGGTTCGAGTTCGGTCATCCAAACAGGCCGAGTTCGGGCCAAACTCCGAACTGCCAAACCGCGTTCGCCCATCCCTAGTGGCGGCATGGCATGGTGTAGTGGCGGGATCAGAGGCAGAGAACATTACCGTTGTCAAGAGCTTCAAGAGGCGCCCAGGAGGAGACAGCAGCATTTCCTCTGTCTTTATTCCCTGCTTGGGTTTACAATCTAAGCCTGGGGCTTTCAAAGGGCTTTACAATCCCTGGATTTACAGTCTAAGGGGTGGGGGTGTTTTCCTCCTTCTTCTATTCTGTGCTGGGTGGGTTACAATCTGTGCTGGGGGGTCTACAATCTAATCCCTTCGTTTAAATCTAAGGGGGGAGGGTTACAAAATACAATATTGAATAAAAGTTTTTTAAAATTTACTCATGAGTTTTTTGCAACTTTTTCTCATTCCTGCCATGACCAACTCATGATTTTTTAAGACAATTTCCATGACAAATTTGTAGCCCTGTAGCCAAGATGCCGCATATTAGTTCCTTGAGGACCTCTGTGAAATCCCACTTTCTTCCAGTCATGCCTTTTGAGGTGCAACCTTAGTATTGCCATTGGAATTTAGACTGGCATACCTGATTGGAAATTTGCAATCTGCTCCATGTTAGTCCTGTGCATGGCTGTCCCAAACTCCATTTTGTGTGTGTAGCAGGTTGAGCTGGCCCTGCAGAGATTAATGTGCTCAGCTCTTGGCTAATTCACCTGGGAAGATGATGGTGGGTGGCTGGAGCTGAAGTAGGTCAGTTAAGCCCAGTCTATATAAGAAGCCCAGGGCTTAGATGAAGAGAGCAGACTACTAGGGAGGCCTGGAAAGCAGGGTTGAAGTTCTGAAAAATTAGGAAGAGACATGAGGGAAACATCAAGCAGCGTGTTGTGTTGTGTTGTTGTGGGAAACTCTTATATACTTAAGTAAACAATTAAATGAATACTGAGGGTTTCTTGTGCGCCTGGGCTTGACCTCGGGGCATTTTCAGACAAGACACCTCCCACCCACTATGTATGTTGCAGGGCACCCACCAGGGCCGGCCCAAGGGTTTGAGGGGTCATGTGCCAAGCCTTGCTGCGGGGCCCCAAAGGCTTGCCGGTCTGCTGGCGGCTTTGCCACCAGCAGGTTGGCAGAACCTTATGGCTGACAGAGCTCTAGGGAGGGGCTTGTCCATTGTAGGTGGAGCCTCCAAAAATCCAGCAACAAAGAGTTTTCAGTGTTAAGATGTGATGGACAGAATATTAGTTTACACTGGTAACTCCTTGCTGCTGAGTAAAACCCTGCCACTTGGAGACTGAGAGAACCCTCCTACTAGCATCTCATCCAGTAAGTGGATGGGACTCCAGTAGGACAACTCGCTCTCTCTCCATCAGTGGTAGTGCCATAGCAGGGGAAAAAAATCCTGTTCACATATTTAAAACATACAAAACCTCTGGGCCACATCAAAATAGTGTCACGCCCCCCCTCCCCCCCCCCCACGTGGGCGCACCCGACAGTGGGGCCGGCCGGGGGCTCAGAGACACAAGCAGGGACTGGGCTCCGGCACTCGGGACTCCCCGCCAGGGCCATCGTCATCCACAGCAGGGCAAGACCCCCCTCCCTAGACACAGGAACCCCCACTGCCAGCACAACAGCCGCCGGCCAGAGAAGGAGATTCCCCTGATAGTGGGAAATTGGCCCTGCCCCTTCGACACCGCTCAGCGCGCCTACGCGCTCGCGCAGAGGGCGGGGCGTCCAATACAAATGTCAGCACCACAGAACATTCAGCGCTGGTGATCTGAGCAGAGCAGACTAGCCCGTGCAAGCTAAGTGTTCTTTACGTTTCATTGACTTGGATTCTATACCGTGTGTTGTGTGGGTTCCCTGGTACCTCTCTTCCCTCCGTGCAGTGTGAGTGAGCAGCGTGGGTGACAAGTGTGAGAGCCCTTCCCCCTCCCAGGGCTTGCCTCCCTTCCCCCTTGCAGAGAGCCTGGTACCCTCACCCTCCTTTTCAATGATCCGCCCCAGTGCCTGGACCCCTACCCTTCCCCCAAGTTCCCGCACTACCCCCCACCTCGTAGTCCTTCCCCCCTCCTTGATTGGTGAAGGGTGTTGGGTGTCTGACTGGGGCCTTGAGCTGCAGGAATCCCTGGCGCCCTATGATGACAAGGACCTAGCTTCTGCAACGCAGACTGGTCCAAATATTATCCTGACGGACACTGATACCTTCGCTGGGACCCCCAGGTGTATTCCACGCAGGTATGCGTGTGTGGTGTGTGTGGGTGTGGAAATCCCTCCCTTTCCTCCCACTTGGGAGGGACCTCGTCCCCTCCTCCCCTTGACAAATACTTGCATGCTATTAACAATACTTGATCACACAAGCACGTTCATATTTAGTAAAAATAGCATGTGAGGAGCCACTCGAAGATGAACAGAAGTTTGCTACCTTGTAAATAATGTTCTTTGAGATGGCTCTAAACATTCTCACAAATACCCACCCTTCCAGCCTTGCATAGAGTTTTTTCCTTCTATTTCTAGAAAGGGTTGGAAGGAACTGTCATTCTGAGGGGGAGCACACTTTTTATACTACAGGAGCTTGAGACCATCATGTGGCTATTATTTGAACAGGGTGATCATGCACAACCCAGTTGTGAGAATATAGATGCCATCTCGAAGAACCTTCTTTACAAGGCAACAACCTTCTGATCAGCACATGGGGAGGAGCTGTTTCTAAACAAACAGCTTTATCTCCTAGTCCCAGCGCTGCTGCTGTGGGGGCCGGGGGGGGGGGGGG
>QEPC01009281.1:328052-348569 GCA_003113815.1 Sphenodon punctatus
GGGGGGGGGGGGAACCAAGCCAGGACAGGTGGCTGCCACTACCAATGGGGGGGGAATTTAAACTGTGGGGTCTGACTCCATCTCCGCGGTGCGGGGCTCCTCCCTTGGAGGCTGCTGTGGGGCCATGTGCCTGGGCACCGGTGGCACATGCCTCGGGCCAGCCCTGGCACCCATAGGGCAACACTGCAGCCCTGCAACGTGTATAGTGGGTGGAGAGTGTCTTGTCTGAAAATGCCCTTTATTTGAGGGAACCTGTCACAGTACTGTAATGTTTCCATTATACAAGAACATTATACCACACTGTGCTATTTGGGCTCTTATAAAAGAGAATGAGAGAGTTTGGGAGAGAGGTCTTTGCTAGAAGTTTTAGCCAAACCCTATGTACTAAGCAGCTGTCTCTCATGGAGACTGCCCTTGGCATGGTAAATATAACCATTATGCAACACTGAATAAAACTGATAAACAGACATCTCTTGAAGGCTTGCACCCTTCTCCTACAGCATATGCTTTGTTTTTACTTCCTTTGTCTCTTAAATGCAGGCCACACCCGCTGCCAGTTCTCTGCTGTTTCTTCCCATGCAATTAGTATTCAATATTCAAGCTGGCACATCTCAATCTAATAATCCTTATTTCTTGAGGATTTCTTTTCCCTATTGATTCACCTTTGATTTTTACAGCCAATTGGCACCCTCCCCATTTTTTTTCTGTGACAGAGTTTAGCACTGCTGCTGCAGTGTGAGTTGCAAAGTCTGCACTAGATAGAATACATTCTATCTAGTGCAGAATACATTTCCGGCCACTTATGGCCAGCCTCGATCGCCGACCCGGTCTGTTCGCACCCAGAAATGGATGCGTATCGCCCTCACATGCACGTATTCAGCGGCAGCATCACATGTGGAATGGGCTGCCGGCTTTTTTGAGAAACAAGCGCAGACGCCGCCGCGCTTGTCTGAAAACGGCCTCAGTCTTGGCTATATGAGCTCTATAGGTTTAGTAGGAAGAAAGAGTAGTAAATAGTTAATTTTGTCATTAAAGTAAGTAGCTCTGTTTCTGAGTAAAAACCCAGGCAGTATAAGGTATCATTTTTACAGTTGTCAGAAGACCAAGGTTCAACCTCCTGCTCCACAAAGACTTCCTAGGTGATTCTACGGAATATCCATCACTGTGCCTGAGTTTCCCATTTATAAATTGTAAATAATGACATTTTCTACATCACAGGAAAATACTTGTCCTTACCACATAAACCAGAGGTTCCCAAAATGTGGGCTGGGTCTGAAGTATAGGGTTACCACCTTGCTCTGCCTACTAGTCCAAGCTTCTTGGAAAAGGAACTCTCCCACTCCTTTCTGGGATGGCCACACCTCCTTTGTATTGTTGTAACCTCACAATGCTCCTCAGAGCAGTGCCACATCAGAAAGGGGTGGAAGAGTCTCTCTGCACTGCTGCCTTTCTAATATGACCCCGCACCCTCAAAGTTTTCTAGCCGTCCTCCTGAGTAACCCAGGGAAATAGATGCTTCACCCAGCACCAAAAAATAACGTATGACAATCCAGAGCAGTGGCAACCCTAGTAGGGTCATGCCATTTACAGATGGGATCACGATCTGATTTATATTTGCTATACTTTTGTTGTTTTCTGGAGTTGTGGGATTATTTTTGTCTCAAATATAACCATGTGACCATGGACACAAATTTAGGGAATCACAGACACAATGACTATGAGGCCATCAGACACTAGGGAATGAGGCCTATAGTAAGTACTACAAGAAACTACTTTGGAACAGACAAAGGCAGGCGACTGTCTTAAAAACAATCTAATATTTTTATGGCAGTAAAACCCCACAACCAACTCTGGTAATCCCATAACACCTCACTCCTGTGAGAGAGCTTGGACTACTGAATATGGAAGTTACTGCCACCTATGCATGTGGTTGAGACTCTCACCCTTCTGCAACATTTTTAAGGGGAGTCAGGATAAAAAATTTAAAATAAATAATTCTCCCAACTTTATTTTATTTATTTATTTATTTATTTTATAGATTTTTATCCTGCCCCCTCCTGCAATGCAGCTCGGGGCGGCTAACAACAGTAAAAACAATTAAAATCAATTAAAATACAAATATAAAATACATCAGTAAAACAGGGCAAAAGACAGTAATAAATAAATACATGGGTGGGGGATTAAAAGTCACCCCCCCCCCCCCCCCTCCCAAAGGCCTGGGCAAACAGCCAGGTCTTACAGTTCCGCCGAAATGTCAAAAGGCTTGGGGCCAGGCGAGCTTCCTCCGGAAGGGAGTTCCACAGCCGCGGCCCTACCACCGAGAATGCCCGCTCCATCGTGGCCCCCCGCTTAACACGGGGGACCTCCAGGAGGGCACCCCCGGCAGACCGCAGGAGCCGTTCCGGGGCGCGAAGGGCAAGGCGGTCCCTAAGATGTGAGTGTTGTACATCCACTAATGAGCCACTAAGTGTAAATTACAAGAAAGACCAAGCCACAAAATTTGTGTACCAGAAAGTATAAAATGAGACAAAAACTAGAAATCCTGCACTAGCCGGTTATATTTCTATATACAGCACAAGATGTATATTTGAGAAGAATTATTTGAATACAAGGGCTTGCAGGGAGGCATTCGGTTGCTGCTGCAATGCTGTGGAACTCCCTTCCCTCGGAGGTTCGTTTGAGCCTGAGCGTCTTCCGGAGACGGTGTAAGACTTTTCTGTTTGAATGTGGCAGGTAGCAATACGGAATGGAGGGGGAGGGGGCTGGTGGGTTGGATGTGGGGAATGAGGAGGTGGTATTGGGTAGGTTGGGGTTTTTTGTGGGCTTATGTTTGTATTTTAAGGTTTCTGTTTGTATATGTTATGTTTATATTTTATTTTGTAAGCTGCTCTGAGCATTTTAGAGGAAGGACGGAATAGAAAATTTAAACAAATAAATAAATACTACTCTGCTACCCCCACCACATTATCTCTTGCCTGCTAGTGTCTGGGCAAAGGCTCCTTTACCAATGCTCTTGCATGCCCAAGGGTTTGTTAAAACCTCTTCATGCTTGGCCAACGGGGGTTGACAAGGCCACAACACTGTTAGTCACATCTGTTAGTTTCCCCAAGGTGAAACCTGCCAGATGATATCTCTCTGAAAGCTCTTTAGCAGATAGTGACCTCTGGATGGCAAATATGAGGTTGTGTGTGACTTCTGGCTTAGCCTGACACAGCAAATGAAAGGCACTGAAATAAGTTATAACAATTATTGGAAGGGCAGTGCAGGATGTTGGTACTTAAGGAATAGATGGTAACAAAAAGGATAGCGGTATATTTTAGTTGACTGAGGAGATTGGGGCATGTTCAGCTAAAACAGCTGCTATTTAGTAGCATTAGGATAGTTCAGATATGATGTGAGGATTGGACTATGTAGTAGCTACCCCATATCATGCCATGGAGGAGTGAGGGGTAGATACTACTTAGCAAAGGGCTATTTCATGGTAATTGTGACATGTGAACACTGAGAAAAAACTTCCTCCCATCCACTCTCCTCCAGCCAGCCCACAATCCTCTGCCGAGGATCTCCTCTTGTTTCTTACTCTATTACTCTGAGACATTGAATCAAAGGATAATCTACACCACACCCCTTCTGCTGTGATGTCACTAAGAGTGTTGACAAGATAGTAGCCTGCAGGAGCCCAGGTTCACTCTGTATGGCCCCCATGGAGCTGCCACTCACAGGTTTAGTGTGTCCAACAGAATGGGCAGCTCCCCGCCCGTATTTCATGTGCTTACGGCAGCCTCCACTCAGTGGTGCTAGTGATCTCCCTCCCCCGGGCCACCTGTCAACTGGCCAGGCTCACTAGTAATCTTGCTGCCTCTCAGTGGAGGGAGTTATGGATCTTGGGGTAGGTAGGTAGGTAATAATTTTATTGTTTTGACCATAGGTCGTAACAAAAGACAGAATACAAAATACAAATGGCCTACTAAATAAAGTCTCAGTAAAACTAAAACACATCAGCTTTAGTAGACTGAAGTTGGAACCTTCACCTTCTATATAATATAACAAAGAAACAAATATTAAATAACTTTATAATGCATACACAAAGCATAAAACATAAAATAATTATCATGGTTAAATAGGTTAAACCGTAATCTAGGGGCTGAATTGGCCGAGGATTCCCATAGAACTGACCCGGTTTCTTCCCGAGTCCAGGAAGAACACTCCTGACCCCAGGGTTAACCAATGATAACTAAATAAAACATGCCTTACCCTTCTTGGGGCTTGCGGCAGCAGCACTTGACCCCTGTCAGAGAGCATATGTTAAAAAGGAAAAGCCTTGCCCTTCCCAGGGCTTATGTCGGCAGCACTTGACCCCTGATAAAATATTCTTTGCTGACCATAGGCCGTAATACACATACAAGAGACAGCACACATCAAAGCAGAAAGTCAGGTCAAGCCATCAGGTGAGAAATCCGCAATTATAATAAATATAAAAAGCTATATATTGCCTTAGACAGGAGGTTTACAACCTTGTTTAAAGAGGATAATGTTCGCGCAAAATGCTGCCACTGCATATGAGCAGGGGGAGTCATTCCCATCAAGCAAACAATGCAATATACGGTCATCATTCCACCCCTTCCACATCTTATCAATAAAGGGGCCAATGTATTTGTCCGTTAAATGGCTAAACACAGGGCAGAAAAAAGAATGTGCTTATCTGTATCTGGGACTGCCATGTCACAGTGGTTGCACAGGCGAATATGTCCGAATATGGCAATAGCCAGGGGCAGTCTTTTGAGCTATCATCAAGGAGTTCTCGTTCTGGCGTTCTTGGTCAGAAATTCTAAGAGTTATTAATTTCGCGGTGGCCTTATAGCCCAAGGGGAACAAAACCTCCTTTGAGAAGTCCAGTTTGGCTACTTCGGTCTCCGCGAAGCGCCCCCAAGGATTCATTCGGCTTGAGGTAAAGATAAAAAACAGAAGAGATTCAGGAGCAGGGGGGAAAACCATCACTTTTAGCCACAATTTTAAAGTGGTTGTCAGAGCTAAAGATTTGATTGATGATACACCTGCCTCAGCTCTCAGCATGGCCAAAGGTACACCATTTGATACTCCCAATATTATACGTAGAAAGGAGTTCTGGGGGCCCTCCAACTGATCCAGCAGTGAGTCTCCCCAAACTGCCACCGCATATAGAAGTTGCAGGATCACCTTTGCCCTAAATAACCATAAGGCTGGACCTATGAGTTTGCCTCCCTGATTATGGAAAAAACTGGCAATTGAGCTAGTAGTTTTCCGGGCCTGGGCCACTGTGGCTCTGAAGTGCGAAGTCCAATTGCTAAAAGCCGAGAAAACCACCCCCAAATACTTAAAGGTTTGAACCTGCTCAATTATATTATTATCCACACGCCAAGTATGTTGACGGCAGCGCGAACCAACAACTAGAACCTTTGTTTTAGTGTGGTTAATTATCAGGTTTTCTTGTTTGCGGTACTCCGCTAACCTCAGAATACTTCTACGCAGGCCTATCTGGGTCAAAGACAGGAGGACCGTATCGTCGGCATATAACATTATAGAGAGCCGACGTTCTCCCAGTTTAGGAGAGTGTGTATTGTGTCCGGCCATAAAGGGGACCAAATCGTTGACGTAAAAATTAAAGAGGGCCGGAACCAATATACATCCCTGGCGCACCCCCCTACCCGGGGGAATCTCCTCCGTTAAGAGTTTGCCCAGTACCGGGCGGACCTGGATCAAGTTGCCTTGATGTAACTTAATCAGGCGATAGAGAAGACACCTGTCCACTGATGTTCTACTAAACTTCCACCATAGGCGCTCCCTATCAATGGTATCAAAGGCAGTCTTCAGATCTATAAAACAAAGATATAGTGAGCCTTTCTGGAGGGCTTTAGTGTATTTTCCTATTAGATGCCTTAGCACAAACGCATGGTCTTGAGTAGATTGCCCCGCTCAGAAGCCTATTTGCTCAGGAATAGAACTTTCTCCAAAGCGAGCCAGTACTGTAATCTAATCAATAGGTACTTGGCATACAGCTTCCCTATGACAGACAGAAGACTGATTGGTCTGTAATTTGTGGGCAAAGTAGGGTCCCCTTTTTTATAAATTGGGATTACCACGCTTTTAAGCAAGATTTTGGAATAGTGCCCATTGTATTTATCTGTGTAAACAAAGGGGCCAACAAATGGGTCCACCAAGAAGATTCGTATTTCAGAAACTCTGGGGGTATAAAGTCAATTCCCGGGGCCTTGCCACTTTTAAGTTGGGAAATAAGATCAATCAGCTCCACGGGGGAGATGGGTGGCCAATCCTGGAATCTATCAGCAGGATAAAGCTCTATCCCACAAGACAAGGAACCTGGCTTGACATACAGATTCTCATAATATGCCTGTCATTTTATTAAGGGAAGAGAGTTGGTAGGCGCACCTGGGGCCCCTCTCCTGGCCTTAGTTATGAGAGACCAGAATTTTTTTGAATCATTGGCCAGAGCGACTTGATGTAGGCAATTCCACTGAGTTACCTGGAATTCCAGCTTCTTCTTTCGTAAAAGGGTCCTATATGCCCTCCGACTATCAACCAGGCAAATCCTATTGCTTTCCGATGGGCAATCCTTCACAAGTCTAGCCAATTTCCTAAGAGAGGCCCTTGCATCCGCACAATCAAGATCAAACCAGCCACAAGCATAAGAGAATCCATTACTATGCCTCTTTTGGGAGGTTAAAAGGGGAATAAATAATTCCGTTAATTGCTCATATGCCACAACTGAGTCAGAGTTTATATCCAAGATTTTCTCCCCTAACTCTTGAACTGGTGGAGCACGAATGAATGCTGAGAGAATTTCTCTCAGCTTCAGGGACCATTTATTGCGAACAGGAGCCACTGTTGGAACAAATAAGTTCTGACTATCAACAGCAGGTGATAATCTTGTTCTTGTAATATAAAGGGGGTCTATCAGAAGGGCCAGGGGAGAGTGTTCCGTCTCTCCTGTACTAGGAACCCTTAACTCCAGGACGGTATGTAGCTGGCTGGATGATATTATAAAGTAGTCTATAACACTAGAGCCGTTCTTGGAATGGAAGGTAAACTGCCCTTTGAGGTCGCCCGGGGCTATACCATTTAATATTATCAAGCCCAAGTCACTCAGGAAGCAGTCCAGCCTAGCAGACCCAGGGCCTTTAGTAGCATCCATAGATGCATGAAGATTATTAAAGGGACAGGCGGAGGGTATATGAATTCTTCAGGCTCCAAGATCTCTAGGTTGGCTTTAGGATTCCCTGTTCGGACATTCAAATCTCCCCCAAGGATAAGAACTGCTCT
Organism: Sphenodon punctatus; assembly: GCA_003113815.1. Taxonomy (NCBI): domain Eukaryota; kingdom Metazoa; phylum Chordata; class Lepidosauria; order Sphenodontia; family Sphenodontidae; genus Sphenodon; species Sphenodon punctatus. Next base: position 335,370 of record QEPC01009281.1, read on the forward strand.
TGGGTATTTCAGAAAAGCTTCCTGTATTGTCCTAGTGGCAAAAGGCCAGATTTCAGCAGAATAATCCACACGGAAGGTGGAATATAAATGTTTGCCAGCAAAATTTCAAAACCCTGGTAAAGGGTACAGTGCCACAAGGAGTTGGAGGGAGGGAGGGAGTAGAGGGAGTTGTGGATCATGGGGGCACAGGGAGACACTGGGATCAATCTGTGGAAAGCCAGAGAGAGAAGCCCTGAGCAGTGAAGACTCCAGGACAGCAGTGGGCTCAGAAAGCCTGGTGTCACTGGGATTGGGGCAGGAGCTCCTGGAGCTGTGAGAATGGGAGCGAGGCAGTGCGCAACAGGTGGGGACCCCAGGATCACAGTTCCCACAGCAGCAGCAGATGAGTGCCAGCAGCAGCGCTTGCGGCTCAGGAGGTGCAGGCAGTTCCTCTCCCCAACAGCAGTTAGCAGTGGAACCCTGTATCTAACTCACACAGACTGCACCTTTGCCAAATTGCCCCAATCCCTCCCCAGGCAGTGGCGGTGCATGGCATCTGTGTGATTCTCTCCAAGGGGAGAGAATTGGGCATCGATTTCCCCTTCCTACACTTCAGTGCGAGCTCCCCCAGCCACTGGCACATCATGAGCCGCAAGTGCTGCTGCTGGCATTCACCTGCTGCTGCAGGAGCTGCAATCCTGGGGTCCCTGTCTGCTGTGCGCTGCCCCGCTCCCAACCCCACAGCTCTGGGATCTCCTGCCCCAGTTCTGGAGACATCACGCTTCACCAGGCTGGGGAAGGGGAGCATGGGGAGACAATCCTTGCGCTCCTCTCAGCTACCCAGGCGCATTAGGGCTGGCTCCAATGGGGGGGGGGGGGGCTCATGACCAGGGATGACTTCTTTCCTGCCATGACTCCCCTTTCCATGCTCATTGCTCTCTTTTACTTGTGGGAAAATAGAGGAGTGAAGATCAAAGCCAGTGCATGACTCCTCTGGAGAATTTGTGCATCTCCTGCACCCCCCTCTCTCCTTCCAAACTGGAGAGAGGAGTGCAGGAGGCCTGCAGATCCTCTGGAGAAGGTCCTGCCTGCACCCCCTGCCTTGCTCTCACCTGCTGGTCAGCTGGGCAGCCGCACCAGCCATCACACTGTACCCAGGCTGCCTGCCCAGCTGATAGGCAGCCCAGGGACAGCACGATCGCTAGCTTTCTTCTCCCTCAGCCACCTATCAGCTGCCTGGGCATGCTAGGTGTGACTCTATGGTGCTGGTGGACCTGGATGCAGGTAAGACTGCAGGTGAACCTAAGTAACGAGATGCTGACCCGAGAACCTGCACCTGCCCTGATTTGCCTGCACAGCGGGTTCCACATTCTTCGGGACAGCATCATGAGTGGAGACTGCAGGGGGGCGAACTTCTTGTAGCCTCATAATAGACAGGCTGGCAGGTGGCCACCCATCTGATCTAGGCTATTGTGGTCTACTGTGGCCTACTGTCTGATAACCCCCCCAAGTGGGCATATATTTCAGTTACCACATACAGCAGTATTACTTTTGAATGTTGTGAGCGATAGAGAGGGCATGCTACTACAATATAGGCTAAGGGTGCACCTTTACGGTCCTCCACCATTAAAGTTGATGGTAGTTTTGCTATTGACTTTAATGGCAAGGGACTGCCACCCTACTAGTGACTAGTGACTTACCCCCCATTAAGAAGTCTGAATATAGATTTGAAGAAAAGAGCAGAAAGAAAATGGGAAGAATTAAAAAAGCTTGAGAAAGTTATGGAATACCAAAGACCAAACTTGGTTACTCTGCATCTGTGACTAAATAAACTTTGTATGGAACAGACAGATTTCATAAAAATATTAAACAATGGGTGAAAACAGTCATGCAGGTAACCCCACTTTAACATGTCTTATTTTGTAGGACTCTATTGGCACCCTATGTAGCCCTGCAACATGAATAAGAAATGTCACCGTGGTGTTAAAATGGAGTTCAGGTGTATGTCTGTTTTCACTCAGTGATTCCCAACCTCTTATCAGCCATATCTTTCTTGAAACATGTTGACCTTGTTAGATTGTAGGTTCCCCAGACCGCCCTGGAGCACCCCAATCCCGTCCCCTTGGTCACCCTTGGATGTACCACACAGATGCAGTCAATTTAGTATCAAACAAGATTTTATTGTTATCAAACTGGTTGGTCAGCACAGCAGTAGTTCCCTATCCTATCCTATATAAGTAAAGTTATTTCTCACCCAGAATTTCAGTCTTGCATCCACAGACAGCTGCCGGCCAGACAACCTGGGTATGCAGGTTCCTTCTTGCTTCTCCTCTTCGGTCAAAAGGGGCTGTTCTTCTTCTCCTGTGTTTGGGTACTGCTCTCTTTTATCAGGATTTTTCATGTAGTTAGGGCTTAAGCCCTCCTTCTTCCAATTTTTCTATTTTTTTCAAACTTTTCCATTTCAAACTTTTCCATTTGCACTACAGACCTGCTTATGGATTATGCCATACATCAACCATTAACCTGGTTCCTGCTGGCCATGGTGATTCTGCAGAACTTGTTGAGGTACATTTTATGAAAATCCATGTTTTTCAGGATGTTCTATCCTGGTATGCTAAATGTCTTCAGATCTTCCCTCAGATTGTCTTTTCCAGTTCTGGGCAACTTTACTTCCTTCTCCAGTTCCAAGTCTTTTCTCTGGGTGAGAGGGCACTTACCTGTCAGCTGCAATGGCTTTATTCTGGGTGAGAACTTAACCCTGCTTTAAAATTTATCAAACGTATTAATCCTTACTATGCTTGGATCCCAACAACCTTAGCAAATGGGTTTCTCAGCCCTCATCAACCTTTTTTGTCTATTGTTCAATATCCTGTAGTTTTCCCAACAGAACCTAGGAGGCCTGAAATATATGTTAAATATCTTTTTATGTAGTCACGTAAAAGTTTCCTTGCAGTACAAATAAATTTTTATGGGAATTGGATTTGTAGTTATATGTTGTGTTCACTAAAATAAATATAGTTGGCTTACATTTTCTCCTAGCATTTTATCTGTCTAGTGTAATAAAATATTGAACAATAGATGTTGATTTACTTTTGAGGGGGGGAAATAATCTTTCCTGCTTTATTTCAAATGAAAAGTGTATACCTGGGATTTTTCCTCCAACTTTTTCTTTTTTGTTATTTGCAACACTTCTAGTTTTTCTTTCAAATCAGCATATTTTTAAAACTTACATGACCATCTTATAATGGTGAGGTTTTTTTAAAAAAAAACCCATCTCTATGAGCCACACATTCAGAGAAACAGCCTCTCAGACAGCCTCTCAGATCTGTGAATCCATCAAAGCACATATTGTATGCTCATATGGCTAATTTGTACCTATTTGGTCTTCAGAATTTTATGCCCATATATTGTGAAATATTTTGACTGACTTCAATGGAACAATTTGATTCAAGAAAATTAGAGATGTTCTTAAACATTTGTAACACTGGAGGCCTAATCTTTGCATATATGATCACTTAGGTTTAAGAAGCATGCTCTGTCATTTGTGTCATAAAGTTAGAGGGCCTGGTGAAATCCTGCTTCCATTAAATTTAATGGAGGCAAGATTTCATTCCTTGGCTGCTATCCCAAGCCTGTTGAAGTCAAAGGAAAAACTTTCTCATTGACTGTGATTCACTTACTCCAAAGTAGTCCCACTGAAGTCTGCAGGATCGTGGCCTTTGACATCAATGGAGTGTGGCAAGAACAACCTAAGGCAGGGGCGATAGGGGGCATGGCCCCCATGTGCCCCCCACAACTCACCAGAGCAGCGGTGGCAGGGCTCCCACGTCCCGCCTAGCGAACGCAATGGTTCTTAGAATCCCATGGAAGCTGTAGCTGCTTCTTTGCTGCTGGTCCCACCGCCTGCTACGGGTAGTAGCCCTCCAGGAAGTGGCAGTAGCTGAGGGCAGGGCTCCTACTGTATGGCTAGCTGCTGCTGTAGTTGCTGCCCCTTCTTACCCTGGAGCAATAGGGCTGCTAGAGGGAGCTGTGTTTCTCCCAGCTAGTGTTCCTATCTGAGGCTGTTGCAAAATGCATCTTGAGTTCCCTTCAGTTCATAAAAGTTGTGCTGGATATTATTACAAGTGTAAAGTTTTGTGTCTCGCTACATTAGTTCTCAACTATGTATGCAGTGGTACTGATATTTTATTTTTTAAAAAAAATTATATAGCACTTTCTGTTTGTAAGCAAGCACTGAAAGGGGCGGGGCCCTGGGAAATAGAGGGGGGATGAAGCCGTGGGTCACCTCCATGTTTTGTTTTCACCCTGGGCCGGCCCTGCAAATTCAAAGGCTGGCGATGGAATGAGGATTGACCACTTGGGTTTAAAAAGATTGACTATATATCCTTGAGTGCATCTCACAAGCCTACTATGTATAGGACCTTCAGTGGTACCAGTAGGATTACTGCAGGTGGAAAGGATACAGACAGGAACTTGTGCTCACTGCATTTTTGGCACTGGGGAAAATGCAATGAACACAGGCCCCTGCATATTGGAGACTGTCTATACTAGGACTGGTGTTGTTTAATATATTCATTAATGGTCTGGAAAGGGGAGTGAGGTGATCAAACCTGCAGATGACACAAAGTTATTCAAAATAGTTAAAAGCTGAGAGGACTGTGACGAATTGCAGGAGGATCTTGTAAGACTGGTGACTGGACATCTAAATGGCAGGTGAAATTTAATGTTAACAAGTGCAAAGTGATGCACAGAGGGAAAAATAATCCAAATTCTATGTACACAATGCTGGGTTCTAAAATGGGAGTTCTGAGTTACCACTCAGGAAAAGGATCTTGGAGTCATTGTGGACAGTACATTGAAATCTTCAGCTCAATGTGCAGTTGCGGTCAAAAAAGCAAACAGAATGTGAGGAATTATTCAGAAAGGGATGGAGATATTTTGATACAGAAAATATCAAAATGCCTCTATATTCATCTATAATAGGGGCGGGAAAACCGGTAAATCCGGTATCCGATAATGCCGGTACCGGGCGTACCGGCATTATCGGATTCGACCCGGTAATCCGGACCGGGTACCGGATTCCGGGGTACCGGATTTTTTTTACATTGCAGCCATTTAAAAATGGCTGCAATGTAAAAAAACTTAAAGCCCCAGCAAAAAAGTTTTAAAAAAAAAAACCCTCCCCGAGTCCAGGCTGCGCGGGTGGAAGGGGGGACACCCCCCACCCACCCTGCCCAGCCTGGATTTTTGTTTAAAAAAAGACCCAGAGGCGAGCCCACCCCCCAGCACCAGCGGCCGCGGCGTCCCCGCAGCCGCCGGTAAGTATGACCCGATCCCTGGGGGGGGTGTTTAACACCCCCCCAACCCCCCAGGGATCACCCCTACTAAAGTTCAGTGCGCTTACCTTGCGGAGCTGCGGCGGCGGCGGGCGGTCCGGCGGCCTCAGCGCCGGCTGTGGCTGCCGGCGTCAGAGACGCTCTAGGCCTTCCGGGGAACTTCCGGGTTTCCCCGGAAGGCCTAGAGCGTCTCTGACGCCGGCAGCCACAGCCGGCGCTGAGGCCGCCGGACCGCCCGCCGCCGCCGCCGGAGCTCCGCAAGGTAAGCGCACTGAACTTTAGTAGGGGTGATCCCTGGGGGGTTGGGGGGGTGTTAAACACCCCCCCCAGGGATCGGGTCATACTTACCGGCGGCTGCGGGGACGCCGCGGCCGCTGGTGCTGGGGGGTGGGCTCGCCTCTGAGTCTTTTTTTAAACAAAAATCCAGGCTGGGCAGGGTGGGTGGGGGGTGTCCCCCCTTCCACCCGCGCAGCCTGGGAGGGGGAGGGGGAAGGAATTAATTTATTTCATTGATTTCAATGGGGACACAGCGCCCCATTGAACTCAATGAAATAAATCTGGTACCGGTATACCGGATTTAATCCGGGAATCCGGTTTTTAGAGAACCGGTAACCGGTAAATCCGGTAGCCGGTAATGGGCCCGGGGTCCCACCTCTAATCTATAATGCAACCGCAGCTTGAATATTGTGTGCAGTTCTGGTCACACCATCTCAAAAAAGACATAGCTGAACTAGAAAAGGTACATAGATGGGCAACAAAAACAATAAAGGGTATGAAATGTCTTCTGTATCAGGAGAGGCATGATGAGGAGAGGGGGTGGTGCAGCCTCTGCTCAAGAAACCATCCCTTGACATACACACCTTCGCCAGCTATCTGCCAGTCTCTAACCTTCCCTTTTTAGGGAAGGTTATTGAATGGGTTGTGGCTCGACAGTTACAGGAGCATTTGGACTGCATCAGCTTTCTGGATCCCTCGCAGTCCAGCTTTTGCTCGGGTTATAGCACTGAGACTGCGTTTGTGACTTTGATCAACGACCTCCACCAAGAATTGGATCAGGGTTGGTCAACCCTTCTGATTCTGTTAGATCTGTCGGCCGCTTTTGATACTGTTGACCATGAGATGTTGGTGAGCCACTTGCGGGACCAAGCTGGGGTGGGCGGGACTGTTCTTGAATGGTTCCGCTCTTTCCTAGCCAGGAGAACTCAAAGAGTGGTGCTGGGAGACTGTTCTTTGTTGTCATTCCCCGCCCCCATGACCTCTGGGGGTGTGTCTCCCGCAGGGTTCTATTCTGTCCCCTCTCCTGTTCAATGTGTATATGCAGCCGCTGGGTGAGATCGTGAGAGGGTTTGGTGTTCGGTGTCATCAGTATGCTGATGACACCCAACTCTACCTGTCATTTTCATCCGACCCAGACCCAGCAGTCTTGATGTTTACTTAGTGTTTGGCGGCTGTGGGGGACTGGATGAAGGTAAGCTGTCTGAAGCTGAATCCCGACAAGATGGAGGTGATGTTAGTGGGTAGGGCGGTGGGGTTGGCATCCCCCATCATTGATGGGGTTTGCCCTCCACTGGTCCCTCAGGTTCGTAGTCTGGGAGTACTCCTCAACTCTCAGCTCTGCCTGGATTCCCAGGTGGAAACTGTGGCGAGGAGCGCATTTCGCCAACTACACCTGGTGCGGCGGCTTCGGCCGTACGTCTCAGACTCCGACCTGGCCACTATCATCCATGCTTTCATCACCTCAAGACTGGACTATTGTAACGCACTCTACATGGGGTTACCCATGGTGACGGTTCGAAGACTGCAGCTGGTGCAGAACGCAGCGGCCTGTCCCCTTACGGGGACAGGCCCCCGTGAACACATTACACCAGTGCTCTGTTCTTTGCACTGGCTGCCTATAGTCTTCTGGGCCCGATTCAAGGTGTTGGTGCTTATCTATAAAGCCCTATACAGCCTAGGCCCTACCTATCTGCAGGACCGCCTCACTCCCTGAACTCTGGATCTAACCCTGTGGTCAGCCAGGAGCGCCTTTCTTGAAGTTCCCCTGGTATCTCGGGGGGCGACTATGGAGAGGTTGTTCTCGATGGCTGTACCAAGGCTGTGGAACTGCCTTCTGGTGGAGGCCCGGGTGGCCCTGGGCCTCTCCTCCTTTCAACGTTAATGCAAGACCTGGCTGTTCCGCCAGGCTTTTGGTGAGGGAGATGTATAAGGGTTGAGGGGGGTTGAAGGTTAGGGAGGGAAGGTTTTTTGTTTTTATGCCTCACCATGTTTGATTGTATTTTATGATTTTCTTTTTGTATTTATTGTTATTTATATTATTGTTTTTATATATTTTTAGCTTGTAGTTTATTAGCCATCCTGAGCTGCTGTTACCAGGAGGGTGTGGGGTATAAAATATTAAATAAATAAATAGGTTAGGGCTCTTCAACTTGGAGAAGAGACGACAGAGAGGGGACATGATAGAAGTTTATAAAATCGTGAGTGGTGTGGAATGAGTAAAGAGGGAGTAGTTATTTACCCTCTCAAACAGTACTAGAACTAGGAGACAGTCCATGAAACTGACAGAAGATTTAAAGCAAATTAAAGTATTTTTCCATTCAACGCAGAATTAACTTGTGGAATTTATTGCCAGAGGATGTGGTCAAGGCCAGTAGTATAGCTGAGTTTAAAAAAGGACTGGATAAGTTCTTGGAGAATAGGTCCATTAACAGGTATTAGCTAAGTAGGCTTGCGGGATGTAACCTCTGACTGTTGAGAGCTTGGAGTGAACAACAGAGAAAGGATCCACCCCATTGTGACCTATTGGGTACTCTCCCAAGTGACCGAGATTGGCTACCGTTGGAGACAGGCTTGATGGACCATTGATCTGACCCAGCAGATGTTTTTTTCCTCACTGTCTCCAATTCAGTCCTGTATATAATCTCTGGATGAGAATAGTAATTTTTTGTTGGTGTGTGTACATGTTTTGAAATTCTGATCCATGCTGAAAACTTTAGATAAATCTCTACAGCTAGTCAGTGATTTCTATCTCTTAAACACTGTGGCTTTCATATAATTGTAAATGTAAATCAAGTTTATATTGTAATAAAGAGAAATTTTAACAAAAATATATCATACCCTAATCTTTGCACACTGGCTGCACACTCATAATTTATTGATGTGTCCAGAGAATTAATGTCACGACTATTGTGTGTGCAGTTTTTTGCATTTATGGGAGGGTGTGGAGAAGTCCTGTAAGTTGTTGCAGAAACAAGCCCACAGCATGTCAGCACTTCACTGCTGTTCACCTGGACCAGCAGCAAAGGGGTTAAGCTGGAGCCTAGGAAGCAGAGTCCTATGAACAGAAGGGGCTTATATAGCTGGGGCTATATAACTAGAGCCAGCCCAGCTAAAGAGAGTCATACACAGGTTGTGGAGTGCCTGAGTCAGCTTGCTGGGGAGGTAGGTGGGAACCCTGACCAGGGAAAGGGATTCAGGAAGCCTTGGTGTGCCTGGGAGCTTCTAGACGGAGAGGAGGGCAACCCCCTTGATCCGGTGTGAGTGGAAAGCCCAAAGGAGAAGGAGCTGGTAGTCCAACCTGATGCTGGGAGAGGAGTATCAGCAGCTGATAACTAAGAGGGGCTAGAGGCTGATTATCAGCAGGGAGGAGCAGGACATGGGGCCTCAGGGAATCCCAGTGATAAGATGCTGATAAAACAACTATTCAGCCCCAAAGATATGGACCTAGTGAATGTAGGAGACCCACAAGAATAAGGAAGTCCAAGGGTGTGGGTTCAGTCACAGTGGGGTAGTGTCCTACAGAGGGCAAGTAAACCCAAGGTGATCCCTTGGTTTTCAGGTCTGCCAGGGTGTTGGCCTGACAGCAAGGGGGCTGCAGGAGGCATCAATCTGGACAAGGAGGATTCAGACAGTGTGGGAGCTCCAGGTGGGAACGTTCCAGCCACAAGCCCAGTGGAGTAACTGTTGGTGTTTTTAAACAAGATGCATCCACGTATGCCCCTCCCCCCATCCACATATCCAACTGCTTGTGTGACAGTGGTGCATGGTGAGGTGTGCTCCCGTGACCCATTCAGTGGCAACTCATGGCCATGCATCGAGCACGCCTGAAAAATTGAGTGTGCCTCATGCAGGCCAGGGTGGCTGCCTCCATGGATGGGACAGCCATTCTGGGAAAAGCTTCTTTGAAGCACTCCTCATGCACATTGCATGCCTAGGCAGCGCACAGCTAGGTCAGTGTCCACGGACCCCCCCCTTCCTGCGGCACTTGTTTAAAATACCCTGTGGCTTAGCCCAATGGGGTATGTGACTGATCATAGCAGGTGGCTGTGAAACTCCTAAACACTACTGGTTTATAGGTGAGGCTGGAACTTGCACCAACCTTAATGGTGCTTCTTGTAGTAGAACCGACAGGTACCATGTGCAGGATCAGCCTTGTGGTAAACTGTAAATTTGTACTATGAGAAATCAATTGGTGAGTGGGTGTGGCTAGTATGGCTGAGCTGATTTCCAGACACCCTCCGACGTTCTCCTGTGGCCCTGGAGGGCTGCCCTGGCACAAATACCCCGAGATAACATCTGAGAACAATGGCAAGTGAGTGCTACAGAGAACAATGTTTCCCCAGAAACAGAGCAAACAGACAGTGTAATCTAGAGGAATCAAAGTGGTAGCCAAAAAAACTTAGTGGCATTGATCCTGAAAGGCCTTGTATTCAGGCTTAGCTTTCATTCTTCACAATGGGGATTTCCTTTTATATGGTATCAGTGACTACCATGGGTGGTTAACTGAGCATATTATTAACTGTTTGACTTAAGATGTACCATTACCTTCTCTGTTCAAAAGAACTGTCAAATTCATTGCAAGCAGAGAGGTTTTATAGACTGAGTAAATCGGCTTCATAAACTGGAAACTTTGAGCCAAATGTAAGTTTAAACATATTATCCCAATTAAGTTCCCTTAGGTCACCTGTAACCAGAAAAAATATTTTCCTTACCTCTTCATTCAGTCTGATGCCTTTTTAAAGTGAATATAAACATACCCCAAAGATCTAAGATGGTTAACATGCTGGGTTTTTGTTGTTGTTTTGTTTGACAAGGACATTTTCTGTATCAGATCAAGCTGTGGTGTGTCTTGCTTTTGAAACAGCTCAATCTTGGATGGAAGCTGCTCTGAACTCTTACGAAACTGCAGTTTGAAAAATATTCTTCAAATACTTGTGAACAGACTAGAACGTTTTTTCAGGCCAACTACTTGGTTTCAGCCTAAACCACAGAGATCAGGAAAGGAGCATATGGAGCTCAGTCTAAAGTTGGAACTGAATGTCAGGGCTCTAGGGTCTCATCCTGAGATGAACACACACAACTCCTATTGATTTCTGTGGAAGTAGAAGAAGCTCAGAGCCCTAGGTCACTGACTTACTCCATGAAAATCACAAGCTTCCTTCAATCTTTTGCCAGAGGCAACCCCATGATGTGCCATGGGAAATAACACAAAGGATTCTTAGATGCATTGTGTGAATGGGGGCTGGATGTGAGTCTGCAGAAGGAAAACCTCTCCCAGAACACTTAGTTAACTTTAAAAGATAAAAATAATTTTAAAAGGTACTGTGTCTGAAAACTCTTGCATTCTGCAAATGTTCCATCTCGCAAACTAAGGAAATTGATGCTGTCACTTTTCAGTGCTGCAACCAGGTCAGGAAATTCCTCTCCTCTGACTCCAGTGGAGCAAGATCTAGGGCAGGCATGGGGAACCTCTGGCCACATGTGGCCTGTGGCTAGCTTATTTAGCCCCCTTGCACTTCCTGGCTCTTGCCCCTATCCAGTTCCTATCCTCAGGCATGGAAACGGGGAGGGTGCAGAGATGAGGGCATGCACACAAGGATTTGGGATGAATCTATGGTAGAGATCCATAATCCAGACCCTCCTCTTCCTTCCCCTACCTTGAGTGCACACCTTAAGCACCCCTGCCGCCAATGTCTATGAAGTCCTTGGAGCCTGTACTAATTTTCAAAATGGCCCCTGAGATGGAAAAGGTTCTCCACTCCTGATCTAGGGGGAAGACTCATCTAAGATCAGGGGCAGGTGTAGCAGGTCTGTCACCAGCATGGAGTGGCATGGCTGGGGGTCTGCAAACTAGAGCTGGAATGAGAACTCTCCAAAATGGGTATGCCTGTTAAATTGAGAAACAGGCACTACTCACTTGGTAGCTGACAAATACCTGTTTTGGAGTTAAAATGAGGGGAAACATGTTTGTTTGTGAGTAAGTAAATGCTTAATAATTTTATAAGTCAGCTGATAGAAAGGGACTTGAGCAGCTAGAAGGTAGAAGAGAACCCTAGACACAGCTTCCCTAAAGCAAAGCTGCCGAGTCGCACCAAAAGAGCCATTTCAGGGCTCTAACTGTAAGCACTTTATATGACCAATACACAATACCCCTCTTTGTGACCAAAGTAGATGGAGGTGTGGTAACAGCTGCTGTGCTGATAGTGAGGCAAAATAAATGACAAGACTGGGAGTTCAAGGTTGCTGTAGGCAAAGAAACTATGTAAACATTAGAGAATCCAGAAGGCAGAAAAAGGCCCCTTGTGCTAGTGTCCTTTTGCTTTTAATAATAAAGGAGGGGCTCCTAGTTGGCATAGCTTATGTTGCATCCAAAAGTTTTCAAGTAGCCAAGTCTAAGTACAGATTTTATAGGCATGTGTTGAAACTTCTCTTTTAATAAACTTTTTAGAAGAGAGGCAGGGAGGCGACAGATATCCCAGTTCTGCATTGCTTGTATTTTGTACTAATTTTGGGTGGGCAAGGAATATATATTTTTTTTATATATCATAATCCCATATATCATTGGGGTTGCAAAATAGTCCTTATAAATACTATAACATCTTTCAAGCAGTTCTTGCATTATAAGCCAAGTTCTGTATTGGCATAAGTGGGCAAAATTAGCTGTGCCAATTGATTCCAACTAAGAATTTTGCCCCAATGTAGCTTAGCTGGCAGGTGATAAATAGCTCTTCACATAAGTAAGCAGTGTACTAAATGCACCAGATAAGTAATGGTGATGATGAAGTTATCAAGTCGCTTTACAACTGTGGTGGGCATGGTACTAAAACTAGTTCTTCTGTCATATAAGCCTTGCTAATGAAAGAGGGAAGGCTTTCCATTCCTTTTGTGTTGGGTTTCCTCTCTAGGTATTGGTAAACCACTGTCTGCCAGGAATCACTTCTATCTGAATCATAGTTCTGAGGGCAAATACCTTGATTTAAGAATACTGTAGAGATGTTTAATCTAAAACAAAAGAAGCACTGGTGCTAGGGAATCATAATTGTCACCAGTGTCAAGTGTGGTTAGGATTGCAGCATAGCTTTTAATCCCTTTTCTGGAAAACTCTGTTCAGCCCAGGCTGCAAAAATATTGCACAGTGGTAGATTCAGGGAAGGTGGGCCCCTATGTGAAATGGCGGTGTGGGCTCTCCTACCATAGGAATGCTTGACAGATTATTATTATTATTAACAAACATTTATATAGCGCCAGCAGTGTACCTGGCACTTTACAAAGTAAGAACATAGACACAGTCCCTGCCCCTAGGGAGGGGCAGGAGCTGGGTGAGAGACATAGGAAGGGGAACAGAGGGAGAGACAAGGGGTCTAACATTCATGAAGATACGAGGTCTCAGGTGCACGTACTTGGCTTGGTTACGATGAGAATGACAGCAGGCAGGTCCATGCGGCAAGGATAAGGGTAAACAGACCGTAGGTATAGGAAATAGTGGCTCAGCAGAATAAAGAGTCAGACAGAGCAGAGCGAAAGAGGTGAGTTTTAAGGAGAGATTTGAAGGTATGAAGGGAGGGGGCAAGGCGGATGTGGACAGGGAGGGAGTTCCAGGCATGGGGGG
>QEPC01009281.1:349571-379318 GCA_003113815.1 Sphenodon punctatus
GGGGGGGGGGGCGCGCACCCCCCCCACCCTCTCTACCCTGGACTGCAGAGCGGCGTGTGGGGGGGATACAGCGGGGCGGCGGCTGCCTCATCACGTGGCGGCGGCGGCGAGTGTTCGCGCCGGGATGGGGCCGCTGAGGATCGGGGTGGGGTAGCTGGAGTACCGGCTGCTCCGCCCTGAGGGGCAGACAAGCCAACCGTGAAAAACCATTTTCCCTCGGGTCCAGTCGTCCGGGACCCCTCCCCGGGGCCCAGCGCAGCCGGCGGATCCCCTTTACCGCCCCCGCTCCTCAAGGGAGGGAATGTATAGGGGGGGGTGTGTGTGATTGCCCCGTGGTTGTGGGGAGACAGCGGCAGCTTCCCCAGGAGGAGGCAGGTGGCACAAAGCCCGACTTCGGGAGCAGCGGTGACTGAGGCTACGTAGCTGCAGAGACCCGCAAGCCGGCCTGAGACCCAGCGCCCTTGTGCTCTAGGGAATCCTATCCGACCGACCTGGCTGGGTCTAGCCGGGGCCTCCCGAGGAGAGTGCACACAATGCAGGCCCTTGCGTACCCGGATCTAGCGTGGCACCTTTGCTCCTTTCCACGCGGCACACCTTGGCATTTCCTGTGGTCCCTACCCTTTTTCCAATCCTGCCCCCTTCAATGAAGGATCTTCACATAAAAGAATCGGGGTTCGGAATGAGATGCATGCTTTGGGGCCTCCGTTGTGGTGTATTTCAGTATTACCGGAAGGTCTATATCCTGTTCACTTAGGGCAGGTGAGAAGGTGGTGTTTGCTCATTTGTTACACTCCTCAGATTGCCTTGTGTTCAGGAGAAACTTCTTACTAGAGTTTAATTTTAAAAAAAGCCAAATACCTAGTGAGGTGCGTTTGGTTGTAATGGCAGGTGAACAAATTTGGTAAGCAGTTGAGATCATAAACGGTGGATTTGATCAAGTCAATTCAAATCGATTTAAATCACTCCTCAAGAAGCCTCAATTTAATCGTTGTTTTCCACAAAAAGTGCATTCTTGTTTAATATAACTTAATACATATTATTCACAACTAAGAGAGGGATGTAAAAGGTTTCATTTTTAGAAGGTACACATCATACATCTTAAAGTAGTGATTTATTTTGATATTTTTTCAGATTAATTTTGCTACTACATCGGAAAACTGAATTATGATTTGGTTGTTTTATTTATTGTTATTAACAAGCATTTATATAGTGCCAGCAATGTACCTGGCCCTTTACAAAGTAATTGAAGGTCCCTGCCCCTAGGACTTACAATCTGAGAGGGGGTGGGGGTGAGGGGAAGACGAAGGAAAGGGTAACAGAGGGAGAGACGAATGTAACATTCGCAAAGATGCGAAGTCCTAGGTGAATGCGTTTGGCTTCATTACATCAAGAATGATGGCTGGTTGGTCCATGTGAGGATTTAAATACACAGACCTTAAGTAACAGATTGTACTGGATGGAGGGTATCAGCAGGAGTTAGGTGAGGGGAGCAAGGAGTCTCGGAGGGCAGAGCGGAAGAGGTGGGTAGTGGAGGGATTTGAAGGTATGAAGGGAGCGGGTGAGGCAGATGTGGGCAGGGAGGGAGTTCCAGGCGTGGGAGGCAGCTAGGGAGAAGGGACGAAGGCGGGCAGGGGAGGGGACAGAGGAGGAGCGGAGATCACGGACGGAGGGAAACTAGCGCAGAGAGCTTACCAAAGCTAACTGATGCAGATACTTGTGAAGTCATTGGGGGAGGCGGGGTGAACCATCTCCAATTCACTTTATTAAATATTCTCAAATAGTGTTTTTTTATGGGCTGCTACCATGGTAGGTAGGTTTTCCCTTCTACCGTTCCCTCATTAAATCTCAAATCAATGGAGAGGCTATACTCGGAAACCTATCCCTCAGAGACTTCTGAAATATTCTGCTCAAAATGTTTCTTTTTTTGTTTCTACTGCCCCTCCCTTGCATGTATCCCCATACTCCTACGTGCCCAGATCCAGTCCACCCCCAACCAAGATGTAAAATTTCAGATCGAACATCGGGAGGAGAAAAATAAATAAATCGGTATCCAGACTATCCTGATATTAAACTGTTCTTGCCCCACTGCCCCTCAGAACCAGTTACCAGCTTCAGTTTTTTGGGCACCAGTGGCTCCCCGGCACCTGTAAATCTCATGCCCTGTCCCCAACAAGCCTCTGTTCCAGGGATTCTCAACCTGGTGCTCGGGAATTGGGCAGTGTGTGAAAGTGCTGCCCAGGACAGCTGTCGGTAGTCTCAGGAGCGCTTTCCTTCACTCACTAAAGTCAATGTGAGCTGGGCTAGTGACTTAAATGGGTGGAGGATTACTCTTAATGTCCTGTTAGTAAGGTAGACTTTCCCTTTGTGTCTTTCAGCGGGGGTAGAAGCCCAGATCTAACCTGAGGGAGTTTCTTCCTCCTTTCTAAAGGCCCAATGAGACATCTCTTCCCCCAAACCATTTTGTTTTGCAAATTAAATCATTAAACTAGAATTGTTTTTACCCCCCAGATACCGTCCATGACCCATTCCTGCCACCAGTGCCTAGGTGAAAGCATTGACTAGGGATGTCAACTGTGGGTACGGATTAATCCATAACTGCTCATAACGGGTTGTTGCAGGGTAATCTGTAACAACTGTCCGCAAAGTGCGGCTCCACTGTTACAGACCTGGGTTTCCCACCCTTCAGGGCCCTCATACGGTACTTACCAGCCTTGAAGGGCTTGATTGAAGGTCCAGGGGGCTCCTGTGTGGAGGAGCCCCCTGGCAGGCTCCCTCACTGCGGCATCCTGTGGAGGTCCCTACTTCAAAGTGCGTGTGTGCAAAATTGGCCGCTGGGGCCATTTTGCACATGTGCAGCTTGGAAATGGGAAGCTGTTCTGCTCATGCACGAATGGCGCCATTCACACATGCAGAGAACAGCTGCCCTTTTCCAAAGTGGTGCCAATGCTGCCAGTGCCATTCTGAAAAATGACTCTGCATGTGCAAAATGGCCCCAGCAGCCGTTTTGCACATGCATGCTGAAGAGCAAGGACCTCTACAGTGTGCCCCGGAAAGGGAGCCTGCTGCGGGGACTCCTCTACAGTACCATACCAGGGCCTTGGAGGTAGGGGTGGGTGGAAAGATGAGCCCTACAGCGGGGAGGTAAAAATTGGTTTGTTTGGTTTTTTATTTAATTACACGTCCGTACCTGTACCCGTAATTAAGTCTGGGGGGAAATGTGCTGTAACCAATCTGCAACCAAAAATCAGTGCAGACTGCCATCCCTAGCATTGGCCAAGCCCTGGAAGCTTTATTTCTAAGGCTCAAAAGTTGGCAAGGGGGAGGGGAGTTTGCGGCATTCATATCCCTACTGGTCTGCAAGTTAAGGGGGATGTATCCCTTCTATTTTCACTATAATTATGTTCCTGCAATTGCTATGGGCCAGTGACTGTGGGGAAAACAAGTTCATACTTTCTCCTTGCCACTTCAAGCAGTAAAGGGACAGAGTGGAACAACAAGGCTTCTTTCTTGCCCAGAGAGCCATCCTTAGAATTCACTGGGGAGCAAGAGCCACCATTGCTGTACCCTGCTGAGCTTTGAGCCCAGGACTCAACATTGCCTGCCACCATTTCTGTCTGCTGCAACGCCAGTGACTCATGCTATGCTGGGGGAGCAGAGCCTGGAGGCTGTCTCATTGCTGCCTTCGTTTCCCCATTGTTGAGCGAGCAGAGCCGGGAGCCTTCCCGGAGCCTGCCTGCCCCGGCTTAGAGCACACCCACCACCATGGCTTTCCTGACAGTAGGCTTCATGCCACCCAGGAGTCTTGCTACTCTGCCATCATTGCTGCCCCTGCTGCGGGAGCAGAATCGGATACAAGCCTGCCTGCTCCAGCTGGAGCCCACCTGGGGATGCCACCGCTGATACCACTGTGACCATGCCAGGGCTGGGGCCTCCTTTCACACTGAGGCCTCCAGTCATAAGCCACTACTGCAAGTGGAGTGAATTGAACTGAATTGAGGCAGGGTCAAATTTGGGTAAGGAACTGATTGTCTGGGTTTCCATTGAATTGAGTTGAATTGCAGAGGGGAGACTTAATCTATGCATATTTATGCAAAAGGTTGAGAACCCCATATCCATCCAACTCATTCTTGACATTTTTGCACTTGTGTTTGTGTACATAAACTTGCAAAGACTGAGAGAATAGGGCTATCAGGTAATCAAGAATGTTAACTCGGGAGACAAATGCATAGATTTGAGAACTGAAAGTAAAACCATCATAGATGCTTAATGGGATCTTCTAGACTCGACACTGGGTCCCAGTGGGTAGAGTGCCTTTCTTTAGTCTTTGCTAATCTACAGGGGAGCCTTTGGAAACTCCATAAGTTGGGTCCTTAATCATGGCCTGCCGTGACCTATTAATTATAAAGCTTTCCTAAAAAGGTTACATGATTATATTCTCTTAAATAGTATATCATTAGAAGTTATAATCCTTATTCCATTATGATAACTTTTTGAGTCCTAACGTATTAAATTTAATCTTTATGTAGGTTTATTTTTTTTAAAAAGCATCTTCATTTTTTTTAAAAAAATGATTTAAACCTGATTTTTAAAAAAAAAAAAAAATCTATTTTTATCCTCCCTGCTCCTAAATTTGCATGCACTCTGCAGGCTGCACCCATCCACAGTGCATTGTAGAACACACTGTTTTAGGATTGGGCCCAGAGTCGAGCTACAGGAAAGAAGGTTTATTTAAAGAAAAAACTCAAAAGGATATGATTTTTCCTCCCCAGAGTTTCTCAGGGATTGAATTTTCACTGTTGACTAGTCTTTCTGGGTGGAAACAGACATGACTTTAACCACCCTTGGTGGTCATTTATGCATGTTTCAGGGCTGCATAGGGCACCCATACAGCCCTGCAACATGCATAAATAACCACCAAGGGTGGTTAAAGGGGAGTTAGCGTCATGTCTCTTTTCACCCTCTCTTAGCAACAGATGAAGCATATTTTTTTTTNCCCCCCCCCCCCCCCCCCCCGCATGCCACAGTTCTTTGGCCCTCTTCCTTTTCATCCATCCTCTCTCCCCTGCCACCAAGCACAGGCATATTTCCCATAGGGTTTTTCTTAAGAGCTCTTTTTTGCTTTTTTTTTTTTTTTTAAATTAAAGATAATAATTTTATGGATAGGCTGCTCTCACATGAAGAGACCCTAGCCCCTTCCCCATATTTATTTCTGGTGGTAATCCACTTTGCAAGTGTTCACATAAATGCTATGTGTTTATAGGAAAGGCTGCTAAAAGTTAAATGCCATGTAAATAGTTTGGGGGATGGACATGTTAATGCAGTTAGCTATCTCGGATAAATTACTCTGGCATGTTTGAACTTTTATTTATTTAGGCGTACATAACTATTTCTGTGAGCTAAGTGGAGTCAGTGGGTTATACTAGAGTAAGTGTTCATGTACAATCCTATTTTGAAAGACTGCCAAAACTGGCTTTAACCTGCCTTTATCTAAACAACTCTCATTAGCAGGGCCCTGAGAATTCTGTGTGGAATTTTGCATTTAGCCAGACTTGCAGAAATTGCCTCTGGTGGCTCGGAATGACAACCTGAGCGGGAAGCATGGTCGGTTAGGCGAAGGGATGCCAACGTGTTGAGGTAGCCAATGGGGTGCTGGCACTGCGAGCTGCTGGTGTATACTCTGGGCAATGAGACCATGTGCCGCAACTACTGAAGAGCAGCCCACAATTTCCCCCATGAAAAAGAAGAACCTCTTCTTCCCCCCCACCCCCCGCGCTGCTGGTAGATTGTGTGGTATTTTGTAAAGCTTCTTAAGGTAGATGATCAAAACTGTTGAAAGCATGCTGGGAAATTCATCTGTATTTAAAATTGGCATAATTTGCTGTGTTTGGTTCATTTAAATTATTTTGCTTGCGGAATCTGGATTTTCTGCTCAGAATTTAGAATTCCTGGTTGCAGAATTTGGGAGAGAAAACTGCAGAATGCACAGGGCCCTGCTCATAGGTAAGCAGTGAATGGAAATAGATTAATATTGATATGGGTATGGAAACTGTGATCATGCACATCATTCAGTCTTAAAACAACATTTAACCCACACATGAAATTTAAAATAAAAATTGTTCTAAAAAAGCTTATGAGCAGAACTTTCTGAATTCATGGATCCATTTTGTTCCCCGAGCCATGTAGGTGAACAAATACGACGTGTGGGGTAACTCTTCTGAGCCCCTGGGTTACTGACTTGTTCAGAAATAGTTGTGTTTTGTCAAATAAAACTTCTGAATGTTACAGAAACTTCCCTGTCTGTAGTTCCATTTTTAATTCTTCAGAAAAGAAAAATTATATAACTACTTTGGCCAGACAATGTTATCATATAATTATCTTGGATGAGTGAGTAGAACAGACGTAGATATCTGTATTTTGGCATACTCTAAATCATATTTTAATTTTACATGGATAAAAAGATTTGTGCTTTTCCTAGCAGAAAGTTTGCATCTTAGGGTTTGTTGGGGGTAATTGCAATCCATTTCCTAGAACATCAAGAATGTTCTGACATCATGGGGTATTGAATTAAGTCAACAGAAGAAATCTTTTAAAGTTCAGCATGTACCATTTGTATTTTCTAATAAAGAGGTGCATCCTCACTCATTGGTATAATCAGTGAAACATTTTGGACCAGTAAATATAACCTTTACACCAAGACTTGGTGATAGATCTAAGCCAGGTGAATAGACAAATCCTAAAAGCATGCATCATCCAGTTGATTTCATTGGGACTGCACATGGTGTTTGTAGGATTTAGGCTTATAGTTGTATGTATCTGCCCTCTGGGGAGGAGGGAGAATAAATGTGTTCATTCTGCTAAAATTGAAGACAATATACAGTTGAGTAATTAAAAATAAAAGGACTTAACCAGACATCATGCAGGTGCTTAAATAAGCTGAGAGTAACCTTGAAGTCAATGAAACCAGTCCATGCACATGAACTTGAAATAAATTGTGGTATTTCTGTGAGCTTTGCATCAGGCTCGCAGTCTAAAGTTGTGTGCAGATGTTTACAAAATTGTATTGTAACTAGCTTTCATGTCATAATGTGTGTGTATGCTTTAACCTTTGAAGCTTGACCATATAAGTATAAGTTGCCCCTTGAGCTGAATGAAACTAAATTTAAAGCTTTACATACTGACTTGTTAATACTGATGGGAGTAAATTGCCTTGTAGGGTTAAAAAGTGTTCCATCATGGGTCTACCTGGGCCAAAATATGATGTGGGATTTATTTATCCTGTTAAAATAAACTTTCATATCTAATTTGGCTGTTCAAACTTATGAAATATTTACCAAGGAAGTAGGATAATTATGCATATTTTAAAAAAATAACTTTTATGGTCTTTGGTAACACATCATTTACATTTCATCTCTCCGTATCAGTTTTCCTACTGCAAAACTTGGGACCCACTAATGTGAAGATCTTGAATGTGTTTGTTCAGCAGTGAACATAGAGGTGTGATTGCAAAAACAGAATTGGATTTGTTTCTGTAATACAGTAGTTGGTTAATCATCATTACTATTTCATTGTCTGGCAATATACATAATCCTGGTCCCCATCTTTCTAACTCTTAAAAATACCAATATATGCAGGAGAGGAGGAAAAATTCCAGTACTTCTGGCTGTTTTCTTTGCAGCCATTCTATTCAGGACATCCATCTTTTTTTTTAGTGACAAACGCAGATTAAGGGTTTGTTCACCCAGCATAATTTCCCCATGGGAATTTCATTCCAGTGTATTAACCTTTTTCAGGACTGCATTCCAGTGTAGTTGTATTTTCTACAGATTACTCCTGATTCAAGGAGAACCTTGGGTTAACTGGCAAAAAAAAATTACCTTCATGCAACCAAAATGCAATTGCATGTACATTACGCTGGCAAACTATTTACCCTGGGATAAATACCCTGTTTGAACAAGCCACAAAACCTGTGTTTAAGAGTTCATTTTTTATGTAAGCCATTAATATTCTTTGTTCTTGTTGAGGGCTTGCCAACCAGTGTAACGTATATACTTTTGTTTTAAAGGGTTCAACATAACTTGCAAATATTTGCCTTCCTAACTTCTGTTGCCAGCATACAGGGGCACTTATTGCATTTTCTGGTTTATAATAACCTCTCATGTTCAACTTGTAATTTGAATCTGTACATGAAAAGGTCTTCTGCAGCAAATTCAGAAGATTTGCAACTTGATCATCCTCTCAAACTGTAGTTGACTCTACTATTGCATATAAATAGGGTTGATAAGGACACACTTGAATATGGTGCCAACTCCTGAGCTAAGCACTTAGTATGAGGTGTGGCTTTTTTGTTTTAAGTTTTTGTTTTTAAACACCCATCATCAAAAAATGTCAGCAACTTGGTCAGGCCTGAAGAATGTACCTATTTGCAAAAGTTATCTTGGTCATTTAAATTTTATTCAGATTATGCTGCATGCCGTCTTCTTTCTTTCGAAGCTCTGAAGAAGTTGTTGGTCACTCCACCAGGGTTTTGTCTCGTGTATGCATGTTCGGGTGGTTTCTTGATATGGAGATGCCCATAGTATGGTTATGCTATGGGGGAGGAGAGGGAGAGAAAAAAAATGCTCTTATAAACAGCAGCATTGGGGCTTGTGGGGTTTTTGTTTTTAAACTTATATCACATAAGTCATCTTTACATCCTACTGACATAACAAAAAGTAAAGACTGAATCAGGTGTCTGAACTTCAAGGCCTGTAGAAAAGATGAAGGAAGGCGGAAACTTGGAACACCCCAAGCAGAAAAGGTGCCATCCCTACTGCCACATGCCTTTTTTTTCTGAAAAAAAAGACTGCAGGGATTGTCTACAGGCTTGCATACCTGGGCCCTTTGTGCTTCTGACTTGTAAGGTGTGTGATGAACTAAATAAAACTAATTCCCTCTTATTTCTTAACCGTTGTATCATGTCCTCCATTTCCTTTTTTCTGTCCATCCCTCTTGCCTTTACCTGCTGTAAAGTACACATTTCACTCTTTTTCATTTTTGGTACCTTTGTCAATGTGCATAGCTTTCGAAGGGCAGAGTCAAATGAGACTCTAGCCCCCCGGGGTCCGTGTTTGATCTGTGTAGCCCTCGGTCACATGTTTAGTGTGTCCAACCTAATAAACGGGGAGCCCCTTCCTGTATTTCATGTGTTTGTGGCAGCTTCTACCAGTGGTGCTAGCGATCTCCCTCCCTGCGGCCTCCTGTCAACAGAGAGGCACACTAGAGTGCTCTGTCCCTGCCTCTCAGCTGAGAGACTGCAGAGGGGGAGAGAGATCTCTAGCATGCACCTCAGTTGAGAGGCAGCCGCAGGGGAGGGAGATTGCTACGGCTCCCGCTTATCAGCTGACTGGACACACTAGGCAGGATTCTATTCTGGCAGACCTGGATGCTGGCGAGGCTGCAGGCAAACCTAATTGACAGGTGGACACATGGGCGCTCATTAGCCGTGATTAGCCTGTACAGTAGGCCCGCAATGCCCCTGGTCTCTACCATAAGTGGTGGCTCTAGTGACCATGTGGTGGATGCCTAAATAGATGGGAATGTGCCTGGTGAAGGCTAACGTGCGCTGTTGTCACATTTGATTCCACCCTAAATTAGCAACAGTGATGCTGAGAAGATTCTGTCCGTTTGTTCTGCAACACAGTAGCTTTCTTGAGTGTTACCAAATGTGACACAGTTCTAAGCCATTGTGTGTTGAAATGGATGACATTGTCATGATCGCATAGATGGTTGTGCAGAAAGTTATTTTTTTCTAGGTTTAAGCAGTTGCCCATCAGTCTCCTGCCAGAAGTTGTTCTCAAGATGATATCTTTTGAGGCAACATGCCTGTCTGGCGAAAACAGCATTATTCTCAGATTGTACGACACACAATGCGTTCCAGAATTATGTGTGCATAGCTTTCTGGTTTAAAGTGACCTTCCCTTTTGCTCTCAGAGTTAATATGCTGCCATGGCTATTTACACTTTTTCATCTTGCAGAACCTGTCCTCATCACTGTGCATTCCATCGCTTGCAGGTGCTGCTCCATGGTGGTGGTTCTCATCTGAGATGCCAATTACTCCTCCCCTTCAGTGATGTGGAGTGGTGGAGATGGGTTGCTGGGGCAGGTGATTGACTGGTGGGGTGCACCTCCACACAGGCATTCCCAGTAAATCATCCAGAATAGAACACCCATTGTGATGGTTTGCTGAGGCCAAAATGCAACAAGGAGGAGTAGCTTACTGTGCTGTAGGATAGTCTCTTGATCATGTGTGCACGATATGTAATTGCCTGGCTCAGTTGGCCATGGCTGTGGCATTTGATCCTCATCCTTTTAATGTAGTCCTTGACGACAGTTCAGTTGCTGCAAAGTTCATCTATTCCTTTTGAAAATCCTGATTTATTATATTTATTTGTTTGCTCCTTCCTTTCCCTTGTGACTCTTGAGTCCACAACTTACTTCCTCCTTTGCCTTTCACAGTCCTGTTTAATCCACTTGCTGCAGTTCTATATTTGCCTGCAATGCCATTTCCCCTAGCGCCTGCTCCACCAGATCTCCCAGTATTTCATGCAGAATGCTTTCTGACATTGGGCTCCAGACCTCAGCCTATTTTTGCTAGTTGTCCATGAAAACATGAGATTGTGAACTCCAAAGTGGGCCTGACAGCAGTGCTTTCCATTGGAAAGGAACACGCCACCTCAGTGCCCAATGATGCACCTGAAACGCATAGCCATTACATAAAGACCCCATGCACAACTCAAAAATTACTCTCCAAACCTAGTGCCAAAAATTTGACAGCCAATGGTGAATAAAATCCTGTATAATTGTGGCCCAAAGAGGGACTCGTACCACATCATGCCAAAATGGCATAGGGTGTCAATTGTACCAACATGTAAACTCGGTAAGTTTCTCTGTTGTCCTCTGTTGAATTTCCTCCCTTCCCAAACATTGCTAGAACAATGGCAAATCAATTATATTGCTGCTTTTCATAATCTTTGTAAACCCTGAGAATTTGCTTTTTCATGCTCCCATTGGGACTTTTCCATTTGTTTTTGGCAAGTGAGCACACTGAGATTTTATGCTGTGATAGCAATTCCCTTAGCCAAGTACAAAAATTGTTCAATTGCCAAAAATGTTGAACATTCAAAACATTTATTTATTTATTAATTTCTTACCCTGCTCTACCTGCCAAAAGCAGCTCAGGGCAGCTTACAATATTAAAAATACACACACAAACACAAACCATAAATACAAAAACATAAAGCACCCGCTTACCCTATCCCTCACTGCTAAATGCCCTTGTGTAAAAGTCTTGTTCACTGCCTCCTAAAGGTGCTCAAGCCCGAACAGAAATGCACCTCCCAGGGAAGGAAGTTTCACAGCTGCAGAGCAGCAGCCAAAAATGCCCACCTTGTCGTCGAGACCAAGTTAAAAACTGGTACCTTCAGACGGGTCCCTGGCCAACTGCAGAGGCCACGATGGGACATGGTAGGCCAGGCAACCTTCCAGACAAGTGGATTCCAAGTCGTTTAGGGCTTTAAACGTCAAAACCAGCACCCTGAATTATGGCCGGAAGACAATAGGCAACCAGTGCAGATTTCAGAGCATCAGTCTTATGTGCTCCCAGCGACCCGTCCCCATAAGAAGCTGGGCTGCCACATATTGTACCAGCTGCAACTTCCAAACAGTCTTCAAGGGCAGCCCCATGTAGAACGCGTTGCAGTAGTCTAGCCTCGAGGTAATGACATGGATGATGATTACCGGGTCTCAATAAGAAAGAAAAGGATGCAGCTTTCTCACCAGATAGAGTTGGCGAAAAGCGCTCCTGGCAACAGCTGCCACCTGAAATTCCAGGCGCAGCAACAGATCCAGGAGCACTCCAAGACTGCAAACTTGAGTAACTCTGTGGAGGATGGGGTGGGGGACCCCAATCGCACACGCACACCCAGGTACAAGGCCAGCTAACCATAACCATCTCAGTCTTGTCAGGATTCAACCTTGCTTGACTTTCCCTCCTCCAGTCCCCCATAACAGCTAGGCAACCAGGTAAGCACCAGGACTGCAGGGCCTGGGTCAGATGAATAGGTGAGGTAGAGCTATTAAGGGCGAAAGCATCCACAAGCTAGGGAAATTGTTTGGGAGTACTGTCTAGAAAATCTCCCTTAATTGTGGTTTTGTGCCATAGATTCACTTGCAAACTCTTCTTAAGGAACAAACTTTGGGACCTTTTAACTATGTTTGTTTTCACAGCAGGCATATTCTGCTAGAAGCTGGTAAATTACCATGATTGTATCCTAATTTCAGTAATCGAGTGCAATTAACCAATAGGTTTTTGTGTCCTGATGCAAGGTTTAAAAAGTCTTATTTATTTAAAAGAAATGTGCAGTACCTTTTTATAAAGGTGTTGGGTTTTTTGTGTTCTTGGTAATGCATAGGGATTTAAGTAGCTCAGCGGTATGTATATAAATATAGGTGTCAGTGAACATGCATACCAAGTTGTAGGCTGGTACTCCTGCATTCAAATCGCAAGCATTTCAAAAAGAGAGATTTACAATGGAATCTCTTGGGAGAGCTTAACTATAGCTGCTAGCAGGCATTAATATAATGAACTTTTTGCCCTGACAACGTAAAGATGACCCAACATGTAAATGGAACTCTGCCCTTTCTTTCATGACCAGTGTTGTAGTTACTAGATAGATTAAAATAATGCTTTTGCGTTCTTAACTTTTAACTGGAAGTATAATATGATGTGGTGCTGGTGGTTATTCATGGGTGTATATAAATAACCTTTTTCTTTTATAGAGCTATCCACTGCTAATGATGGACATTGTTCTTTTTAGAGCTAATGTCTCATGTTAGACAGAGCATGAAGAAATACCATGTCATTTGTTGGAGAATATTTGAATGAGGTTTAAACATTATTTTAAGCAGAAAATCAGCATTTACTTTTTTTTGCCCTTTATTTTTTTGAGCAGCATTAGTTCATATTAGCACTGCATTTCAGTGAAATTGAGATAAGCGGTGCTGTTTATCTAGCACTGCATGATTCTTGAGGCTGCTCTGATTGGAATCAGCATGCCCTTTTTACACTTGTGCAAATGCAGGGTAGTTGTTTGCCCTATATAAAATACTTGTACTGTATGTACAACTACAGTTTCTATAATGGAACAAAGTGATCAGTCTGTAGGTCATTTTGACTGTTAGCGTGGGTAAAGTGACACAGCCTTGTTTATCATAAATGTAAGCTAAACCAAACCAACTTTCTTTTAAATGCAAAATTTTTGCTTGTATGTCTTATTCAAATGTGAGTAATTTTGGATAAACAAAAACTTCTTCCTTTAAGTGCATGTACTAAATACTGATCGGTTCTCAATTGATAGTTATGACCACTAAATTCTACTTATTACAAAACCAGTACAATAATGTGAGCTTCCACAAACTTATCCTAATATTCCAGAAACCACCTGATCTGATCAAGAGGGTAATTTTGTATACCCAATAGGGATGAGAGCACGGCTGAATTTTCAGATTCGTATTAATTTGGATTTGGATTAAACAAATTGGATTAATTACATATTCAGATTTATGGATTTGGATTTTCCCACTGAAGTAAATGGGAAACTGATCTGTACACCCATCTCTAGACCCAGGGCTGCGGGTCCGACCTCCACCCCCATTCCCTGAGGCCCCGGAGTGGTATTTACTGGCCTCGGAGGGCTTGGTTGCAAAGCTTCTGCTGCTGTGGGACTGACAGACTGACTCCCTTGCTGTGGCATGCGCCGTGCTTCAGATCATGCATGCGCAAAATGGCCACAACCCTTAACCAAATGGGCAGTGATGTTGTTTTGGCTGCTGCCCTTTCTACTGCCCTTTGGCTGCCATCCTTGCAGCCATTTTGTGCATGCATGATCCACAGCAGGGAGCGCACTGCAGCGATGGAGTCAGCCCCGCAGCAGCAGTGGCATCTCATTCAAGCCCTCTGAAGCCAGCAAATACCACTCGAGGGACTTGGGGGAAATCTAGATGCATAACAGACAGGGCATGTTGTGGTTCAGGACAGATTAATCCACAGGCAGGGACCGCGTCTATGTCTATGTTCTGTAGCGCGCCAGGTACATGACGGGCGCTATATAAATGTTTATAATAATAATAATCTGTAACCATTTGTAACAAGCAGTTTCAGATGAATCCAAACTGCCCATCCCTGATACCCAATACTGGCTTCTATTCTTATTCATCCAGGAGCACAAGGGAATTATGCACATATACATTGTGCACCAACGTGCCACACTAGACTTAAATTAGTAGGCATCTGTATGCAGAACAACCATGGTGAACCAGCTGCTGCCTGTAAAGTATCTTAAACCTCTATGTTGTAGAACATAAAATGTACCCCTACCTCCAGAACATACAAGTCCATTGTTGACCATGCAGAGGGGCTGTGCTGAGCTCTGATGGGAGACTGCATGTTTAAGTGACAATGGATGATGGGTAGGGCTATGATTTTATTTATTTATTTTACTAGTTTTATACCCCTACCCCTCCTGCTTGAGAGTTTCTGTCATGGAGGTCACATTTTTAGTGATTTTTGGCCCCTTTCGTGACTTTTTCAATTTCCCTATGACTCCCGTGATTTTTTTTCTCTCTCTACCTGGTTGGACACCCGCCTGGCAGGGGCAGCAGGGCCGGCTTCCCCTCCCAGGCTGCATTGGGTGGGGGTCTGCCACAGCTCCCCTCCCTCCCCCCGGCCCCCCAGCCTTGCAAATGTACGCAGTAACAGTGGCGGCGGTAGCAGCAGCTTCTTTCCATGCTCAGTTCAGCCACTCCCTCTCTGGCCGCTTCCTGGTCCCTTCCAACAGGGCCTCCCAGAGAGACATGGCCGGATGACATCGTCTGGCTGCCCCGCTCTAGGAGGCCCTCTTGGGAGGGGCCAGGAAGCGGCAAGAAGGAGCATCTGAGCTAAGTGCTGAACGAAACGTGACAGAATCGTAGCCCAAATGATGGACAATGATGTGTCTTGCTGTGAAAGAGGATTTGGCACCTGCATAAATCTAGCACATCATTTCACCACACAACTTACGTGTGTGTGTGTGTAACCCCCTTATTTGCTGTACAAATGAGGATTGTGCCCATTACCAAAAAGAATGCTGGTTAGTTTCAAGTGTAGTTGCTGTCTTTGTGACATAGACACCTGTCTGCTGAGAACAAACTTCTTTCATATAGATACACAAACAACTCATTCAGTTGTTGCTAATGTGGATTGTATTAGCAGTATTCATCTAGAGGCGGCTTATATAATTGCTAATAACTTCATGTTTTTGTACCAACTCTTGCTAGCTTGGTTGGAAGCTATTAATGATGGTCTGCAAATGTATAATGGACTCTTAATTTGCTTTCTTTAAAAAAAACAAAAAAGTATTTCAAGTACTCATATTGGAACCAATTACCATTGTACCCAAGCTAATATACAAGAAAATAATGCAATATGTATTTTGTAACACTCAAATGAATAGTGTGATCCTCAGGGCCTAAAGTGCTGGTGCAAGCCCCACTGAAGTAAATGGGGACTAGAACTAGTGCCATGCTAGGACTAAATACCTTGCAGATAAACCCTAAATACTCTCCACTGTAGAGATGTGTAAATCCATGTGAAACGTCTTATTCTTTACACTATTCTGTCATGGAATGTAAAAATCTAAATTTCTAAGAAGCTTCTTTTCTAGTTGACTCAGGCAGAAAAATCCTTCCACCAAATCATTCGCTAACACAGTATGTGCGTGTGTGTGTGTATACATATATACAGACGCACACAATGTAAAGGAAAATGGACCAATGTTTGGAATTAAAAAATTATTTTGAATTAAAGTGCACAAATGCTGTTGGTGAGGTGAGGTAAAGGGGTGGCTGGATAAGATACTTTAAAATGATAAATACAGCTTATTATTAAGAGCTGGAATAGAAGTGTTTTGTCAGAATGTCAAAGTTGTTATACTTGGCAGAAATGAATAGTTCTTCCTCGAGGATCTCCGTGATTCTCACTATTGGGATTGACTTCCTGCTCCGCAGGTACTGGAAAACCTCTTGTCAGCAGTTTCCAGGCAGAAGATGGACTGGAAAGATCTAGAACAAGGTGAGGGCTCCCTCCCTACCCCCTCCCACTCGGAGAAAAATGCGGATTCCAGATTGCGTGAGAGCGGGAGTCTATAAAAGGGGGCGGAGCCCTCACCACCTCAGTTCCTTCCAACCACGCCGCGTTGGAAGACCTCTGTTCTTTTCAGCACTGTCAGTAGTTTGTTCCTGAAAAGAAGAAAGAAGATTTAGAAAAGAAGATAATACAATATATATATATATATATATATATATATATATATATATATATATATATATATATATATAATATAAATAAAACCAACGACTATTGCGGTTGGGCTCTGTGCCTCCCCGCGGGGCTTACTGCCTTCCCTTATGCCGGTGAAGCATGCCCAAGAAGCCAGGCTTCAAGCGGTAAGCTTCTTGCCCAGCCACACTTTCCGTGAGTGACACGAGCTTTGTCTGGCCTGTCTTGGAGAGGGGCATAATACTAGAACCTGCCCCCACTGCGCTAAGCTCTCTTCCCGAACCAAAAAAGCAAGGACACTGCGGCTGCAGGAGATCCTCACTAGGAAAGCTCTTCAGGGGGGTGAAGATGGGCCTCTGTCGCGCTCTTCTCGCCTAGCCCCCATGGATTTGCCCTCGTCTTCTACTGGGCAGTCCCAGACCCTGGAATCTGTGGAGAGAGCTTTGGCACCTGCACCGACGGTACCTGAAGTGCCCGGTGCCGCGGCGAGTTCTCCCTTGTACTCGCAGCCTGTCGCTGCCGGTTCCACTCCAACCAAAGAGCGTCACTCCCGGCGGCAGGGGGAGCCATAAGAAGAAGAAGAAAAGATCCCTTAGCACAGACGCAACGGTCCCAACCCATCTGCTGCAGGTTGAGACCTTCTCTGAACCGGTTGCAGCGTCTCAGCTGTTTGCGCCGCTCAAGGTGACACACCCGGTACCGCAGGTTCCACCTGCTTCAACCACACCGGTACCACCACCGGTACCGCCGACTCAACAAACGTCGCCAGCCCTGCTCTTACAACTGACCATCGGGGCATTCCCCAACAGCCTCCTAGACCCGGTGCCACTGGCACCATCGGTCCCGCTCTGGATCTGTACACAGGGAGAACGCCTCGGAGCTGGAACTCCTAAGCGAACGTGACCTACACCGCAGGGAACCGCTTTGCTCTACCAGGGACCAGCATTCCCGATCTCTGTGCTCCTGCTACTCCCCTCACAGAGATGCACGGTACCGCCACGACGAATACACCAGATTCCAGGACTACGGACGCGTGGATTACTGGTACAGCCGGCACCGCTCCCAAAGTAGATCACCACACCCTCCAGATAGGGACTTCCTGGTTTTTCAACAAGAGGCCCGCTACCAGCCTGTCCACCAATACTTACTTCCTGCGGCACCTCGAGCGCCCCCTACAGCTACGATCTCCAGAACTCCACCTGACTCTCCCCCGCTGACGCCCATTCCTGGTCCACCAAAGCAGCCATGCCATCTGGGTCTCAGGCAAGTCACGGTACCGGTTGTACCGGCGATAGTTCCAGCAGTGCAGACAGTGTCATTGGTACAACACGCCTCTTCCACCTATCAACAAGTAGCAAGGTCAGACCCACCGGGGGGCTCTCACTTATTGATTCTTTGCTGGCTCCCCCACTCTCATCTAGGGATGCGCCTGCCTCCGTTGCAGCCCCAGCTGCTCCTCCCCCAGAGCTGGAAACCTCTGAGTGCTCTGCCTCGGTATGTTCCTCATCTTCTCCACAAGAAGAGGACAAGACACTCTCCCCTCCCCCTCCCGATGCCATCTCTGACCCCATGTCTTCCCTCTCTACTGAGGATAATAAAGCCTTCCAGACCATGCTAAAAAGGCTAACCTCTGCCCTCCCTAACTTACCCACTGAGGTGGTTAAAATTTTGCAATCCAGTCCAGTTTTTGGGATCAGGAGACTCGGGTCAGATCATGCTCCCTATCCTCAACCAACTCTTGGAGCCTTCTAAGGCTGTGTGGGCAAAACCATCCTCCACGTTACCCACTAACAAACTTGCAGATTCGCTCTATGCAGTACCTAGGGAGGCAGCAGAGATGTTTTATAAGCACCCAGCATCTAACTCCTTAGTTATAGCTGCGGCCTCCTTAAAGTCTAGAGCAGGAGGTATTCAAACGTCCCCTGCAGATAGAGAAGGTAGACACTTAGATGTATTGGGCAGAAAAAAAAATTAATCAGACTTTGCCTTCGCACTGCTAATTACGGTTCTGCCCTTTGCAGATACCAACACTGGTTATGGGCCCAATTGAGTAGAGCCTCTGACTCTGCCCAGATCCTGGTCCTCCAACAAGAGGGCATTGCAGATAGCTAGATTTCAACTCACAGCTAACATGCACATTGCTGATTCAAATATCGGGCATGGCCTCGGCCATTACTCTGATGACACGCTTAGCTGCGATCTACCGCCTTAGCTCCTGAGAATAAGACACGCATAGAAGACCTCCCCTTTGATGGGGAAGGGCTCTTTGCAGCATCCACTGATGACACCTTAAAGAAAGTTAAGGAGATGTCAGACTTCCAGGACAACTGGGGTCATTCGCACAACTAGGAAGAGACCCTTCTTCTTCTACCTCCTACCCATACCACCCTTACCAGGCCAGACACCGCTTACAGCCCTCTTACCAATCCAACAGGCGGTACTCGCCTCAGTACCAACAACCTCAACCCCGTCTACCTAATCTTGTAGACAGTTCTCGAAACAAAGGGGCAAGGGTAGATCTTCCACCTCCTCCACTGGACTCCCACCCAAGCAGGGTTTTTGAAGAGTACCAGGTTCAGCATCCCCTCTCTTACAACCGCCTCCGGCCCTTCTACAACCAGTGGGCCTCTCTTACCTCAGACGGTTGGGTTAGGGAGATAATTGCTTGTGGATACTCCAATCAATTCCACTCACTTCCACCCGACTCCCCTCCCACACCCCTCCGGGGGTTCCCCCCCCCAAACCTCAAATACTGTTTGAGGTTCAGGAGCTTCTGGCTAAAGGAGCTATTGAGGAGGTCCCTCCGTCTCAGCGGAATACAGGATTCTATTCCAACTATTTCCTGGTCCCCCAAAAAGGATGAGGGTTTCAGGCCTATCCTGGACCTTCGCCGACTGAACAAGTATATTCGGAAATTTGTTTCACATGACCTCCCTTCCCATTATCTTCCTTGGCCTACAGCAAGGAGACTGGTTGGCCTCCCTTGACCTAAAGGACGCTTATTTCCACATATCTATTAGTGTTGCTCACAGGAGGTACTTACGTTTTGTTGTAGGGAATCGGCACTTCCAGTATTCTGTTCTTTGGCCTTTCTACAGCACCCAGGGTCTTCACAAAGTGTGTCGCAGTCGTCGCAGCCCACCTAAGAACACTGGAGATGAAGGTATTCCGTACTTGGACGACTGGCTGCTCGCAGCACTGTCCATTCACGCTCTCTAACAAGCCACCTCAACCTTACTCTGGAAATTTTACAGAAGCTAGGGCTCGTCATCAATTTCAAGAAGTCACACCTTGTGCCTACTCAACGGCTTCAGTTTATAGGGGAGGTTCTCGGCACCCTACAGATAAAAGCTTTCCTACCCATGGACAGATTCCACGACATCATATCGACCATATTACTTCTACAAACGAAACCCAAGAAATCCGTACAATGCTTCCTCTGCCTACAGGGGCTGATGGCAGCTACCACAGCTGTGATCCCATACACCCGTCTGCACTTTCGACCGCTACAGCAATGGCTCACATGTGCCTACAGCCCCGCCCTTCACCCCCACTCTATGCATATAACCATCCCTCCCAAGGTCTACGATGACCTCCTCTGGTGGATCGACTCGCACCACATACTTACTGGCATGCCATTCGATCCCCCTCAAGTACAGGTCTCCCTCCCCACCGATGCCGCACTCACAGGTTGGGGTGTGCATATGAATCGCATCACAGTTTACGGCCTATGGTCCCAAGAGGAGAAACTCATGCACATAAACTTTCTCAAACTCAGGGCCATTCATTGGTCTCTTACGGCTCTTCTCAACCACATCGCAGGCCTGAACGTTCTAATACTCACGGACAACACCACAGCGATATGGTATATCAGCAAACAAGGCGAAGCAAGATCCACGCTTCTCTCCCTGAAGGCCCAAGCCATCTGGGTGTGGTGCATCCGCCACAACATACACTTATACGCCGTTCACCTAGCGGGACAGGACAACTCCCTGGCAGACCAGCTCAGTCACAGATCATCCGACCAACACGAGTGGGCCCTCAAAGACTCTGTCCTGGCCGATCTCTTTCAGTTATGCGGCACCCCTTCTATAGATCTCTTCGCTTCTCGAGAGAACACAAAACTCCACAATTCTTGCAGTAGGGCGGGCCAAGTGCAGGACTCAATCTCTGACGCCTTCACTATCTCCTGGAAGGGGCCCTTGCTCTATGCTTTCCTGCCCATTCCTTTGATGTACAGGGTTCTCCACAAAATTCAAGTAGACTGTGCTTACGTCATTCTGATAGCTCCAGCTTGACCCCGACAACCCTGGTACCAGACTCTTTGGGCCATCTCAGTCGACATAGTGGCTCTTCCTCTCCTACCCAACCTTCTCTCTCAAGAATGAGGGTCTGTCCTTCACCACGACCTATGGTTGCTCCATCTCTCCACTTGGTTAATCAGGCTATAATGCTCAATGCCTCTCCAGAGGTTGCACAGATTCTGCTCAACTCCTGTCGTCCCTCTACGCGATCCTGCTATACAGCTAAGTGGACCTGTTTCTTGGCTTGGTGCACCTCTCTGCCCTGTAATTTGAACGATGTATCCATGAACCATGTTTTTCGATACCTGTTGCACCTCCACGAGTCTGGACTCTCCATCTCATCCCTAAAGGTACACCTCGCTGCACTCTCTTCTCGCCTACACCCGCCTGGAATGGACACACTCTTCTCTCACCCCCTCATGAGAACTTCCTGGAGGGGGTTGGTCAACTCTTTCCCTCCCTTCTCCCGCCCTACCCCGCCATGGGATCTTAATTTTGTCTTAAGCAAGTTGATGGGGCCTCCCTTTGAGCCTATGGCATCCTCATCTCTAGAGAACCTCTCTATTAAAACAGCTTTCTTGCTGGCTATTTCCTCTGCAAGGAATGTTTCAGAGCTCTCTGCCCTGCAGGCCTCTCCTCCTTACACTATTTTCCACCGTGACAAGGTAGACCTCAGAACGGATCCTTCTTTCATCCCCAAGGTGGTTTCCCTCTTTCATTTAAACCAAGCCATCTCCTTACCTGTCGTCTTCCCAAAGCCACATTCCTCCTCAGCGAACCGGTCTCCACACCCTCAATGTCAAATGAGCGCTATCCTTTTACATCACTCGCACTCGGTCCTTCAGAGCTTCTGATGCCTTATTCATTTCCTGTGGGGGCCAACGAATCGGAGTTAGGATCACATCCCAGAGACTCTCAAAATGGATCCTATTATGCATTCGGAGGTGCTATAAACAGGCGGGCAAGACGCCCCACCCCCGTCTGTGTGCTGATTCCACCAGGGTAGTTGCCTCATCGATTGCCAACTTCCATGGAGTCCCTGTCCAGGACATTTGCAAGGCTGCCACGTGGTTTTCCGGTACCTGTGGAGCAGGAGGTGAATCCCAATAGTGAGAATACGCGGAGCTCTCTCAAAGAACGGAGTTACTGGTAAGTAACCACTATTTATATACTTTAAAATATTTTCATTGTCTTCATAGGACATTCTTTGACTAACTCTTGGCATGCAGTGTTGGGATTTCTGGTCTATTGAAGCCAAAGGGTTCCATGCATTGATTAATCTTTACAGGAGATCAGATTATTATTTGGAGAAATATAGGAGGGTAAATGGTAAGTTGTATGCCGCCTTTCTTGACCTAAAGATGGCGTTTGACTCCATAAGTAGACTACTTTTGTGGCGTAAGCTAATCCTAGTAAAGATCGATGATAGGCTCCTTTTACTGATTCAGGCCCTTCATAGGGATAGACCACACCAGGCACCTTACTTCAGACATTGTGGTTGAGCAGGGGTACGGCAGGGGTGTGTTCTTGGCCCAACCCTGTTCAACCTCTTCATCAATGAAAGATTGGCATGGTATTTTCCACCCAAAATAGCAGCTAAACCAGTTGGAGCATTGCTATATGCGGATGATCTGGTACTTCTTTCGCAGTCTAGGGTGGGCCTGTTCAGGCAGCTGCAGGCCTTTAAAAGCTACTGTTCTCTAAACTGTCTCACCATCAACTACTCAAAGTCTAACGTTCTAGTTTTTTCTAGGGACAGAAAGATCCATAGGTGACCTATAGGGGACAGCCAACTCCAACAACAGAAATCCTATAAGTACTTGGGTCTTCATTTTTGTGCTGATGGGCAATGGGGTAATCATGTGGGAAAGGCAGAGGTGGTGGCCAGAAGCCAACTGTTGGCAATTCTTAATTTTTTTCAGGGACAGGAAGGAGAAATTTGGAAGCAGCTGTCAACGTTTGTGAGGCAAAGGTGAGAGCATCTCTTTTGAACAGTGCGGAACTTTGAAAATTCAAATCTAAATTCCATTCAAACTCGATTTCTCAGTACCTTAATCAAAGTGCCAAATGGCTCCCCGGCTGCTGCTTTAAGGCTTGAGGCTGGTATGCGAGCTGGGATGGTGGTAGCCTGGGCATTGGCCTCTCTTTATTGGATTAAAAAAAGCAGGGCCCCATATGACACCTTGGTTTGGTGTGTGTTTCATGATTCCT
Source organism: Sphenodon punctatus (assembly GCA_003113815.1). Classification (NCBI taxonomy): domain Eukaryota; kingdom Metazoa; phylum Chordata; class Lepidosauria; order Sphenodontia; family Sphenodontidae; genus Sphenodon; species Sphenodon punctatus. Next base: position 372,438 of record QEPC01009281.1, read on the forward strand.
TCTCTAGCCCATGGATTAAGGCGATTACGGCACATCTGGCTCGTTTGGGCCTGTCACAGCCCTACTTGGAAACCAAGGGTCTCCTTACTGCTAGGCGAGAAATTATTCAGAGATCAAGGGATATCAGTTATCAGGAGGAACTGGCTACAATAAGGGATTCCCAACATATGGTGGAATTCCCTGCGCTGGCCCCGTTGTCAGGCAGCATGGCACATTATTTTGCCTCTGCAGCTACTTTTAGAGAAAATCACTTATTTTTCTGTGCCAGGGTCAATGCGTTACCCATGTGTGTTTTGGAGGGGCGTTTTGCAGGGGTCCCTTATGGGGACCGTCTATCCCTTTTTGATTCCCAGACCACCGAATCTACTCATCATGTATTGTTCCAATCAGGCTGTATTACTCTCCCCGCTTGCGATATTTGCGGCCGCTCTTAGATAAATTTCCAGGTAGGACAGATCAGTTCCTTTCCCAGATGGCCCTCAGTGATGCTCATTCTGAGGTAACGTCTGGTACCATGAAATTTTTAGTAGAGGCCATGGAGATGAGGAAGAAGTTTCTCCTGTTTAAGCCTCAGGTAATTCCTGATTAGCTCTTCTGTGTTAATTCTTTTTATGTATTTTCTGTTTGCTTTAAGAGGTAAACTGAGTTAGTTTTGTAATATGTTTTTATTGAGGACTTATGTTTGGTTGTCTGTCTTTGGTAAATGTTTGTTTGTAAGTCGACAATGGCCTAGGGCCACGTCAAATAAATGAAAATGAAATTATTATTATGGTACTTGTAATCTTTCATACACAAATGTTTTCTCAATCATTCTTATTGTTTTACCATTTATTTATTTTTTTAAGATGGAGCACTAATGTTTGTGGATTTCTAGTGTGTGTGCGCCTAGAATGTTTGTATAAATTGCTCTTGTGAGTGTGTGTGAAAATTGAACTAGGAAAAATGAAATTGCATTTTGGAAAAGAAGACAAAGTATACTCCTACCTTTTTAAAGCCAGTAGTAAAATTAAAATATACAGAGAGCTTGTTTGTTTCGCAGGGAAACTTTTTGGTCCTGTCTACAAATACATGTACAGAAATTTTAGATTACTCTTACCATAATTTTATTAATATAAATTCACAATATGGAATTGCAATTACTTTTCCAGGCAAGGTATTAACTACGTTTTCTAACATCCTCAAACAGATTGCAAATGCAACATAATGTTGAAGTACAGACACATAATTTAGTTCAGGAAAGCAGCTCTATACCTAGCTGTGTCTGTCGTAAACGCAGCTCTGTTAATACACAAGGCACAAAATAATTTTGTTGTTCCATGTAATTCTGGCTTGCATCATTGATCAAATCTGCTTTACAGTAGCTTCTATTGGTGATAGATGCCTGCCACTATGTATCATGCTTTTCACCAAGCATATTCCCCCAAGCTCCTGGTGGTTCTGTTTTGCTTTTTAAAAAAATGATGCCTTCAAACAAGTAATTTCTTTAGCCTTTGGTATTCCTTAAAGTTTAAGTCAAGGAGAGGTCTCTTTTTACTGCCTATCCCAAACTAATCCTTTTAAGCCTTGCACTGCAGACTATCCACAAAGTTGTTCACGAAAGACCTCTTCCTCCGTCACCACCACCGAAGATAGTAGTTGAATATAGATTTATTTATTGATTGATTTTGTATGGGGCAATTGTTAGTGACACAATCACAACTCTCTTTGTGAAGGAGAGATGTCAGCAAGAATAATTATTAAAGGGTTGTTTGCCTCTCTTCCGTAAACCCCAACTGAGAAGCTACAACACTGAAATAGAATCTGCACTTTCCTGTGGAAAAGCATGTCCCCAAGTTCAGTATGAGCCCAAAAGGCAGCAGTTCCTAAACTGTGGCTCCCAACCCCATGTGGGGGGTCACAAAACCAACAGATGGGGTTAAGTGCCTGTAGCTGCTTCTGTGGCAGTTTGAAAAACAGCAGCTGTGCTACTGTCACAGCTTCAGGTCTGCCCATGGCAACTTACTACCGCAGCTTAAGGCTTGGTGCAAGGAAGGGAGGGTGGGAAGAAAGTGTTGCTGCTTGAAACCTTATTGTCCCAGCTCCTCCAAGCCTCAGGGTTCCCAGTTGGGGGAGTTGAGGGTCATGTGCTGCGGTCAAAGGAGTGCCGCTGCCTCCAGGTGAGGGTGGCACACACGGCAGCTGGGGAAGGGGCACTGCGGTAATGAGTAACCAGTGTGGGGAAGGGGGTTTTGAATTTCTATAAAGCATAGGAAGAAAGATAGCTGATTTATTTTCCAAATATTTCTTTCAAAACCATGAAACAGGACAGAACGGATTAAAGAAATATTAACACAGGTTAAACTACACAACTTCTCAGTTTGATTTGAATTTCTTACAAAGCTTGATAATACCCTTCCATGTTTTTATCCTGGGTGTAATAGAAGTCCACTCCTTTTTCTGCTGACACCTGTTCTAGAATAGAGGTAATAACTCTGAGGAGCCCCTTGACAAGAAAAAGCCACGTTCTAAGTTTGGTTCTCGAAATCACCTGAGGACAATGGACTATATTGTGTGAACTCTTCCCCTGGTATTCAGGGGAACTTATTTTTTGTCTGTTTCCAAATCCCAGGTCTCTAGTGCTTCATTCAAGAGCACCCTGTTCAACAAAGGATACATTTTGATTCTGCGTTCTGAATTCCCCCTTCCAGCCAGACTATACAGATGATGATTAGGAGTTTCACAAGGCACAAATTTATTAAAGGCACTGGCTTCTGCCACGACCAGCCATCAATAAACATTGCAACAAAATATAATATAAAATCAAATATAAGAACCATACAAATAGAAATTAAAATTCTACAAAATGTTTATACAGAGATATATACACATACTTAATACAGTATCTTCATTCTTAACGTCTGTGTCAAAAGGAAGAGAGATCACCCCCTCAAGCACATTTTATTTGTAAAGGGACTACTTCTAAGCCTTAATCTCAACTCTTAAATCATACTGTGCTCAGCAGCTCTCAGCTCCTAATTTCTTCACTTATGTTGCTCTCTAGCAGAGTACACATTAGCAGCACTGGGTCCCTGAAAATTGCTGTCCAACCTAGCTCCCTATTAGAAGTTTCTACCTTGATCTCGAGTCCTATCAGTGAATCCTCTTCAGGTGGTGGTGAGGATATTGGCTTACCATAGGACTGAATGCCACCTCTTTTTATCCTCAAACCTTGAAAGAGTTTGGACCTACAGCCCCCTGTTTTGGTTCTTTTTTTTTTTTTTTTTTTTTTAGGGTGACAGGTTTTGACAAGTGCCAATACTTGTCACTGCTTATGCTTTCACTGGTGTAGTCTGGTGTAGTCTGAGACATGGATTCAAAGAACACATTATGCTGTGCACAGCAGCTTAAAGTGACCCTCTGCTAGGGCCAGAAATTTGGGTTCAAGCTGGGCCGCCTTGGGCCCAAATCCAGTCCTGATGCAGCTGGTCTGATGTGACTGGGTGCCCCTTTCCCTCCTCTTTCATTAAGCAACATGATATCATGGTGGTTCATGAGGGTGCAAAACCTCCAGTAGTTAGGTAGTACAGCCCGGGCCAAGGAGCTTATTGATGTTCCATTTGTGCAAGTCTAGTCGGCTGCAGGCCTCAATGTTGCATTGTCTGCTTTTGAATGAGCCCTCAAACATGCCCACAAGATGTCTGCCTCCTTTTATGACAAGTGAGAAGAAATGTTTTTAACAAGGAAGATGCGATCTGCTCTTTGGCACAGTAGCAATAGAGGTTGTTCCAGTTTAGTGTAAGGAATGGGATTCTGTTGCTCTGTCCGTGACTCAAGATGTATAAACTGCTTTATCAAAAAGTTTGTCAACTCTGGTAGACATTCCCCCTCCCTTTCGTAGACAAAGGGGACTAGGCTGCTGTCTTGACATGAATATGTATCCTATTGTGTTCAAAGAAACATCAGGTATCTCTGCTTCTGCCTGGATTATATGTGTTCGGCAATTCTAAGTTTGTTGCTTTTGTTTATTTCCTTTTAACACTGCCTCGCTTGTCATCGCCAGGTGTAGTGCAGCTGAGGCATCTTTTGTTTATCCCTACCGTGGCTGATTTCTAGAGGGCACTCGTGTATCCCAGCTATTTCAGCAGATAGGCATAATTGCAAACAGTGAAAAATCAATCTCAGCTTTCACCCAGAGAGTAAACGTGGCAGTCATTGACACTTGGAAGGCTAGGGCTTACTTCCCAGAAGAAAGGTTGATCAAAGTGCCACAGCGAATACTTGATGTCATCCTTGGGAACTCTACCCAGCTCTTCCTCCAGCTGCTGCGGGTACTGCCAAAGTAATGTCTTGTATTGGTACGCGACAGTATCCTCATTGGCAGCTCAGCACCTATCTAGATCTATAACTACTTACTGGCATGGGATTTCATCAAGGCCACCATCAAATATAAAATCAGATATTCAAAATATAAAACCACATGTTAAAGAATCAAAAAATAAATACAACTAAAATGAGATAACCACAACATAATAAATAAATGCAACTAAGTCCCAAATAGTCCATAGTAGTCAAGATGAAGAACTTGCAGCCATTGGCATCTTCCCTCTGATCTGTTCAGCACTCTGCTACTGGATGACTGCAGCGCATTCGTATGTGGGGTTACCCCTGGTGGCAGCCCGGAGATTGCAGCTGGTACAGAGGTGGCAGCCCATCCTTACGGTGACAGGTCACCGCAAGCACGTTACACCAGTGCTCCGATCTCTGCATTAGCTGCCTATAGTCTTCCAAGGGTTTTGACCTGTAAAGCCCTATATGGCCTAGACCCCGAGTATCTGCAGGGTCACCTCACCCCCTGGGTGCTGGATCAGCCCTCCTCAAAATGCCCTCATCAGGTGATGAGGATGAGGTGGTTATTCTCGTTGGCCACACCTAGACTGTGGAATTCCCTCCTGATGGAGGTTCACCTGACCCCAGACCTCCCCTCTTTCTGTAGACAGTGTAAGACCTGACATTTGGTGAGGGTGATGGGTGGGGGGAATAGGGAAGGGGATGAGGGGGTTTTTTGGCTTGAGATTTTATAATTGGTGTATATTGATTTGTTACAGATTTTTATATTGTAAGCCACCCCGAGCTGCTGTAGCAGGAGGGGGTGGTTAATAAATCCATAGAAATAAGTAAATAATAAAAGCAAAAGGGAAAACTTCCGTGACAATGTATGAATCTTTCTGTTGAAGCCAGATCAGTCTCCTGGCTAGATAAAAGTTCCACTTCAGATAAAAGAGGCTGAATAAAAGTCTTAAAACACTCCATTACATAATGCGTTGTATCCTCCACAACACCCAACAGACATGGACAAAGCCTCTGATCTCTAGGTATGTGCAGGCACCTGTTTACCAAAACAGCTGTTGGCATTTGTTCAAAACGTAGTCTCCGCAAGACAACCTTCAATTTCTGGTTAAAGGCCATAGTCGAATAGCGTTCCATACCTCCACCAGCTTTGCATGGGCTGTACAATGAGGTTCTACAGCAGGAGCATGCTACAGCAAAATCTTGAAAAAAATATCTCCAAGTGTTCTGAGTTACAAGCAATTGATCATACCTAGTAAACCTAACATCAGAAAAATAGCATCCCAATCAGATACTGTTAAAACAAGAACAATATAACACAAGGAGATCTCAAAGAAAGAGGTTGATTGTCTTATTAGGAAACCTCAAAAGAGACAAGGACAACATCTTGAACCAATTTAACAACTTGATCTTCACAGTAATCTGCAAAGCTGCTCCACCAGTCTCCAACCTAAGAAGAGATGTGGGGTGGATGGCAGAAGACCCAACGGAGAACATATAAACATTTATTGTAGGGTACATAAATAGCCTCAGTTGCCCCATAACTCTATTCCTGCTCCATATAAAAGTTATGAACACGTCTTAACATTAAATAGTTTAATCGAATTAAATACTTTTTAATAACAGCAGAAACTGACTTCTGAGTAGTGTGAAATCATTTTATAGCCATAACCGTAGAGGAGACTAGATCTTACACTGGCAAAATGCCTATCCCAAGCAAGACAAGGATGAAGAAAAGGTCACTCCTGAATACTTGTCAAGTTTGGAGCCTATACACCAGGGATATTTCTTCATACTTCTACCCCAACAGTATCTCTAGTTTTAGAATAGTTAATACTAAGTTTGTTTTTGTCCCACAACTGAGCAAATTTATCCAGTGCCCTCTGAAGCCCTATCAGTGTTCTAGAAATTAGAACCCCATCAACCGCATACATAAGAAGGAAAATGGGCGTAGATAACACCTGTGGAGGAGGATGGTCCCTGTCACCCATATCAAGAATAATGTTGTTCACATATAGATTAAATAAAGGAGGGACCAAAATACAACCTTGTTGGACTCCCTTGTGAATTAAACTCTGGTTAACTCTCCCTGCAGGCTGTCTCTAACTTTAGCCTGCGTGTTCTCCTAATGAGCCACAATCAGCCCCAATAACTTGTGAATTAGACAGGGCGGCTGGGGGATTTTGATGTTGGAAGGGCACTGGAGCAGTAAGGCCGGCGGGCCTAGGGGCGGAGCCAGGGGAATGGTAGGCCAGTGGCATGGCATAACCCAGCAGCAAGGAGTTCCCAGGTTTAACATCGGATGGAAGAAAACAGTCTACATGCACATCAAGCTTAAAATAATTTATAAACCCAAAACAGGGAAACACCCAAAACACTGGCATAGCCCAGCAGCAAGGAGTTCCCAAGGTTAACACTGGATGGAAGAAAACACAGTCTACATGCACATCAAGCTTAAAAATAATAATATATAAACCCAAAACACAGGGACCCATCCTTGTAAAGCACCCTAGGCCCCCAGCCTCTGCTCCCCGAGTCCCCCCCCCCAGGCTTAC
>QEPC01009281.1:406983-442087 GCA_003113815.1 Sphenodon punctatus
AAACAAAAAGCCAGGCTGGGCAGGGTGGGTGGGGGGTGTCCCCCCTTCCACCCGCGCAGCCTGGGAGGGGGAGGGGGAGGGATATTTCATTGGTTTCAATGGGGACACAGCGCCCCATTGAAACCAATGGATTAAATCCGGTACCGGTATACCGGATTTAATCCGGGAATCCGGTTTTCCCAGAACCCGTAACCGGTAAATCCGGTAGCCGGTAATGGGCCCGGGGTCCCACCCCATATAACTGCATCATGTGAACAAGTCCTTACCTAGCACTTCAGTGCACTTTCACCTTAGCTAGAGTGAGTTTTCCATCTACACGTGGTTAGAGCTAGGATCAAAGTCAGGCGGAGGGATTGGTTGGAAGTTATTGACAGGCTTCTTCTCTAAAGAGCTTTTACTCCCTTGACCAGTTGAGGAGAAGATCAGTGACTCAAAGAGGGTTTCAAATATTCTGCCAATGAAGTGCTTGTTCTTCAAAGTCAAACCTCCTTTCCTTTCTGACCTCCCTAGCTAGCTCAGGTGTGCGTGCAAAAAAAAAAAGGGCGGGGGGAATAGAAGAAAGAAAGCTGGAACGTGGATTCACTTTTCTAGGCCCTCTTATCTTTGAAACTTCTTTGACCAAATAGCTCCACGTTTTCACCACTAACCCTACCTTGTTGCCAAGTGAGGCACATCATTTGTCAAGTTAATTGGACTTAGAACTTGGATTTTGAAGTGCTCTATATAGAAGGCAGGTGCACCTTAATTACAGAGTGCCAAAAGTCTTCCTGCACCCTGATTTATATATCATGGATATTATCTGTAGCCTACAGAAGGCAGGACCTGAATTTGCTTTGATAAAGATGGGTCATTGTGAGTAAAATATCTGGGAGCTGTAAACAGAGAATAACTGCAATAGGTTTGTTTTTGTATCTGGGACCTTGAAAACGTTTCAACAAATTAAACCTTCATATTAATTAAATTATTATGTATAGCTTTTAAGAGTATTTTCTGCTTTGTTTTAAGAAAACGGAAATAATTTACTATGCTTATTCTAGATAATTTTACTCTGAATTCAGGAATGACACAGCGGTGAATGAGTGACATGTTGAACTTGTGTTGGCTTTAAGCTATGACCACAAATCATTTGAAATGCTTATCCTCTCAAAGAAATGTTACCATTCAGTACTAGCCATCCCAATTAGAGATGCATGACTACATTTCCAAGTGTTGTATTAGTTATGCTGTATGCGATAGTCACATGAAAAAGATCATGAGATTGTGGAAAGGATTATGATCATGCTTTAGTCATGAATTTCCTTGTTGAGATTTCAATGTTGGTTGGGGGGGAGGTTGTAGTTCTTTGTTTTTTTTAAAGGGTGTAACTTCTTGTCATTCTGTGCCTTCTTTAGTGAACAGCCTAGTTCTGATAAGCATGAAAAAAGAAAATGATTCAACTTGGAGCAGACAGTCTTCTTCACTGGTAAACTGAAATGGGCTTGTTAGATATTTTCCTTGATTATATATTAAACTTTTGCAGAAGAAAGAAGTGAGAAAACACTGTTCATGTCAGTTCTTGTGCCTTCCTAGCAAGGAGAGAATTCCATTTTCATCCCAGTTCCAGCAGCCCAAGAGGAGTGATTTCTTAAATCATTGGGTATGTCCTGTTTCACACTTGGACTCTGACCCTCCAAGTGATGTGCCACAGCAAGGACGTGGCTCCTTCTGGCTGCTTTTTTAAATTTAATTTAATTTTTTTTATTAGTAGTAGTGGTAGTAGTAGTAGTAGTCCTTTGATGATTATATCACTGTGAAAAGCACAGTATAAATGAGTAAGTCATTCATGATATTTGGCACTGTAAGTCAGTGGCTACAGAGCTAATCTCTATTGCTGTGTGTACTGTGCACATGTGGGATTTCCACATTCCCCTTCCTCGCACTACTGATTGTGTGAAGAAGATAGGGCAGCTACATGCAACATCTTCCCCTTTAGTGTTAGAGGTAGGGGTGAAACCATAATTTAAGTTTTCCAGCATCTGCTAGCTATTTTGTGTAGCGATCAGAGTTCTTTTACTATTGGCATTGTATTGGCTATGACAAAGGCTAGGCAAAGTCAGTGGAGTACTGATATTAATCAGCTTCAACGGTGTACAAATAAGTTTTTTGTTTGTTTTTAAATGTGTATGGTAGAGGATATTTTTCCCTTAAACACATCTTTCAACGAGAAAATGTTAAGCCTGGATGAAGACTTGATCCATGACTTCATGCTTAACAGCTAGACTTGACCCATAATAGTTTTAATACCACTTTCTGATCAGCATTGTATTTGTTTTATGGGTGCTCTGGAATCTTCTTGCAGCTTAGTTTCCAATGTTATACAAATGTTCCTATATATGATGATGAAACCCATCCTTCTTCCATGTAAAAATTTTATATTAAAAAAATAGTACAGGAAAACTAAGTAGATAATTAACTGTTTGTTCTCGAAGCCAAATCCAATCTAGGCTTACACAATGGCCATATTAATCCTGAACAGTGAGCTTTTTGTAAGTTATCCTGACTTGAATAAATTCCAAATTTTGCATATCTGTAGAATGTAACTGCTGCAAGTTTTTTAGTAAAAAGTCACCCTGAGTTTATAAATACCAGATAGGTGATTATTATTGGCATAGCTCTTGTCTTGGGTTATGAAAAGAAGATGAAAACAAGTTTCCTGTATAATCTGATTTCACATTGATTGTGTGGTTTCCACCCAGTAAGTATTCATGTGCTTGTGGTTTGATTTGGCTTTTTTATTAAATTGTGTATTCAGTTAGAACAGTGAGGGTAGCTTGGGAGCCAATCCTGTTTTGCTATTTTTAAATACTTGCAATACTTTCAGCTTCAGGTTGGCAAGTGTGTAGGGGGGCAATTGAATTTGATGTGTGTTTAGCAGGAAAACAGCCACAAATCCTTTTTTACTCTCGCTTGACAGCATGATGGTTTACTTTAACATAATTCATTTAAAGGGATGGGGAAATCAAACAGAAAATGGTATGTAAATCAGTCTTCTGTTTTATTATTAGTTTTTTAATCTAGGCTTTTTATGCAGGATAAATCGATGTCCAGTGATTGGTATAGGACCTTGCATATTGCCAAAAAGAATTGATGAAAATGACAAAATACTTGAAAAATATATATTTCTGCAAATGAAGCAGCGACTATAGTGTTTGATAGCCAGTTGAAGGCAGGCAAATTCATTAGATAAAATATTTGCCACAGGTATTTTTTTCAGCTATAACATTGGTTCCTCTTACATTGTTGATGAGGAACCTAATCTAAGCAGACACCAAGCCAAGAACGTGTACCTGAGTTCTTGTTCCCCCTTCCTTGTCTCCCCTCCCCCTGTCTTTACATTGTAAACTCTCGGGCAGGGACCATGTCTATCTTTTTTTTTGTAAAGCACCAGGTACATCGCTGGTGCTATATAAATGCTTATAATAATAATAATCAGGGTATTGGAGGTCCCGAGTTCCAATTTCCATTTCCAGTTCTATTGTTGGTTTTATATATGATTTGACAATATTACTTGCCGTGACTTGGTTTTCCCATTTTTAAAAATTTGGATCGTATCTGTTGTTGATAACAAAATATCAAAACTCTTAACAAGTGCTTTAAGTGTACAACATGTACAAATCAATTTGGTTGAAATGCAAATATTTATCTTATGATACAGTTGCATGCATGATATATAACCATTTCAAATAATGGTGTGCATTCTCTGTCTCGTTCCCTTGCTTTTGTGTAGCATACATAGATGATACTTGTGTAGAGGATTTTATTGGGGCTTTGTGTTGCTATGTGGCATAATTTGTTTGATCAAGGTAGATGACTTGAGAGTAGGGATGGGCGAACAGAACGCGGTTCAGATGTTCGGACGTTTGGTCCGAAACCCAGATTCGGCTGTTTGGTTTGGCCGAACAGCCGAAAATAGCGCTATCGATACCGAAACCGAATTTGATTTTTTTTCGGTATCATTTGACCCTAAACCACCCCTGGTGCCAGGAAGTCTGTTCCTCAGCTGGCTCCCACCTCCAGTCACGTTTTTCCCTCATCCGAACTGTTCGGCCGTTCGAGCGTTCGGTTCGAGCGTTCGGTTCAGTCGTCCGAACAGGCCGAGTTCGGCCCGAACTCCAAACTTCCGAACCACGTTCGCACATCCCTACTTGAGAAGCATTTAAAAGACTGCACCTTGGAACTTTGGTACAGTCTAAATAGATGCACTTAGGAATTACATTTTCTTTTGTGTTTCTCACAGGAAACAGAAATGAAGGTACACATGCACACAAAATTTTGCCTCATTTGTTTACTGACCTTTATCTTTCATCAATGCCACCATTGCCACGAAGATGGACATGACCATGAATCTAAAGAGAGTCCCATACACAACCATAATGACTATCAGATCTCTGAGGCACCCTATCTCCAGAATGGAGGAACAGAATCTGCACCGAGTAAGGAAGCTGAACATCAACAAAAATACTACATTGAAAAACTTTTTGATCATTATGGTGAAAATGGAAAACTCTCCTTTTTTGGGCTAGAGAAATTGCTGACAAGCCTGGGCCTTGGAGAAGTAAAAGTGGTGGAGATTAATCATGAAGATATTGGCCATGATCATGTTTCCCATTTGGATGTTCTAGAGGTACAAGAAGGAAAGCATTCTCATTCCCATTCTCATCCCCATAGTCATTCAGGTTCAGAAAACCAGACTGTGAATAGTGCACCTACAAAAAGAAACCATAAATGTCATCCTGAAAAAGACACTATAGAGTCGTCTGTAAAACCTGACAGCAAACACGTTCATGACCATGCTCGGCGACATCATCATCATCATCATCATTTGCACCATCACCCTGACCACAATGGTACTCGCCATTCTCATAATGATTAAGTCATTCACAGTGACCATGGAGAGCCAAGCCATGAACCTTCCACCGAGACCAACACTACCCAAGAACAGCCTGAAAGAAAACCACGGAAACACAAAAAGAGACGGAAAGGAAAGGTAGATACTACACAAGACTTTATTCCGGACCGTGACTCTGCTGAACAATATGAACATAATCATGTTCATAAACACGATAACGACCATGCTGCTACTCATGGGCATCAAGATCGTAATCCTGGTAATGAGGATGGACATCGCCATACCAGCAAACGAGAAGAACCTCATAAACAGAACAGTGTAAGAAAGCATGCAATTTTTTCAACACGTAGTCACAAAGATCATGGTGAGGAAGAACATCAACACGAGGAGGTAAGTGTGAACTGGCACATTCTTGCTGGAAAATTGACTGCATAGGAAGAAGCATGCCCATATATAGGACTGTAATCATGTACGCTATCTGTGATCGTGATGCTTCTCAGTATTTCAGTAACAATATAAAATAAACTAAATTTACCATCACTGTATTTAATCTGCCTGAAGAGAGAGACATTTTTTCTTTTGCTCAGAATCTTGTCTCTCTCTTTCTACAGGTTTGGAATGTTTCAGACCTTTAAATTGTCATGCTAAATGTCTTGCTGTTTTCACGCATATATGTTTGGACCTCTTGATTCCGTTACCTTCATGGATTTTGAATAGTTCACAAGACTTTTTTCACAATGAAAAGCAGCAGATATCTTCGTGGCTTGTCTTCATTTTTAAATGGCATGGTCTTGCACTAAACTCTGTATGATAAAGCAGAGTAATTTTATGTTTCACTAATTAAGGTCTTGCTTCTATTGTGTTCTGGGTAGCTCTCCATCTCATCATATCTTGAATTTCTGTGTTAACACCAAAAAGTTGCCTCAAGATAGCCTTTGAGAAAACAAATTTGTTCTTTGTAAGTCCCTGGCAAGCGCAGTCACCACACTTGCAGGGTCAGCGCGGGGAGCTGGACAGATGAGCGCACGCACGCACACACACACACACACCCCAGGGCAGCTGAGCCAGTACCAGAAATCCCGCCATGGCCAAGGCTCCAGCCACACAAGCAGGCACCCAGCCCTGCCCCACCTCCCTCCCCTGGCCCAAGCAAGATCCTACCAACCCTGGCCATGATGTGGCAGCAAACAATGGGTGATAGCTGCTCAAGCCCCTGCTGCGGAGCTCGCTGCGCAACGGGGCAGACACACGCAACCCATCCACATGAGTTGTCCCACCTTTTCCTCCCTAGTTTAATTTATACCTCTGTACCAATGGTAAGCTAGTAAGATGGTAGTATAACCAAGTAGGTATTTCTCCTTCTTTTCTTTGCAGTTCTACAGGGTGTGTTTTTTTTTGGGGGGGGGTCACACTATTAAATTTGCCACAAATATTGACTATCCTACAAGTTTAATTGTTATGTAACTTGTTTGCAGTGTTTAAACGTCACACAGCTGCTGCAGTACTACGGTCTTGGAATCAATTCTCCAATTTCTCCTGATTTGTTTACATACCTGTGTCCTGCATTGCTGTACCAAATTGACAGGAGACTTTGTATTGAACATTATGATGATTTGTTGACTGAAGATTTGAATAAAGAGAAAAATACATCGGTTGAAAATAAGGACAAAACAGGAGCTTCAGGTAACAAATATCACAGCAGGCCTTTGATTTTAAATAAAATACTTTGGATTCTGATTTTACAAAAATTGAACTTTCTATGAGCATCAGTAGTATGGATTTAGAATAGATTTCACAGTAAAAAACACTTGCAATCAGTTGAATTTGATTACTTGTACATTTTATTTTCTAAATCAAATTTTAGTTGCATTGTGTTTTTTGATGTTAAGAAAATGCAGGGCAGAGATGTGGCCTGGACACGGCTGAGCTTCCTTGCTGACATGATGATCCCCTGGAGAACCCGCTGGCCCAAGTTAGAGCAATTTTCAGACTGCCTGTTGGCCTGGGGACCAAAGAGGCATAAAGCCAATGTTTTCCTGGGTCCTATGCCAGATTCTGCTCTTATAGCTACTTAATTTTAATGACTTTAATGAAGTTGTGATTTGGAGCAGAATTTTGCTGCTCCTTGCTTTTCTGGAAACTGAGGGAAATCCTGGTTTCTCAAAGTAAATGTGACCAAGTCTGGTAGTGGTGACTGAAGTTTCCATTCTCTTCACTCTTCCCAGGTAAGAGTAATTAGGATAGGTTTCCAATACTTGCTCTGTCTTCTTCTGCTGAAGAAGTCCCATCAGTCATTCAAGAATGCTAGCATTGTTCTTTTTGGCGACAGCCCAGGTGATTGCAACACACACTTCTCTACAGATTGAAGAGTCAGCTTAGTCTTCTGGATGCACGTGGCGTTTACAATGCTTCCGTCTACAGTCTGATCATCCTTGCTAATAGCATTTTCTCTTGCTAATGGCTATGGGGAATATGATTAGACTTTATTCCTTCTGTTGTAGAAGTGATCAAATTAGCCAGAAACAACAGTTTTGGTCTACAGATGGGCTGCAGTAAGATATGATGTAGTTGAATTGATGGTTTCTAGCAATGGTGGTTATGATTTATTATCCTTTCAGAATCTCAAAGTAAAATCTTTTATTTCATTGCTTCTTCATTGTAATATATAGATTGAAGAAAAAGAGAAATCCCCAGTAACACTCCTTTTTAGAAAATTATTATTTGTATCTTGAGCAAAAACCAATACAGACTTGTCTCCACCTACAGGATCTAAACTAAATAGCTGTCTTCATATTTTTTGAAAAGCAAATACTTTAAAGTGATAGAGCGCAATCCAGCTCCATACAAGCCAATGGGAGTTTAGCCATCAACTTCAATGGAAGCTGGATTGCACTTTTAATGTCTTGTTTTGATGTCATAACAATGGATTACACATTTTAAATTGCGTTTTATCAGTGTTACTATCCATACATCCTAGTGGAATTGCTAACATGCTTAACTGCAGTTGTATCTACTTATCACAACTATTATAATCTAAAAGACCTTGGAGGAAGTTACCCTTGTTTTCAAAATAAGGATATTACTAACAGTGAATATTAATTAGCTGTTGGGCAGGTGCTTATTAGCATTGTCAGAAATCAAGCTTGAATTAATTAATGTCCTGCTAGATGTTAATAGCTGTTGAAAAGAAATGCCCTGCTAATAATTATTTTTAATGACTGCAGCATCATTTAAAAAAGGTTAACTTGTTCTATACAAATCTCCCATAGTGACACAGCTACTATCTCATTAAGTTTGTTCAAAGATTGCTGTAAACTAAGTACACTCTATGCTGTGTATGGAAGCCAATCGTTTGTTTCACAGGGTAGCTTCGTTTTAGTCTGAGTTGACCCTAGCTTAATTGTCAAGAGGGTTTGTGAAAAGGCCGCTAAGCATTTTTTGCCAATTAAAATGGTGAAACGGTATAAAAAAATGTTCTCTTGCACATGCTTTGAACCAAGTTAATTAGAAAGTTTCCACAGATGAGCGCTTCTTTTTAAAAGAATGCATTTTCTGTCTCAGTAATGAGAAAGGGGTTGATGAATAAGAAAGCTTGAAGACCTTTAACGTTTTAAGTGACCCAATTTTGCAAAATAAGTTAAGCTTGTTGCAGGCGTTGAGCGCTTTTCTATGGCATCTGGTATTTTGAGTATAAATAAAACCACTGGTTGAATCGAATCATCTGTGTATTGCTGGATTGGGTAGTGTCTGAAAACAGGTTAGATCTGAGGCAGGGCGACTTAGCTAATGATATATGGCCTTTATTACGTATAATAAACTCATTTATGTTATCCTGCTAATTAATGAGATTTTACACAAAGCTCTATTTGCATACATTTATAAAGATCCCTGTAATATAGCTAATGAAATATATGAAGCCCATAAAATGGGAAATTGTAGTGCCTCTAGAAGTGATTTTCCAAGCTTCAAATGATTCCTGTGGTTCCTCCATTTTCCTTTGTGCCCCTTAAAATCTAAATTTCAGTACTGGAAATGATCAGATATGTGACTGATTATTCTCCCAATACAAGTCTTTCATTGAATCCTTCAGAATATCCACAGCTGCTGTGATGGCCACTAACGGAAGAAAATGTAAATGCAAAAAGGAGCCAATTTAAAATATATATATAACTTGGGGGTGATCCAAGGTCTGCGTGCTTGGTGTATGCACATGGCACACACAAGAGTGCACGCCAAGGGTGTACAATCCATATACCAAGCGCACATGACCTGGCGTGTGCAGGCCTTGGATTAGCCC
Organism: Sphenodon punctatus; assembly: GCA_003113815.1. Lineage (NCBI taxonomy): Eukaryota > Metazoa > Chordata > Lepidosauria > Sphenodontia > Sphenodontidae > Sphenodon > Sphenodon punctatus. The sequence continues at coordinate 416,169 of QEPC01009281.1, forward strand.
CGTTGTATATAATTCTGTGGAAGCTGAAGTGGGAAAACAGAGCTGAGGGCTAGGATTGCCTTTTATTTATAGACCTTTACCTTGCTGGTAGTTCCAGAAACATTTTAATCTGACACTTGACATGGACAATGAATTTTATCTGTAATTTATTTGCTATCGTTCATGGCTCCTTATTTGCTATTTTTTAAATTAATGGTATTTATTAGCACTAATCACTTGCGAAACTTTGGATCTTAAAACCCAAAGCTGTGGGGCTGTTTTTGGGCTGGGTTGTGGTTTTTTTTTGTTAAGCGAGCATCAAATATCTTTGAAGTCGCACAAATGACTATAATTCAATATTGCGTTTAGACCACTAAAGTATTTGAGTAATCCCTATCACAAGTCAAGGAAATCTTCTTTATGGCTAGTGATCTTCCTTGTGTAATAAGGGAGTGGCTAATAGAACAAAGAGAGAAGCAATGGCCCAGGGGTTACCTAATTTCTCTTTCTCCCAAAGACTTAGGGCGGATTCAGACGTGTCTTTAAATCGCACAGAATCCTCGGCGGCAAAGTGCGATTTAAAAAACCCCGCACTTCCGGGCTGGTGTGAATGCGCTGAGCGCGCACATTTGCACCTAGCCCGAATGTTTGGAGCGCGGTTTGAAAATCCGCGCTCCAAACATTCGGGCTAAGTGGAAATGTGCGCGCTCAGCGCATTCACACCAGCCCGGAAGTGCGGGGTTTTTTAAATCGCACTTTGCCGCCGATGTTTCTGTGCGATTTAAAGACACGTCTGAATCCGCCCTTAGCATAAGTCAACATAATTCTCCCTGAAGACACCTAACGATGCAGTTATGCAAGAGCACGTCGAACAAATAAGTTCTGGATGTAGTTCATCATGGTGGTAGTTTGTAATTCTCAAAACATCTAGATGTAGATTTATGAGGGTTGTCGTCTTCAGCAGTCCTACCGGACAGGGTTAGAAAAATGCACCTGGGAATAGTCAGAAATAGGCAGCAATCCATGAACAATAAAACTGAAGAGACAAATGTCATGTATGAGATAGCCATATAAAACTCGCCTGTTTCAGTAATAAGCTGAAGAGTTCTGCATCTACAACTCTGTGTTGAGGAGCCTTGCTACAGCCTTGTTCTCTACATAATTGACTTAGTGCTCAGTAGTGTGTGTTTCACTCCTGAAATAAACTAAAGCTGGTGAAAACCATTCAGCTGTGAGAATGAAACATTTTGAAAGCAATTTTGAGATTCAACAATTTTGTGTATGAAAATGGAAGAAAAAATTACCAAGCTTTATTTAGCAACAAAATGTTGCAGTTTTATTCTACTCAAAATTTAAGTTTGAAATGATCCATTCACATTTTTTGAAATCTCCTGCCTTGGCACAGTATTTCAGTGGTCCTTGTGTTCACGTTCACAATTTTACAGTGATTTCTCCCATTTTGACATCCCATTTCTAAAACACCAACACTTTCATCACAATATAAATCCAAATTTGTCTATTTCATTTCATTGTGAAAATTTAGCCCAACTCAAAATATGCCTTTTATAGCAATTATTTTTGCAGGAATTGAGCAATAAAGATGATTACTGGGTGACAGCATGATTCTGTGCTGGAAGTTCTGCTAGACATCTTGCTGCCCTAGCCACAGCCAAGAACAAAAGCCATTCTGTTCTCCAGCATTTTAATTGCCCACCTGGTGAGTGAAAAAGGAGCAGTTTTGCCCACTCACCCAATGGCCAGGAAGTTCAAATGCTGGAGGGAAGCAGAACGATGCTCTCCCTTGTACCTGTGGCTCGGGTGATGGAAGCAGCAGGGGCTTGCAAGTGTCGACAGCAATAGGCTTTCATGTGTTTTGTTTTGGGCCCATTTTAAATTGCCAACATGGTCCCTGAACAAATAAGGCTTCCCTTCTCTGCATTATTACAATATTTTACTAGAGTCTTTAGCCCATGTTAATGATTTGCCTACAATTCAGACAGGACCAGAGTTTTGGTTTGTTACACTTGTTTTCTAGAACAACACTGATGTCATTGAACCCTAGATTTACACAGGGGTCCTTTTTAAACAGACCGTTTTAAACAGCTGCGGTGGGTGGAGGTGCGTGTGCGCTCGTTCCCACAGGTGCACACCCATCGCCACCCACAGAGCATTGGACATTGGAGCCCATTGCTTCGTGGGTGGGTGATGGGTGGAGGTGGGTGTAGTGCGGGAGCATGCATGCACCCGCATCCATCCCCCGCGGCATTCCTACGCAAAACTGCGTGGAGATGGGTGGGGGCATCTCGTGTGAAAAGGGACTAAGATTAGCATTTGCCAAAGGTATGTAACCACTGTGTTAGTATTCAGCTTTCAATAGAAACTTTCTAGAAACCAAATAGTATGAGTTTATAATAGATGCTAGGCTTGCAACACTATATGGCTATAGTAGGAAATTCTTGTTAAGACAAGGTCACCTTCCTGTGGATTAGCAGAATGCCTTTTATCACTTAAGGACTTTTTCCTAGTCTTCTGTTTTATAAATCTTTCTGTTTTTAATTTTTCTTCTTTCCACAGCGTGGATTTGTGGTATCATTTCTATCACTGTCATTAGCCTGCTCTCCTTGCTAGGTGTGATCTTAATTCCCATCATTAACCAAGGGTGCTTCAAATTCCTTCTCACCTTCCTGGTTGCTTTGGCTGTAGGAACGTTGAGTGGAGATGCACTCCTCCATCTGTTGCCGCATGTAAGTACAGTTACACCCCCACATCTGTGATTTCAACTTTTTTAACTCCTTAAGGGTCATTTAATAAGTACATTGATGGTTAAGAACTGTAGTGGATAGGTTTTATAGATTGATCGATCTGATGGGTGATGACAATTTAAAAGCAGTGCTTTTTTCTTTGTCATAACCAAAAAAACATTGTGACCCCTCCCCACGCTTACAGTCTGGGCTCAGAAATGTTGAGTTAAAACTACTGAAGTATTTTAACCAGAGCATTCTCAGTGTCTTTATATCAATGTCTTTACACATGACAATCTTTATACAGAGGATCATTCTTATCTTCTGCCTCTGAAAACTTCTGTTCTCAGAAATATTGAGAAGAGACTTCAAGTGAATTCAGTGATTTTAAAAATTGATATATCATAATGGGTCACAATTCTGACATGTTTCCAATTCCCGTTTGGTTTTTTAAAAAGAAATTGTCAATGAGTTATCTGTTTGGGGTTTCTTTGTTTTGAAGTAACATGTAAGAAGAACATTTCCTCTGTTATCTAAGACATCATTTTTTCACCTAAGATCTAAAGTTCCCTTAGTTATCTCCCATAGTCCAAGATATATGTGCATTAAAGGTGTCTTTGTTGAGTCTTCCTTCCTGTTTGATCAGAGATCCTAAGGGAAAGAGGCATTACTGTTTATGTAGGAGAGTTTGTGAAGTGCTTTTAGTAACCATGTGTATTAGTTATGTAAGCAAAACGTGTTGCACGTGGATTTGGAATCGCCCCATTTGCAAGTTCCTAGTGCATGTTTCTTTTTCTTCCCTAATAGTCACAAGGAGGACACAACCACAGTCATCACGAGAACCAAGGCCACGCTCACGAACACAAGCATCTTCATGGACATTCCCATGGGCACAAAGCAGCAGCTGAAAGTTTTGAGGAAGAGTATGATGCAGTGTTAAAAGGACTTGTAGCTCTGGGTGGCATCTATCTTCTGTTCATCATTGAACACTGTATAAGAATGTTCAAGCACTACAAGCAAAGGGTAGGATTCATTTTCCGATACTTTATGCCATTGTTTAAGATGGTACCCAATAACACTGAAACCTGTGGAGGAGAAATGGAAAAGTTTTCATGGGAAGATAAATTCTTAAGCAGATTAATTTATTTATTTATTTAATTTTTATTTATATCCCGTTCTTTTCTGTAGGCCCAAGGCAGCTTACAATAGGAAAATATAAAATCCAGTAAAACCAAATAAAATCCCATTAACACCATTCCCACCCCACCCTTCCAAATCCTGTTGCTGCTTACTAAAAGCCCAGCCAAATAAAAGGTCTTGCATTGCCTTCTGAAGATGGCCAGGCTTTGGTGAACTCTAGAGGAATGAGGGGGAAGAAAGTTCCAAAGCCGTGAGTAATACCGAGAATGCCTCTCTGCATGCCCAAGTTGTCAGACTGCTGCAGTGATGGTATTTGCAAGAGGGCATTCCCAACTGACCTGAGGGAACACGATGGGGCATAGGAGGGGAAGGCAGTCTCTTAGATAATAATCATAATTAGGAAGTGGGAGAACACACTGCATGGTGAAGCTTGAATGTTGTGGAAGGACTATTGGCTAATGCTAACCTGTCTTGAGGTATTCTGGCAGCATCTGAGAAAGTTTGGTTGTATCTGTTTTGTAAAGGGTTACTCTGCTAGTGCTACATGATGCTCTTATCTTTTCAGTAATGTAAAATCTTGCTACCTGGCATCTAAACCTCTTTTCTAAAAGTTAATTGTAGTTGTGAGCTGGATTAGTATTAGAAAATATCCCTAGTTGTGCTAGATGATTATACAGTCGTGGGAGCAGCTCTGTAGCTAAGGCGGCTTTATCGCTGTGTTAAAATCATGAACATTCTATTCATTATAAAAGCAGGATGGTTTCTCCTATCACTGTGAAACTTGGTTGCAAGTTTGGGTCAAAACAGTTTCTTATAACATTAAATGAGTTGAAAACATGTTTTCAACTCATGATGAAGCTGTAATATTGATAATAGAGAAACACCGCAACCCCACGGAAGAGGTGTTTTACTGTTTCAATCATATCTTAAATGCTAAAATAGGTTTAATTTTTAAGCTAAATAAGGGTTTTTACGGCTGTCAATTGCAGTAGTATTAATCAACATATTTCCCAATGTAAATTCTGAATTGTTGTAAGATATTTTAATGAAAGAATTCTGTATAGATTAGGAAATCTAGGGGAGAAATTGGAGACTAAAGGCATTAATAATAATGTATTTAATTAGTGAATTTGGCTTCAAATTATACCTAAATACACCAGAGGAATAAGTAACTGTTCCTTTGAATTGTGTCTTAATGAGAAAATGTCTTGTAAATCGGTGTTGCTCTAGAAAAAATTTTCTAAAGTGAGTAGAACCAAGACAGATACAGCATCTGTTCTTCAACAACTTCCTGAAAAGAATCCCTATATTAAATTATGTAGAATTAATAGAGTTTAATAAAACTTCAGTGAAGCTACATTGGATTTCATAGAGCTCTGTGGAGCTGATAGACTCTATTGAAGTGGGACAAAGATCAGGACCAGTAAAAGGTTACCATGGTCTTGGTTCATAGAAGTAAGGAGGGGTGAAGTCAAAATAACAATGAAGAAGATACGGCTGTGGAGACCTGGAAACCAAAAACCTCTTTCTTTAGTGTCATTACTTGGCAAGAGGCAAACTTCATTCTAACTAGTGGACTCCTGACCAGTTTGTCTATGATTGGAGGAACACATGGCAGCCATATTGAAAGACTCTCAGAAATTCTATAAAACTGGCAGGATATCGTTGACATAAAAAGGAGAGGAAGACGCTTGCTAACCAACATGCTGCTGGGCCAAGTCACCTCTGGGACTTAGGTTTTTTTTCTATCCCAACTCTTTTTCTTTTATTTTCCAATTATTTTTTTTACTACTTTTTCCTAAGTTTTTTATTTTTCATTTTTAAAGCCACTTTTCATTTTTAAAGCTATTTTAAGACTGCTTTTCCTCTCTTTTCTCATCTTTTAATTTTATTTTGATTTTTACATTTTATTTTCAATTTTAACTTCTTTTTTCTCATTTTTCACTCTTTTTTTCAAGCCATTTCTCTCTTTGCCCTGAAGTTAGTTTTTTAAAATTTCTTTCCCCATTTTTCAAGGGCAATTCTTATTTTTCTTTAAGGCTTTGTTCCCAGGTGCACACTTTACTTTACTTTTAGGGAAGCACTGTATTGGTCTTAGATAAACCTGTTTCTTTTTCATTTTTAACTCTGTCAGGTGGACAGAGTTCCCCCAAGTGCTTCTCTGTCTTTTTCCCTCCCTTCTTGGAGCTTCCATGGTCCTTGCTTGTTGAGAGGCCTCAACCTCTGGACAAATTTTGTTTTATATTTTTCTTTATCTTTTCTATCTTTTATTTTTATTATTTTTACTTTAATTCTTCTCAAGTCTTGAGCATAGCAGCACGTTAACATCTTATCTTCCCCAGCAGGACCCCACAGACCCTGGACAACTTTTGGGGGACCTGCAATATCTTTGTGGTGAGATATATATTCTCCAAGAATATATATTTGTAATCAATAACCTTTCTTTTTGCGTGCTTCCATAGTGCTTTTATAGTAGTGTGTAAGCCAGTTTGGCAGGACAATAAATTGTAGAATTTAGTCATAATAATTGTCTATTGTGACTTTTTGGTGAGGAAACTTAAGCTTTCCTACGCAGATCCCTGACCTCATAGTGGAGCTAATTCCTGGGAGAATCTCAGAGTAACAGGCTTGAAGTGGTTGTAGGAGTGCCTGAAACAAGATGTGTCCACAGTTCTTTCTCAAGAGCGACCATTCCCTTTCCATTTGTCTTATTGGAAAAGCAGATCTTCTGAGGTCAGAGTTTGCTAAATTGTAAAATGGTACATTAAAAACATGTGGCATGAGAGAACATTCCAAAATAAGCAGCTATACTGAGTTCAAGGTATGATTTTTGTGAGTACTGAGCAAGGGAGAGTATGGAATGAAGCGGAGTTAGGCTGCTTTACACAAGGAGATTTTTTATGAAAATTTAATAGTAGCACAAGTTTCATGCTTGTGTGAATGTGCTTTTCTGCCTCCTTCATGCGAGCTTGGGTAAATGTAATCACGGATGTCAGGGTGAGGAAATCCTACTTTTACAGTGATGGGAGTTAATCTACCTCAAAATTTGGAATGTGGGAATGCAGTATTTGTGATGTGTATTACAATTATATGAAATCTGGAATGTGGGAATACTTATATTTCCATATTTAGACATAAATTAAAGCTCGTGCAAGATCACTCAGCCGAAATTTGAAACGCAAAAAAGTGTGCAGTTTTTTCTTCATGTTGTTCTGGAATTGGTGACGATATGTGTTCACAGCAGTCACGGGAGATACCTCCATGAGAATAGGTACTGACTCGTCTCCTCCTGCACAGACGTCACAGACATTCTCGGAATACCATAAGTCACAGACGATAAGGTAACAGAGAAAGTGGCCTCATTGCAGAAGCAGGGGAATCTGACTGTAAGCAGCAGTATTACCATCAGTTCTCTCACACCCACAATACGGTATGGCACCTCTTTGTATGACAGAAGAGGGCAGATATCCCTGTGCCTTTAATCATCTGTGCAGTGAGCAGATGCACTTGAGCTATAAATGTAGGGGGAATTTTTACCAAAGGAAGACTGAGATCAAGCACATAATATTAGGATGAGGAGGAGCTTTCTGTCCCCAGCTTCAGTGTTGCCCCCAACTTGCAGATGAAGAGGATTGGGACTGAAAGACCATGGCAAAGTGTGGGTGCATGGAGCCTAAATTGAAAGTAAGCACAGTATGCAAGACTGTATATCATCTTTACTGCCTACGTGGTTCGCAAGTTAAGACAGGAGCTTTAACTTATTTTGGAGCATGACTGAATTTATACAAGGCTTAACTCCTCTCTTAAACCAAACTCCATGGAACTCACAGGTGGCAGAGTAAAAACAGACAAAAGAAAGTATTTTTTCACTCAGCGTACAATTAGATTGTGGAATTTACTGCCAGGGGAGGTGGTCAAGACCAGCAGTACAGCTGAGTTTAAAAGAGGTTTGGACAAGTTTCTGGAAGATAGTTAGGATTGGGGAACAAAACCCTTTACTGTCGGGAGTCTGGGGATGACCCACAGGGAATGGATAGCATGGTGACCGGTTGGGTGCTTCTCCCAGGCTCTCGTGACTGGCCACTGTCGGAGGCAGGATGCTGGGCTCGATGGACCATTGGTCTGACCCAGTATGGCACTTCTTATGTTATGTTCTTATGTAAATGTTTTTTGATCTAAGAATTAGAACATAGAGGGAACTGCGCGTGCGCAACTAGGTCGCGGATCCCGGTGCTCCCCTCTCTCCGACTTACAAAACCTCGCAAAAAAACAATTGGAAAGGATTGAAAGAACAACCCCGGCAAGGGGAGGATGGGGAGAACAAAAGGGACACAGGAAAACCACGGAGCAGCAGCGGGGATGGATAAATTCTGTCAGGTGAGATCGGTGGCGCCCCCAACCCAAAAGCGTGGACAACATGGCGACGGTCTCCTGCCAGACGGAGGAAGGGCCCCCTGCAGAGTCTAACAGGGAGGACAAAATCCTCGCGGCGCTAGGGTAGATCAAAGCAGGGCTAGCGGCGGCAGATCAAGCCAGAGAGCAACTACTCTCTGAGATAATAAATTTACAGCAGGCAAAGCAGCTGGGGAAGCAAAGAGCAGAAGCCCTAACAAAAAGAGTTGGGACAGCAGAGACTAGAATATCAGAGCTGGAGGACCAGTCTCGAAATGGACAAGAGCAACAAGCAAAAATGTGGGAAATAATTCGGGCATTGTAGGCCAAATGTGAGGACCAAGAGAACAGGGCAAGAAGGTCTAATTTAACATTTGTAGGTGTCCCTGAGGGATTGGAGGGCAAAGACACCATTCAGTTATCTGGAAAATACTAGGATCCTCCTTCCCAGAAGAATCTACCATCCATAATGCCAAGATTGAACGCGCGCACACGGCCACGAGACCATAGCCCAAAGAAGGTGAGCCCCCGTGTAATTATAGTAAATTTCCTGGAGTTCCAGAGCAAAGAAAAAATCCTGAGACTAGCACGGGGGAAGGAATCTCTGATATTTCAAGAAAGTAAAATTAAAATATTTCCAGACTATGCTGGAGAAACAATGAGTAAAAGGAGAAAATGGGCAAAATATTTTGCTGAATTAAACAAAAATGAACTTAGACCCCAGCTTTGGTTCCCAGCCCGCATGACTATTTTATGGAGGGGAAAAAGAAAAATGTTTACAGAGACTATTGACTTGGAGGATTTTCTTCAAAAGAAAGTGAGAGGACAGCCTGAGCCCAATCAAGAGGAATAGACAAGATCCACAACAGTTTCTTCAGAGGGAAGCAAGGAAATCAATATCTTTAATGCCAGAATTTATGTGACTATGTTGAATTAACCTGGTGGTATTATTTAAACGTTTATAAAGTTTTTCTTTCAGGGGACCTATGCAGAGTCATTAGAAAAATGTGATGGGGCAGGGAGGGAAAAGGTAAGTCAGAAAACTTGTTGAGAATCGGAACAGTGGTTGCACTGTGAGTGAGGAAAGCAGCATTAACCACGATCCAGTTCTGGGGAGAGAGCCAGGATCTGGCACTCTCTTTGTACATAGTTTACTGGTTAAAAAGTTATTACATGGTTTCAGGATTAAAAGAGAAACAGGAGGATCAAGTAAGAAAAGGAGGGGACTATAGCAGATCTGATCAGAGTGGTATCCCTTAATTATAAGGGGTCTAAACAATCGTGTAAAACGCAAACGGACCAAACAGCTAATTAGGGAGGAGGGGGCAGATATTTGTTTTTTACAAGAAACTTATCAAAGATTCAGACAGTTTCAGATTCCAAGATAAATATTTCGGGGAAGTCTACATAGCGAGTGACCCACATAAAAAGAAAGCTGGAGTTCTCATAGGTGTTAAAGCTAATAAGGCTTTTAAGCTGAAAAGCAAGTATAAGGGTACCAAAGGCAGATTACTGATTGTGACGGGAGAACTAGAGGGTAAAGAGGTCACCTTAGTCAATATTTATGCTCCCAATGAGGGGACATACGAATTTGTGAGACAGGCTTTGCCGTAGGCATGAGGGGGCGGCCAATAAATATAAATAAACAAATAAATAAATAAAATAATTGAGCAGCATTTGGAAGGGACACTAATAATGCAGGGGGACCTCAACACATGCTGGGAGGAATGGAACCACTCTAGCAACAAAACTCCCAGGAAATGGCAAAGGAACTTAGGTTCCCTATTAAAGGTCTGCGGTGTAGATGATGTATGGCGGCATGTGAATCAGAGGGAAAGGGATTATACCTACTACTCCGCAGTTCATAACACATACACTCGCATTGACTACTCCCTCATGTCTAAGGGGGATTTAAAGGTGTGTAATTCATGTTATATCAAAGCCACTACTTTATCTGATCATGACATGGTAATCACAGACTTGAAATGGGCTGAAGACATGCGTAACTCACAAAAATCTAACTGGCAACTATCAAAGGTTTGGCTTAAAAACAAACCTTTTTTGGAACAAACTCAGGAAGGGATTAAAGATTATTTTGAGCTAAATGCAGGAACAGTAGACACTCAGGCAACTCTCTGGGAAATGATCGCCACCATGGCCACCCTATGCAAAAAAAAACCAGGGAGTACTAAGGCCCTAGAAGTGTTTAAACAAAAGTAACCCATCAAAAAGGAGAGTGAGAAAAATTACTCAAATTAGGGAACAGATCAATTCAAAAGAAATTAAAAAGACAACAGCGCAACTTAGACAATTGAAAGGTTTTTATTTTACTTATAGCAACAAAGCGGGGAAAACATTGGCCAAGTTAGTTAAAGAACAACATAAGTCTCATATATCCTCCTTGCAGCTGGCAGATGACTCTAAAATAACTAAGAATGAGCTGATTCTTCAAGAATTTTTGAAGTACTATCAGTCTTTATATTCCTCCTCCAACTCTGATCCTGAAACGATAAAAGATTTTTTAGGAAAATATAAATTACCAAAACTAAATCAAGATCAAGTAGATTATCTTAATAGACCCCTAGATATTAAAGAAATAGCAAATATAATTAAAGGTCTGTCTAATAACAAAGCTGCAGGACCTGATAGGCTGCCAGCAGAGTTCTACAAAAAAACCAGCAAAATTGGTGGTCCCACACTTCGTAAATACATACAACGAAACTCTAAAGGTAGGGAGAATGCCATGCCCATTTTATGAAGCTAATATTACCAGTTAGGATGGTCCGCCTTCGTAGGCTGATGGAACCACAGCGGTTCCAAGAGGTCTTGAGGGAGTTAACCTTGGACCTGGACGGTCACTCTGCCAATGAGCTGGTCCAGCATTGGAACAGCTTGCTGGAGGAGGCCATCAACAGGGTGGCTCCAGGAAGCCCTCTGCCTCTGTCTCGTCACCGCAGGACTCCTTGGTTTACTGAGGGGCTGCGGTGTATGAAGCGAGGAGGCTGGAGCGACGCTGGCGTCAAACTTGATCTGACTCCGACCGACTTCTCCATAGGGCCCATTTGTAGTCCTATGTTGAGGCTGTGAGGACAGCAAGGAAGGAGTTCCTTGCTGTCCTCATAGCGTCTGCAAAGTCTCGCCTGGTGGAGTTGTTTCGGGTGGTGCGGGAGCTGGTCAGTCCTGCCTCCCTCCGTCTGGACGGGGACTTGTCCCAGGCCTGCTGTGAGGAGTTTGTCAGCTACTTCGCAGACAAGATCGCTCGGATTCAGAGTGACTTCGACACTGGATTAGGGGCAGTAGAGTGTGAGGTCATGGAGGCCCCGTCTGGTTCAACTTTGTGGGGTGGGAGTTTCAGGAAGTGACACCAGCCGATGCAGTGGATGTCTTGGGGTCTGTGAGAGCCACCTGTTGTGAACTTAATCCCTGCCCGTCGTGGTTAGTGAAAGCTTCCAGGGAGACGTTGGGGACAGTGCTGGCGAGTGTTAACACATCCTTGCAGTAGGGGAGGTTGTCGCCTAGCCTCAAGGAGGCTGTGGTGCGCCCCCTGCTGAAGAAACCATCATTGGATGTGGACGCACTCTCCAGCTACCGACCTGTCTCTAACCTTCCCTTTTTAGGGAAGGTGATTGAGCTGGCGGTGGCAATCCAGCTCCAGGTGCATCTAGATGGCATTGGTTTCCTGGACCCTTTTCAATCTGGGTTCCGCCCCGGCTATGGCACCAAGATGGCGTTGGTGGCCTTGGTCGACGATCTCCTCTGGGAGATGGATGCAGGATGTTCTACATTTCTCATCCTGCTAGATCTCTCGGCCGCTTTTGATACCGTGGACCATGGGCTGCTGTTGAGATTGCTGCGTGACCTGGGGGGTCTGGACGGGACTGTTCTTGAATGATTCCGTTCATTCCTCTCGGGGAGAAGCCAGCGGGTAGTGTTGGGAGCTGAGATATCTTACCCCCGCGCTTTATCCTGCAGCGTTCCGCAGGGTTCTATTCTGTCTCCATTGTTATTTAATGTATATATTCAGCCCTTTGGGGAGGTCGTGAGAGGGTTCGGGTGCAATGTCACCAATATGCTGATGATACTCAGCTGTATCTCTTTTTCAACTGACCCAGACCCTGCTGTCTCGGTGCTATCCCAGTGTTTGGAGGTCGTGGCGGAATGGATGTGGCACAGCAGACTGAAGTTCAACCCCGATAAGATGGAGGTGATGTTGGTGGGGAGAGCAAGGGAGGTGTCGGCCCCCCTGATTGGGGGGGTCCACCCTCCTATAGCCCAGCAGGTTCGGAGTTTGGGGTGGTATTGGACGCAGATCTCCGCCTGGAGTGACAGGTGGAGGTAGTGGCGAAGGCTGCCTTCCGCCAGTTGTATCTGGTGCGGAGGCTGCGTCCGTACGTCTCCGGCCCGAATCTGGCTTCCCTCGTCCATGCCTTCGTCACCTCGAGGCTGGACTACTGCAACGCGCTCTACGTGGGACTGCCCTTGTTCCTGGTTCGGAGGCTGCAGCTAGTGCAGAATGCGGCGGCCCGGCTCCTTTCAGGGACGGGCCATCAGGAACACATAACACCTGTGCTCCAGACTCTGCACTGGCTGCCGATAGTGAGCCGAGCCAGGTTCAAGGTTTGGTATTGATCTATAAGGCCCTTCATGATCTGGGCCCCTCGTACCTCAGGGGACCGCCTTGCCCTCCGCCAGTTGGAGGAATTACATTGGTAGATATTTTACTGCATTGTAAAATATACAACCATTTATCAATAAAAATTTGGAAGAAAAAAAAGAATTAGAACATAGCTTTACTCTTTGGTCAAGAACTGTGTCTTCTACACCCACTGTTAATGTTGGGCATCGGTGGGCATCTCTCCTTGTGGCAGATCTTTTAATGGCCTCTGTTTCTTGTTGGATTAAATTTTCTATGCAGATGGTTAGGGTTTGGTGAATCCTGTGGTGCTACAGGGGGCTGTCCTAGGTGACCCTTGAGGTCCCTTACAGCTCTGGAACTCTGACTCAAATGTTGTAGTCTATTTCTTTCTGGCTTCTTCATAACCTCGAGGCTAGACTGCACTCTACGTGGAGCTGCCCTTATGACTGTCCAGAAGCTGTAGTTGGTGCAGAACGCGGTGGTCCACCTTCTGTCAGAGGTGGGTCGCCAGGAGAATGTTACACCAGTGCTCCAGAGTCTGCACTGGCTGCCAGTAGTTTTCCAAGCACAATTCATGGTGCTGTTTTTGACAGCTAAAGTCCTAAATGGCTTGGGCCCCAGGGATCCATCGTGGCCTCTCCAGTCAGCCAAGGGCACCCTCCTGTGAATACCAATTACCCATAAGGTTTGTACAACGAGGGCACACAGAAAGGCATTCTTGGCAGCTCTACAATTATGAAACTTCTTCCTTTTGGAGGTCCACATAAGCCTGTCCCTGCTCATCTCTTTTGGAAGAGATGCAAGACTTCATTTGGCCAGGCATTTAGGAGGCTCGGATAGGGTTGGGTGGAAGGGTGAGGGAGAGAGTTGGAGGGTATGGGGGTTTAGTGGTTTTTTATTGTTTTATAAATAAAATAAATGATCAAAAATATAGAGTGCCTCAGCCCATTGGTTTAAAATTACTCTTGTGTACTTTTTTGCATATTATTTTATGGCTACAAAATATAGTTCAGCTCATAGTGATGAAAATGGTGTACCATATTTATATATTTTTGTCCACAGTGTTCCTATAATAGATAATGAGAGAAACATGATGTGATGCAATATAAAAGCTTCATCAAAGGTTGCTGCATTGCTTGCAAATGGATTGTACAGGTCATGCAAGTTAAATATCAATAAAATTCTATTGCTTCCCATCTTGCATTTGTACATGTCACCAACACTACAGCTAAACCTATGGGGAGTATTTGAAGAGCATTGTGTTTTCTTTCTTTTCTACCTACAAAGGTGGTTACCATAGTTACCAAGGATACAAATGTGCAGAGCTGAAGAGAGGCCAAAATAATCTCTTCCCCGTTATTCCTATTTCTCTCCCTGCCTCTGAAAACTACCGAAGCAATTTTGACTTTTCAAGTATAGTATCTCTGAGCCTTTACTGGGTCGAACTGAATTCTAGTTCCATTGGGAAGCTAGGAAACTCCCCTTTCCACAATACAAAGTTCATGTTTCTCACCTTTTGGATTACAAGATATCACACTTAATAGCTGTATGTAGTGAAAATCCATTATAAATCCAGAATGGATTCTCCACCCCCCACCCCCAAAAACCCAACTCCACTTGATCCATTTAGAAGCTGCAACAAAAATGGATCGTTTGGTGGGGCGGGCAGTGTCACACCAGTTGAGCTGCGTAGGCTTGGTTTTTGCCCATAACTGATCTTGGATGTAGTCTGTTAGAATGCTAGACTATCACAAGATGAGGCGTGTGAGTAGGTGTTGCTGCAGGCAATTTTGTAATGAGAAAACTAAACTATCAAGTCAGGAGTTGTATATAAGAGGAGGGTGCTAAATGAATGGATTATATAATACGTTGATTGTATCCAATTTACAATGAAAGTTTCATTATGTAAACACAATTTATATGCCTTTATGTAGAAAAACAGCTTCTAAAAAAGGTGGTAATGGCTAATTAGACATGGTATGGATTAATATGTATTCAGATTTTTGTCATGAGTCTAGACTCCTACACTGAGTAAAACTTCAAGTATTTCATAATTAAATCTGTTCAACTTTTACTGATTTCACCACTTTTTTTTTCACTTGCTAATTTAAAAAGTTGTCATTGTTTCTCACCGCATTCTTCTCATTCTTGAGCCAAACAAGAAGTTACCATGGAAGGCAAAGGAGAATATTTCTGCAGATTTTGGAGAAAATTTTTTTTTAACCATTGACTCATGTGAAGTTCTGATTTTGTTTAGCATATTTTTGTCTCCTAATAGAACCTTACCCATCAAACCTTCCATACGTACTATTGATTAATCTTGTTCTGCACACTCATTGACTTTTGACATGGAGAATTGTGAATTCCATCCTGTCTCGTTGATGTCAATGAAAATGTTATGCTATTTATTTCATTAAGATTATGCTCTGTGTTTGAGAGAGAACGTTACTCTCTTGGCTAGATGGAACATTAGAGTTCTTCTATAGCTGATGACTAACAGGTCTTCCTTCAGTTCACAGTAGCAGGACTTCCTTTTTTGGAGTGACAGATTTGAAGTCCTGCTCTACAGTTAGGTATGAATCATCAGGCAGATGTGTTAGTCTTGCTGCAGTTAGGAAGGGATGGGCGAACGCGGTTTGGAAGTTCGAAGTTCGGAGCGAACTCAGCCTGTTCGGACGACCGAACCTGAACACGAGCTGACTGAACCGAACTCAATTCTGAACATCGAAATGACCGAAGAGTTCAGTCAGTTCAGATCGCGTTCAGGTGGCAAAAACGTGTCACTGGAAGGCAAAACGTGACAGGGAGGGGGAGTCAGCTGAGCAGCAGACTTCCATGCACCAGGGGTGGAGAGGCTTGGAGTAGCAGCCAGCCTGCTCAATCACCATCCCTTTTCGCCTCAGATCACTGGCTTCGCAGTCTGCGATTGGCCACGGGCTAGGCTGCACGGAGCCAATGGGGCTTGCGGTGAGGCGGGTGCAGCAAGAAACAAAACTGATTGCCTCCCCCCTTCCCAACACCTTCTGAGCTAGTCACTGTTCCTGAACAGCAGGCGTTTCAGAAGGCTCCCTCTCTCCCAGCAGTTTTTGTTCCTTCCTATTCCTAATCCATTGCCATCCTCCTCCTATTTCACCCATCCAACTCCATATTATCATTTATTTACATTATATTAGATAGATTTAGGTGTTGTTTTTTGTTTTTACCCTTCCCTGTGTTCCATGTGTTCAATCTTCCTTCCTTCCTCCCCCCTCCATTGAATCCTTTTCCCTCGCCCTCTTATTCCATCCCTGATTCCCTTCCCCTGTTTTAAGTTTGGGATTTATTTAGAGTAGGAATATTAGATTGATTTTCATTTCAGTTTTGTACCCCTCCCTCTGTTCTTTGTTTTTCCCCCTGTGTAATATTGTATATAGAGATAGACAGTTACTAGATAGAGATACATAGTAGTTAGCTTAGTTATAGAGAGACAGTGTGTTTGTAGGACAAGACCTTTTGTAGTTAATTATTAGGATATTCCATTTAGTTCAATAGGTTTTAGAATAGTTAATAGCAGTTAGATTTAGTGTAGAGAGAGAGAGAGAGATATAAAAAAAGAAACAGCCACTCCAGCCCCAGGACCCACCGTCAGGGTTCTAGGGCCAAGTTACAGGCAGGGAGGGCTGTGGCCAATATGTATCTAGAAGCTGCCACTCTAGCCCCAGGACCCACCATCATGGGTCTGGGGCCATCATTCCTCGCACAGAAAGCTGATTTTCCAAAGCATCAAGAAACAGCCACTCCAGCCCCAGAACCTGCCACCAGGGTTCTGGGGCCAAGTTACTGGCAGGGAGGGCTGTGGCCAATACCTAGAAGCTGCCACTCTAGCCCGTTATGGGTCTGCCACCGTTATGGGTCTGGGGCCATCATTCCTCGCACGGAGACGATGTCATTCCACCACAGGAATGACATCCGCCACTCTAGCCCCAGGACCCACCATCATGGGTCTGGGGCCATCATTCCTCGCACAGAGAGCCTTTTTCCGAACGCCTGAACCGAACGGCCGAATCGAATGGCCGAACCTGAACCGCGATCTGTTCACCCATCCCTACAGTTAGGATCCTGTTACAAGTTTGATTTGTGGGCTGGTTTTTAATCAAAAAACAAATAGCAGCAACCAATTTTGTGCTCTCCAGTTCTTAAACTTGTCTCACTGACAAATTGAGCATGTTTTGAGAACTTTGAATCAATCATGTATGCGCTTTCTGCTTTTGTATGTTCATTAGACTGTGTGGTGAGGAGCAAAATCTTTAGGAGAGCCCCTCTCTTTGCAGTGCTTAGCTTAAAATGGAGATTAATATGAAGACTTTAGTTGTTCTTTCTGGTGAAAAAATAGAGTAATTTAAGCTGTTTACATAATTGGGCAAAACCCAAGTGCCATTCATTTAAAATCTGAACGACTGAATTGGAGGTAAGAATTTTGAATGGGAAGTGTCTGTTAGTAAAGCATCTTTTAGTAATACATTTTATCTCTGAACTATGCTAATTTGAGAAATGACAAACTGGTTTGATATGCAACTGTTTCTGGTCTGTGAGCAATCCTAGTATCTGTAGTATACTTTTTTTTTGGGGGGGTGGGGAGTAAACCTCGAATGTTCTTATATAAGTTTAGAGAAAGATAACCGTCTTTGACTGGATTGTAAATGATGTGTCTGGTAGGGGTTCAGTGTAGGGTTGACTTTTCTAGCCAGCATTCTTGTATAAATTGGGCTCTGTTTCAGTCGAACTCGATAACGATCTGATATTTATTTCAGACTAAACAGAAATGGTGCAAGAAAAAACAGAAGGGTGATGAATCGCCAATTGGAAGGAAACTTTCAGACCACAAACTAAATAGGCCAGATGCTGACTGGCTTCAGCTCAAGCCCCTTGCAGGTAGATATTAATGACCATCCAAATGTGTGTCTGATTATATGATTCAAAGCAGAAGGGTCCTGTCTTTTAGTTCTTGGCTTTGTATACTAAAATGGTCCCTCTGTAATTTGTGTGTCATTGAACTTCTCCTTTAGAGAGAGGAATTGCTTTGAATAACACTATGATGTAATTTGCTGAAGTCATTCTCATGTTTGGTTTTTTTTTCCTGAGGCAGAAGGGCCATTTCAAATTCCTGTCTTTAAGATTTTAACTAACATGTAAGTGCAAATTAAAACCATTCTTTCATTTAACTGTAGAAGCCAACATTGGGTATTTTCAGATGTTACGAGATCACACTCAACCACGGGGAATTCCCACATGGTGATTGTGGTCCCGTAATGTCTGTTGGGGTGAACAGAAGCCGCCCGCCAGATGTTCACCCCCGTGAATCACGAGGGGGAATCACATTGACCACGCAAACGGAGGTCCTGCCCGGACCATCTCCGTTTGCGTGTTCAATGTGATTCCCGCCCGTGATCAAGGGGATCGTCTCGTCTGTCCCCTGCCCATGGCCCGGAATCTGTGGCGGGATTCCGGGCCGTGGTCAATTCCCCGGAGGGGGGGGCGGGCGGCCTAGGGAGCGTGGGGGGGCGGGGCTGTGTGGCTGCACATTGAGCCGGGCGGCCCTGCCCCCTCCCCGATTCCCTGCCGGGATCAGCCGGCACGTCTGTTGGATGTGCCAGTTTGATCCCAGCGGGGGATCAATGGGTGATTCCGTGACAGGGCCAATAGAGGCCCCGTCACGTCTGAAAATACCCATTGATTTTTGAATTGTAATACAACTGTCATCGAGTGAAGGACCATCCCACTTGGATTAAGGTACTTCTCTTGAAATAGCCTCCAAATGTTGTCTGAGAGCCTGCTTGCCCAGGAATTATTTGTCTGGCTGGCTGCACAAACTGAGCTAGAGTCATGGAAGAAGAAGAAAATCAGCAGAGTTTTAACTTGGAAATGCTAAATTATCATTATGTTGTTGGCAAGTGCACAATGCCCTTATTATATTGACCTACAATCTTGTCTTTCTGACACTTCCTCAACCTACCTTGATCATGCAACTTGAGCAGAGACCACTGCCCATCCACCTGGGAAACTCTAAATAGATCCCAGACTTTGAGTGATCAGAACTTCGGTTCTTTATGTTTTTTTCTCTTCACTGTTGTCAAGGTGACTTTTTTCTGAAAAATAGCTGTTGCAAGAGTTATGTATTCATCTTATTACATTAAATCAAATCACTTTATTAAGGCGTAGCCACACAGCCATAGCCAAATTTATGAACTGTATAAAGAGAATCTAAAAATCCAAGTATTACAATTAAGATTAATCAGTAAAAGTGTAACGCAAGAAATGTAACGTATAAGAAGAAATTAAAAACTATTCAGGACAAAAAGTAATATTGCATCTCACAAATAAAACACATGATAAAAAGTAACGGTTAAGGTTAAGTTACCAAGGAACAAAACAGGGAATTAAGTATCACAGTGTCACGTCTCAACAATTCACAGTCTCAACAGAATCAGCAGTAGATTTGAAATCCAAAAATCTCTGCCGTATTTCAAAAGCCCCTATTAAGAATTTAATTACCTGCAAGGTTACCCTCAGGTTCAAGGTCTCATAGTGCCATGTCCATCAAAAAAAGATCAGTTCTCCTAGGATACCTTCTTGTTACTATGGCCAAACAACAAGTCCTCAAGGAATCGTATAATTTACAACGGAACAAGATATGATCCGTAGTTTCAGCCTCCTGCAGATCAAAGGGGCACAGCCTGTGTTCAAATGGGATCCCTGCAAATCTACCATCCAGTATCTTGGACGTGAGGGCATTCATCCTTGTTGCCAGGAAAAGCTTTTTCCCTCTGCTAGTATGATCGTCTAATAGATGCTTTGACATTACCCATTCTGCTGATAGCAAACAGAGAAAACTACTCATATGTGGAGATTTCCTGATAGCTGCTATTTCAGTTTGGATATTTATGTCTACCCATCTAGTCAGAATTTCTGCTCTCACCAGCAACGGGTCCCTTCCTGCTAAATATACCAAAGAAAAGACCATTCTTGCCAAGTGGGCCTCTATGCTGCAAGTCCGCCTGTCTTTAAATGAATCTAATAGCATCCATTTTGCCAGACCTACCGGTGTTCGTTGAATTTTGTGCCAAAGCTTCATTGACTGGTGCCATGCAAAGTATGTCCACGAACGTAGGCCAGTCTCTAATTTAATGGCGGCAGCGAGCATGCCATTGGTTGCCCCAATGAGGCCCCGCAGACATTTTAGTTGAATGGAATCCAAATTAGGTCACAAAATGGCTACCCACAATTCCGCACCATACAAGAGTCTTACAGTTTAACACTTCAATGGCTGGCTTAATGGCTGATTTCCCGGTGCTATTGAAGAGTCTTCTAATTGCAAAGATGGAGTTTTTAGCCTTATTGACTGCATTATTATAATGGACTTTCCAACCCCCGGATTGGTGAAAAGTAACGCCCAAATATTTAAAAGCTGTTACTTGTTGAATCGGGTTTCTGTCTATTGTCCAATTATATTTACTACATTATGAAATAAGTGAATATAATAAGGGTACAGTGAAAAAAGCTCAAAAAGCTGCCATATTCACCCGCAGTACTCGAGTGGTGGACAAGTAAGTGTGCATGCATAAAGAAACTGCCTGTAGTGCCCTTTAGACCCCTGTCATCAGCATGCGAGAGATTTGGTCATTCTCGTCCTGACAGCATATTTCTGCTTTGAACCATAGACCTATTATCAGGTACAAGCTAGATCAGGCTAAATGTGTCTGTCCATACTTGAGGTACCTGATCTTTGTAGCATTGTTGCTTTCTAATGGATATTTCCGCATGATCTGCAAAACTCTACTGCAAAAAGTTAACTCTTGAATGACCCCAAGCTGTGTGTGGAAATGGTGATCTTTAGCTTAAGATTTTTTCGAATGTTTAATAGATTAATTTTTTCATCATTTGCTTTAGGAAAGCAAACACTGGCACCTTTGCTGGTGGTGGTTTGCTGAAATGATTAATGCACTGTCTCTTTGGCTGATTCAATGCAGGAGCAGATGACTCTGTTCTGTCTGAAGATCGACTTAATGAAACTGAGCTAACTGATCTAGATGGCCAGCTTGAATCCCCTCCCAAAACCTTTTTGTCTGTTGAAGAAGAAAACAATATGCACCATTCCCACAATGATGTCTCTCATGTTCAAGAACACGATCTCCATGATGCAGAGTACAATGACAGCCATGGGGCGGATAAAATCATAGCTAGGAAGCACAATCATCACTGGCACCACAAACATTCCCATCATTCCCACGGCCACTGCCATTCTGGAAAAGACCTCAAAGACACAGGGATAGCAAACATAGCTTGGATGGTAATTATGGGAGATGGTATCCACAATTTTAGTGACGGCTTAGCAATAGGTAAGTTAGTACAAAGGGATGGGCATATTCTGTGGGACAGTGCTATTCTAGATTACCCTGTTACAATTTCCGCATAGAGACAGTAGAATAGTAGTGCCACTAGTGTGTTAAGTGCTGTCATCCACAGAACAGGTCAGTTGCAGGAGTCTTGCTTGCTCTCTCAAAACCATTGCATCCGCCAGTGGGGCTGCATTGCTACAAAACCTAGTAGAAAAGGTCTGCTAAAGACACAGACAAGACTGGTGTGCAATTCCTAGTGACAAGAATACACAGATGTCTTGTGTCAGTAATGTATGTGTCTCCTTTGAATCCTAAATGCACAGTATATCGGCTCATACAGACTGTGCACTCTGACCCAGGAACCAAATGTGGCTTCTTTTACTTAGCTACTATAATGGAATAATTTTTTAGAAGGAACCTGTACCTTTTTTAGTTGGCCTCAGTGCTCCTTCTCTAAAGGGGCTCAATTTTTGCCAGCTCCTCCACCCATCTCTTGCTGCTGCTTTGGACAGAAAGAATTGTTGAAGCATAGCTCTATTAGCTTTCCCTCCCCAGTTACCACTGTCGCTGTCATCAGGGCCTTTTGAATGTGCTGGCTGGCTGACTTGTTTTAGCACGCACACAAGCACGCACGCACACAAGCTAATATAGTTGATTTGTACCCACGAAAATGTGCTAAGGTGAGAGGAACTGATGAATTAAATATGAAAAATTCCCGTTTGGGAAGAGGGTTGTTGCTGTCCAGTGTTCTTATTACCCTTGCATGCAATTCACTCTTTCTTGGATATGAAAGAGATTGTACTGATCATACAAGTGTTTTTCTCCCACATCTTCTGCCTGTATCGCTCTCAGGACTGTAAAGTCTGGGATGCGGAGCAGCACTGTAGTAGATAATCGGAGTAATTAATGACAACACTTTGAACCACTTTGAACGTTTACATGCTGCACAGAGTATAGCCACTGTTAAGAACAAAAAAGTTAGGCTTGTAGTTCTCGCTGGTATTCTGTGAAATCTTAAAACAAAGAAAGCTCTGTTGTCTGTTGATTGTTTAAAATATCTAGCCATACTAAAATACCATTATTTTTTTCAACATCTTTTTCCAGGAGCAGCTTTTAGTGCCGGATTAACAGGAGGAATTAGTACATCTGTAGCCGTGTTTTGTCATGAACTTCCCCATGAATTAGGTAAATTCCTCAGACTTCAGCTATAGATATTTTCTATCTGTTTGACTGTGCTTGAATAGACACTGCATGATAGATGTATCTGATAATTATCACTGTAGTAAGAGTAACTATCTGAGATGTAAACCACATCCTAAGACAGGGATCCTCAAGCATTTTTACCTGTGGGACCCCATTTTGAAACTTAAATTCTTTGAGTCCAAACAGTGACAGAGACCTGCAAAAGATCACACACGTGAATCAGGATCATGACCGTGGTTTGAGAACGTCTGTCCTAAGGTGACTGTTAGTACCAGAAGAAATTCTTTTACAGAAAGTGATTGTACTAGGTTGATGTTCAGTATGTATAACTAAACTATGACTAGTTCACTGGAAATCTAGCATTATTGAAGGACGATCCTTTCTAAAGCTATTCAAACTAGTGTACCCAAACCTATTTGATATGTGGGCCCTGCAAGTACAAAAATGAGATTGTTGCCCTTTTAAAATATGCTGCATTCTGTTGCATATCATGGTACTCTGTGTGTATGCACAGAAAAACATAAAAAACGTCAGAACCTATTTTTATGACACTGAACATCTTGTTGCTGAGTTACTGATTTGATGTATGCCACGGTCTCTGTCCATTTGATGTAGGTAGAGGGTAATAATTCCTTGGAGCAGGGGATTGGACTGGATAACCCTTGAGGTCTCTTTCAACCCTACAATTCTATGGCAGATGTGGGGCTCCCCACGGCTCGTACATCAAACCTACAAAACATAAATTGGAGAAAACGTGCGAGAATATTTCCATTCCGTGCAAGTTAGAACTTCCCAGTAGTGATGCGAATCTGAGCTCACTGATGTTGGGTTAGTGTGTCACTTTGAAAGCAGGTTCTTGCTTAGTGTCAGGCATGCCAGGCTATCTTTGTCCTAAGAAGTGTAGTGAGCACGGGGTAGATCATGATGATTAATTGCAGATTCTGCAGACGTCTCGAAGGTAAAGGTAGCGGAGATTCTCAAGAAGACTGATACCTTCCTTCTCTGAACTACTTCTTTGCTATTTATAGACTTCACCCTCTACTTTGTAAGTGACAGCCTTGTAATGCCATGTTTTCTCTTTTAAAGGCTTAGAGGAGTGGGAAGAGATAAAATGGTAACAACAGGGACTCGAGGAATATTGGCAGCTTTGCCATTTTTAAAGGGCTTTGTTGTCTTTGATCTTGTATTCTTGCTGCATCCAAGACTTTGCAGCTAAGCTATGATGTCAGTCCTACTCTGTCAAGCTAGCCATAGCCTGAGTGACTGCTGTGGCTGAGCCATCCCCCTCCACCCTCCCCAGTACGCAGTGGACGTTTTGTGCCATCCGAGAGAGGCTTCAAACCACAAAGTACTTAGCATGGGAGATCCTTAAATGGAAGACACTGAAGTGCAGATGCTGTTCAGACTGTTCTTCTTTCCTGCAAGCTAGGTAGGGGATCCGAGTATGTGTAAATACAGCAGGTGGGCTTTTCTGGAGAATAGTGTGACCTACAAGTCTGCCCATTCATTGGAGAAACAGGGCAGTTGCTAAGGCAACAGAACTTGAGGAGCAGCAAACCGTCAAGAAGCCAGAGAGCCTGATTCCCTCCCTGCCACGTAACCGCTGTCTGCTTTGGGCAGGTGTGATTGTGACCTGCCCCTTCCACCACAGCAGCCCCGACTGCCCCTCCCATTTTCCTTGTTGACACCACCCGTAGCTGAGTGCTCTGCAGGGTATGGAGAGACTCTCCCTCCCTTTTAAGGAAGAGGGGCGAATGGGACTTCCCATACACCCCATCTCAATGTCCTGATTCTGCTGTCTCCTCTCGCACCCTCCTTCCCGTGTTGACACGCTCTTTCCCCCGCACCCTCCATGGGAGTGGTGGCAGTGGCAAAATTAATTTTTGTCCAAGGCAGTAAAATCAGTAGGACAAGCCCTGATGAAGTGAAACTGCATGGGAACTTAGTGATTCGCAGTATATTTTACTGAAGGTGGAGTTCATCTGAAATAACACTAACGCTTTTCTTCTTGAGAAAAGTAGCATGGGTTTTTCACCCACTATCAATCCAAATTCTAGAACACTCCACCAACTCAAATCCCAAGCTTTAGGTTTTTGGGACACCATTCTGTGCCAGAATTTCAGGAATGTGTGTCATGGGTTGGAGGTCTGCACCTCCACTTTACCGGGTTTGAGTGACTTAGTTTCCCTCGCTTACAGCCCACTTTTATCAGTTTTTCTCTCTAGCCGATTCAAACCTGCAGCAGGGACAATTGTTTTGTCACCCAAGGGCCCGATCCTTCCCGTTTACAAACTCTTTCTCTCTGGGGTCCCAAGAGCTTGAAAATTCTTGTTGCTCACATGTGTCCCAATGTTAGACACAGACACTTCTTCATAAAGATAAGAAGTTAGTTTATTGACTTACATAAGTAAGATAGTTGATACAGAGTGGTAACTAGAAATTAAAGGTAAATATAACGCATTCCTAATCTATACTGGTTGAGTTCCTAAATAAGCATCTTACCTTACGAAAGACCATTAGTTCTGATTCCTTCTCAGTCACAAATGTAGGTGACTGGATGCTGGTTCTTACAGTTGCTAGAAAACAAAGTCCTGGTCTCAGTGCATATCTTCCAGCCTTCCTAGCTGACAGGATCCAGGATGCAGATGAGATTGCTCCAGATGGCTCTCTCCAAGAGGTAGCGAAGATGACTTAATGGTGCCTTCTTTAAATACCTTTCATGGTCTCTTTGTTTGAGCTTTCACACTCATGAGCATGTGTGTTTCCTCACGTAGACAACCCAGGCAAACAGGAAGGTCGATTTGCATCTCCACAGGTCTGTCTAGCTGTGGGTTCCCAAACACACGTTCTTTTATCCCTTTGCATTTCCTGGAGTTTCGTCAGTGTCACAGTTCTGATTTGAGTTTTACAGTTCTCAATTGCAACATTACATACATGTTGAACCTTTTGCTTTACATATTTACTAGGCTTGTAGCCTACATGTAGACCAGTATCACACGTGTGTGACCCTATGTTCCTTCGTGACAATGTGGCCTTGACACAAGGGCTCACTAAAATGAGAGAAGAGATCCAGTGAGGTTAGGGGTAGGAAGTTTGGATTCCGATCAATCTGTAACTGCATGGAATGGGCCATTACGGATATCTGAACCGAAACAGTGTGATAACAAGCTTGTTTCGGCTTGGCTCTAATCTACAGAAGAATTTTTTTTAAAGAATTACTGTGCATTAGGGGCGGGCCCCGGACCCATTAGCGGCTACCGGATTTTACCGGTTACCGGTTCTGGGAAAACCGGATTCCCGGATTAAATCCGGTATACCGGTACCGGATTTAATCCATTGGTTTCAATGGGGCGCTGTGTCCCCATTGAAACCAATGAAATATCCCTCCCCCTCCCCCTCCCAGGCTGCGCGGGTGGAAGGGGGGACACCCCCCACCCACCCTGCCCAGCCTGG
>QEPC01009281.1:442606-481440 GCA_003113815.1 Sphenodon punctatus
GTCATACTTACCGGCGGCTGCGGGGACGCCGCGGCCGCTGGTGCTGGGGGGGGTGGGCTCGCCTCCGCCTTCGGGTCCGGGTCTGTTCTTTTTTTAAAACAAAAAGCCAGGCTGGGCAGGGTGGGTGGGGGGTGTCCCCCCTTCCACCCGCGCAGCCTGGACTCGGGGAGGGTTTTTCTTTTAAAAAACTATTTGGCTGGGGATTTAAACTTTTTTACATTGCAGCCATTTTTAAATGGCTGCAATGCAAAAAAATCCGGCACCCCGGAATCCGGTACCGGGACCGGATTACCGGGCCGAATCCGATAATGCCGGTACACCCAATACCGGCATTATCGGATACCGGATTCTACCGGTTTCCCACCCCTACTGTGCATGCACAAAATGGCCACCAGACCATTTGCATATGCGTGCCCTTTCCAAAATGGCGAATCTATCCTTGGTGTAAGCAGGTATCAGTTCCTTTCTTGCATGTCCTTATACATTTTTTGACTATTTGACAAAGTCAGCAGCAGTCTACTAAAAGATCAAGGGCTGCCCTTACTGTCCTTTGCTGTCAGAGGCTGGAAATGGTACAATGTAATGAAGGGTTGATCCATCAGTCTAGGGATCCTCCACGTGGACGCCCATGCTGAGCAGGATGAAGGAGAATGTGCCTGTATGGAGTGCTAAAGGCTCATTCACTGTTAGTTTCAGGCAGACTGAGAGAGGTGCAGTCAGGATATGTTACTCCTGTTGATGTTGATGCTCAGTGTGTGAGGGAGGAGACAGCTATGTGCACAGGAAAGTGGGGAGTTAAACGTTAGCAAGTGTTTGTGAACATGCTCACTCTGAAAGAGCCACTGAGCAATAATCGGTAAGTACACCTCAGTCTCGTTCTGTCCTTTTTGTGGTTTCAATTTGCAATTTAAACCCTTTCCAGAGTAGCTACATAACCGTTACTTCAGCACATTTTAATAGGTCCCAAGTCATAAATCTGGAATAGAGGACCTTTTGTCTTTTGTGGATGCTTTGAAGCTCCACCAGACAGGAGCTGGCCTGGCGCTGAGGTATTTTTAAGGGGTGTGCTCAGGATGGGGGAAGGAAGGGCCAGATCATGGATATACTGTATGCTACAGATTCCCTATCATCGAGTGCATGTCCTCATCTCTGCTCCCTTCCCCCAAGCTCACTCGTTCAGCACTTGAGAGTAGGGACTGGATTCAGTGGAAAGGGGCCAAGTAAAAAAAATAAAAATCTGTGGGGCAGATTTGGCCCAGGGACCAGAGGTTCCTCACTCCTGTCCTAAATCAATAAAGTAATTTCCCCTGCTAATCCCATCTAATTTAAGCACTTGCAGCCTTCAGTTTAGCTTCTTGCCATACTATACATTCTATAGAAATTTTCATGCAATCTCACACTCTTTGATGGTGGTTGTGAGGTTTTCCATAGGCTGATGTGATGCTTTATGCTCCTGGGATTCTCCATGCTCAAGCTAGTCTCCAGATTAGTGGTTTTACCAATAGAAGCATCTTCTCTGGGCCAGGGGCTCCCATGTATCACCAACAGGATGGGACCTAAATTGTGTTTCCCTATACAAAGTGTTAGGCTTTTATATAGGGAAGACATTGCCTGCACACAAGGGATAGATAAGTCTTCTGTTTCAGGTTGTGCAGATCCCTGGCAGATGAGGGATAAGGAAAACCTATATTGTACAGATGCATGCTAATTTTGTGATTTGGTTGTGTCTCATCCTGCGCTGTATGTCACTTGCCTGCTTAAATAAACAGTTTTGTAGAGCAAGGACTGTGTTCCTGTGCATGGCTGTGTTCCTGTGATGTAAATATTGAATTGTAAGTCACTTGAGCAAAGATGCAGAGCGCTGTCCATAAGCACTTGTCTTCTGATAGAAATGTGTTGGGTATCTTATTCGCTGGATGTTACCATTGTAATTTTGCAGAGGGGAAGGACCTTCTGGAATTGACAGACTCACAGTTTATTGCTATTCCCATTTTGGTTACACGGAGAACAACATGATTTAGAAGGTGGCTATAATAATTGTTGAAAACATATTATACAGCAGGCTACAATCTTGTAACTGCCCTCCGTGACAGAATAGTTAATAGAACAATCTCATTGAAAACATAATGTCTCCATCCAAAAGCACAAGTAAACTATAACATACAACCCTAGTCTGACAGGCCAAATAGATTAGATGACAGTTTTGTGGTTCTCTAAAACCAAGAGATTGATCAAAGCCAACTTAATAAACTTCATAATAGACGTGTGTATTGCAGCTTGGTTGATTTGACTAATCAACTGTGTGTGTTTTTGCTAGTGTTAAGATAATGTGATCCTTGAAGGGTTTGGTGGGTTTCTTTTGTTTTAGTAGCACTAATTTATCTCCTACATGCCTCTTGAATTTACCAAATCCACATCTATTCAGTATTTTGGTCTCTCTTATATATTCCATTTTAGTCTTCTACCCAGCATAAGAAACTTGCTTAAAAAGCAAGTATAAATATATATGATTTTAGTATTGCTTTAAACCATTAAGGAGAAGGGAGGTAAGTGGCGAAGGTTAAACTCATAGGTGAAAATGAGCATTTTAATAGGCTGCTGCCCACAGCATTGGGTTTAGCCTTGTATGATTAGGAGAGCAGCTGTATTTTGCTCTTGAACTGTATGGAGCTTTGTTTAACACCTATCCATGCTTTGATTGCCATTTGTCATCGGTTAGCCACTTAGATGTACATGATGCTAAACTGCTTAATTTTGTTTGGTAAATTAGGCCTGCCTTCTAAAATGACAGAGTGAAAAATAGCTTGGACCTTTGTAGGGTATAATGTATTTCTATTCGCAAAAGGGTAGGTAACAAGATGTAACTGTACATTCCAGAAATTATTTGTACGGCAGACTAAGAAGTTCACTCACTTTTTAGTTTACTTGTTGGTATACATTTTAGAGTTTAGGAAGACACTTCTACACAAACTAAGATTCCATTAAGGATTCTACCCAGCTGTGTGCAAAGCTTTTATCAGCAAGGTGAATCTGAAGTAGGTGGTCAAGAGCAGGTAGTTAATTATTTATCCAGGGGGAAAAGCATGGTGGGGACAGGGATAACAGGCTGTCTAGCTTCCCTTTCATGTAGGAAGCTAAGTCAGAGCATACATGCTGACTGTAACAGCTTCTAAAACAAAAACAGGATTTATAATTCCAGATATTACCTGTCCTAATAAATAACAGCACGAGTCGCCAGGACCGTTAATCCAAAGACTAACTCTTGACTGTTGGAAGTAAAAACTTTAGTCGTTCCACTGATTAGAAGTTCTCATGAGAAGGGTGTTCTCTATCTAAAGAAAAAATATTTGCATATGCTGACCTGTGCCCTGAGGCTCTGCTAGCAACATTCCTCAGATTTTGATCTGGAGGATGGTTCTTCTCAGTCTAAAGAACTCAGTGCAGAGTTTTGTTAGACATAGGATGGCTATAGTTGTGCGTTTCTACATAAAATGACCTATATTTGAAGCTAAATCTTGTTTTATTTTTTTTATTTATTTTTATTTAATAGATTTTTATACCGCCCCATCCTGCAATGCAGCTCGGGGCGGTTTACAACAATAAAACAGTTTAAAATCTTTAAAATACAAATATAAAACATATAAAACAGGGCAACATATAATCATGAGTAAATAAAAGGTGGGGGATTAAAAATCACCCCCCCCCCCCCCCCTCCCAAAGGCCTGGGCAAACAGCCAGGTCTTACAGTTTCGCCGAAATGTCAAAAGGCTTGGGGCCAGGCGAGCTTCCTCCGGAAGGGAGTTCCACAGCCGCGGCCCTACCACCGAGAATGCCCGCTCCATCGTGGCCCCCCGCTTAACACGGGGGATCTCCAGGAGGGCACCCCCGGCAGACCGCAGGAGTCGTTCCGGGGCGCGAAGGGCGAGGCGGTCCC
Organism: Sphenodon punctatus; assembly: GCA_003113815.1. Lineage (NCBI taxonomy): Eukaryota > Metazoa > Chordata > Lepidosauria > Sphenodontia > Sphenodontidae > Sphenodon > Sphenodon punctatus. The sequence goes on from QEPC01009281.1 coordinate 446,541, forward strand.
TAAGGTAAGAGGGGCCAAGGCCGTATAGGGCTTTATAGATCATTACTAGGACCTTGAACTTGGCCCGGCACACTATCGGCAGCCAGTGCAGCGCTCGGAGCACCGGTGTAATGTGCTCCCGGCGACCCGTCCCCGTAAGAAGACGGGCCGCCGCATTCTGCACCAGCTGCAGCCTCCGGGCCAAGAACAAGGGAAGCCCCACGTAGAGCGCGTTACAGTAGTCGAGCCGCGAGGTGACGAAGGCATGGATGAGGGAGGCCAGGTCCGGGCCAGAGACATACGGACGCAGCCTACGTACCAGATAAAGCTGGCGGAAGGCAGCCTTAGCGACTGCCTCCACCTGCCGCTCCAGCCGCAGGTCTGCGTCCAATATGACCCCCAGACTCCGGACCTGCTGAGCTACAGGGGGGCAAACCCCCCCAATCAGGGGGGCCACCACCCCCTTCGCCCTCCCCACCACCATCACCTCCGTCTTATCTGGGTTGAGCTTCAGTCTGCTCCGCCGCATCCAATCCGCCACGGCCTCCAAACATTGGGATAGCACCGAGACAGCAGGGTCTGGGTCGGTAGAAAACGAGAGGTACAGCTGAGTATCATCAGCATACTGGTGACATCGCACCCCGAACCCTCTCACGACCTCCCCCAAGGGCTGCATATAGATGTTAAATAATAATGGAGACAAGATCGATCCCTGCGGAACGCCACACGGTAAGGCGCGGGGGCTCGATGTTTCCTCCCCCAACACCACCCGCTGGCTCCTCCCCGAGAGGAATGAACGGAACCATTCAAGAACAGTCCCGTCCAGACCCCCCCGGTCACGCAGTCGTCTCAACAGCAGCCCATGGTCCACGGTGTCAAAAGCGGCCGAGAGATCGAGCAGGATGAGAAATGTCGAACATCCCGCATCCATCTCCCGGCGGAGGTCGTCCACCAAGGCCACCAACGCCGTCTCGGTGCCATAGCCGGGGCGGAACCCAGATTGAAAAGGGTCAAGGAGCCCGATATTATCTAGATGACCCTGGAGCTGGAGCGCCACTGCCCGCTCAATAACCTTCCCTAAAAAGGGAAGGTTAGAGACAGGTCGGTAGCTGGCGAGCGCGTCTACGTCCAACGATGGTTTTTTCAGCAGGGGGCGCACCACAGCCTCTTTTAAGCAAGGCGACAACCTCCCCTGCCGAAGGGACGCATTCACCACCCTCGCCAGCACCGTCCCCAACGTCTCCCCGGAAGCTTTTATTAACCAGGACGGGCATGGATCTAGTTGACAACACGTGGCCCTCACAGACCCCAGGACATCCACCACATCGGCTGGCGTCACTTCCTGAAACTCACCCCATAAAGATGGACCAGACGGACCCTCCGCCCCCCCGCGCTCTTCCCCTACTGCTATCAACCCAGCGTCGAAATCGGCCTGAATCCGAGCGATCTTGTCTGCGAAGTAGATGACAAACTCCTCACAGCGGGCCCGGGACAAGTCCCCATCCAGGCGGAGGGAGGCCGGACTAACCAGCCCCCGCACCACCCGAAACAGCTCCGCTGGACGCGACTTCGCAGACGCTATGAGGACGGCGAGGAATTCCTTCCTCGCCGTCCTCACAGCCTCCACATAGGACCGCAAATGGGCCCTATGGAGAAGACGATCGGAGACAGACCGAGTCCGACGCCAGCGTCGCTCTAGCCTCCTGCCCACACGCTTCATACACCGCAGCCCCTCAGTAAACCAAGGGGTCCTGCGGTGACGAGACCGAGGCAGAAGGCGCCTCGGAGCCACCCTGTCAATGGCCTCCTCCAGCAAGATGTTCCAATGCCGGACCAGCTCATCCACAGAGTGACCGTCCACATCCAGGGTAAGCTCCCTCAGGACCTCCTGGAACCGCTGGGGTTCCATCAGCCTCCGAGGGCGGACCATCCTAACTGGTCCCTTCCCCTTCTGGAGGGGGCGTGCTAAAAGACCGGCCTGAAGGAGGTAATGGTCCGTCCACGACAAGGGCACCGCTGTCACCTCCCCCACAACCGGACCCCCCGCCTCAAGGCCAGAGCCGAAGATCAGGTCGAGATCCCACACAACAAATTAACAGTACACACTGGGTGAAAACAAACGAAACGGGTGAGGCAGCTCCCTGGGCCGCCCTGGAAAGGCCACAGCAGCTGCCAGTTCCCGGGTCGGCATGCAGCACAGAGCAAACAGGCAGGTGAATCCGGGCAGGTGTTGAGCTGTCCCACGGTCACCCCACCATGGATAGGGCAAAGGAACCAAGCCATAGGCAGGCAGGCATCCAGCACCATGCGTCATACAGCTGTGGTGAGCAAAAGAAGCCGCAGCAACTGCATCTGCCTCCCACCCTGCCCAGTTCTCTGGGAGGGCGGAGGCTGAGGAAGCAGGCCCTGGCATCCCTGCTGGTACATGGAGTTGCCAGCCAGCTACAGGAGGAACTAGTCTCTACCCATGGAAAACTAGCTTTAGGAAGCAAAGCGCATACTCTGTGTCAAGCAGAGGAATGAAAGGGAAAAGCAGAAGGGAGAAATGAATCAGCCACATGCAGGCCAAACAACCAGTCCCCAGGTATGCTGCCAGTCCCATCCCTTCCAGCAACTGCTAGCAGCATGGGTCATGGATCAGCCCATAGTGCAAAGTTCCAATGGGGCCGTGTGTGTGTGTGTGTGTGTGTGTACCCACCCCTCCACCGATCAGTCACAGTGGCAGCCCATAGCAGAAAGGCCTAATGGGGTCCCAGCGCCTGGGATGTGGGGAACCCCACTCCCTCTACATACAGCCCCCGTTGAAACATGCCCCTCCAGTAGTCCTTTGCTAGTGGGGGTCGAAAGTACCCCAGCACACCAGGGCGACCTACACCTCTGGCCGTGTCCAGACATCATACAGGACACAGAGCTGGGCTGTAGTCACTTCCTCTTCTCAGTAGACAGCCCTCCCCACCACCCCGGAAGTCGAGCTCCAGCATTCGATCAAGACACACCAGTCCCCTCGCTGTCAGCAGGGCAGTGGTGAACAAAAGTGGCCAAGAAGGTCCATGCAAAGGTGAAACACCAGAAGCTCAGAAATCATCTGCAAAGGCATGCTTTCGTTCTCATCCCATGGTCCCCTCACCGCCAGGAGGAGGCCAACAGCAGTAGGCGGCAGCACTCGGAAGTCGAATTCGGCTGTATGGTGCTCACACTCTGTCCTGTGCGCGTGCAGTGCCCCGGGAGCTGCCTGTACTATCTCATGACCCCATAGCCAGCCTCCCTGGGGATGGGTCAACCAGCAGCTTCTGCACATCCCCCCTCAGCCACACGTCACCCAGGGCCAAGGTGTCAGCCTCCCCTCAATCTCTCCATGCAGAGTGGCACCAGCAGGCACAGACTGGAACACTGGCCATGGCGGTTTGGTCCAGAATGAGCCCGGGACAGCAGAATGGAGGTCAGAAGCAACACTTTCAAACAAAGCAGAAAGTGTAAAGTACACAAAATAAGGAAATACCTAAGTCCATGTCAACCCAAGTGGGAACTTAGCTCCCACAGAACAATCCTCAGACAGAGACCTTGAGCATCCCAGGGAGCTGCACACCTGGCCGCTTTATTGCACAGGGGGATGGTCTGTTTTGCCCTCCTCCCCCGCTCCACACCCCCTCAAGCAACGTTGTGTTCCCATGGTGCCCATAAACTGCGATGAGCAAGCACCGCACCAGGACAGGGTAGTAGCATCTGGCTGAGGTCAGAAACAGACTCGGATGTGCTGGGACTATCCCAGCCAATAACTAGATGTGTAGTCAGCCAGGTGATGGCAGATAGGTACATGCATGTGGTGGGTCACCACTTCAGAGGTTCTGGCTTGGTGTCTGAAGGCACTGTGGCCATCTGCTGGAGAGGCCTGGAGCACGAGCATCTAGCTGCCTTTCAGCTCCTCTTCACATCTGCTGAGGCGTGCCAGTGACTGTTCCAGGTGGTGCATGCTATTTGCTGCACCTGACACAAAGCCATTGCCAGCTGCTTAAAGATCCTTGGTGGGATTCAGTCCAGGGTGGTATGACACAGACATCTGTGGGGTGCTCACATGGCCAGGCGCAGGAGACTCCCATCAGTCGCTAACAGGCCATGCTGGTGTGGATGGAGTCGCTCTGAGGGGAGCTCATGCCGGGGTACTCATGAAGCTGAACATCCTGGAGGACCTGGCCTATCCACTGACGTGACTTATGAAGGCCTATCTCATGACCCATGTTCTGGAATAAACCCTGTTCAGCAGGCAGCTGAGTGTCTCCCGGTATAGTGGAACAGGCGTGCGGGGTGCTCAAACAATGCTGCTAATCCATCTTGGAACGGATCGACTTCAGGTTGGAGACGGCCCACTGATGCTGCATGCATCTTGCACAACATCTGTAAGACCGACAATGCCACCTTGGAGTACCCGTTGCCCGCCACTGCCCCTGTACAGGGAAAAGAGTGACCATACTAAAAACTGCATATCCAGGGAGATATTTATTTACTTTATTTATTACATTTTTATGGACATACAAGACACCCTGTGCCAGCATATAGGCTGCATGACCAATATGAACTTGTAAATACGTTAGGGCTACGCAGATGTGAATCCAGAGGGTTGAGAGGATAGCTAAGCTGTATATAACGTCAAATAAGCTGGGAAATGCACGCACCATTGAGGCGTGTTTGTGAAATAGCTACTGTAGACACTTGCATACTGGGTGCAATAACACCAAGGAGGGAGTGACAATTGGGTGTACTTACACAGAAGAAGCAACCAGGAGAACATAAACTGAAGGGGAGCCAGGTGGAATGATGGGGAAGGAGCCTGTGGGAGTGGCTGTACTGGGAGGTGGGGGTGGGGCACAATGAAGAAGAGGGAACAGGGAGCACCAGGAGTGAAGGGGAACAGCTGCGCTGACATGGAGAGGGACATCGGGAGTGGCTAGACAGGACGGGCTGGGTGCAATAACAAGGAGGAGGGAGACGGTTGAAGTCCAGTGAGAACATAACAAAGCACAGCTGCTGTGACTGGCGATGCCATGAAATAATGACAAGGCCACCACGAGCAGTTGGAATGAAGAGGCAAAGGGTGATGCCACCTCTCCATCCAGTGTTCCCTACGGACCTTGGCAGTGGGGTCCCTGTGCTGTGTGGCGCACTGCACAAGGAACCATCGGTGCTCCTCAGCTAGCCCCTCAATGGCGTCCCAGATTTTGTCTGCCCACCGCAGTTCACATGCCAGATCCTCCTTTCGCTGCCAGGTTCATGCCTGCAGGGCCCACTTCTGCTTGGTGCCCATGGGTGGTCATGCCGTGCCCCTCCCACTGGCAGACCTTTAGCAGGACAGAAAGGACCGCATTGGTTCAGGCCACCCCACTTTACTGGGCCAGTGTTTTGTCCCAAGCCATGGTGCCTATTGCCTCAGCGGTCAGTCGCCCCTGCCATCCACAGTGCCTGTTCAGCATGGGAGCTCTCACTGGTCTGCCCTCCCACCCAGTTCCTGGGTCTACCATCCCCACAGGGTGTCTCTACATACCAGAGCTCTGCTGGTCCCTCCCGCTCGCCATCCCGGTCACCTGTAAACAGCAAGAAATAACGTGGTGTCTGGCATTACCTGACTGTTCCGTCCTATGGCTAGGTCACCTAGCCTCCATCCCCCTGCCTCACTCCAGTGCATTCACTTACTGCCCCCCTCAGACTCTGGGTTCTCTAGGTGCTTTGAGTTCTCCTTCCCCTCCCCCTCTCCCTCTGTTTCTTCTTGGGCTGACTGCTGGATCTCTTGAGTCACGAGGTAGGGGTTGAGGGCCCCATGGGTGGTGTCTTTGTCCTCAGAGTTAGACCCTGTCCCTGAGGGCCTGGCCTCCTTGGAGGGAGGGGCAATGCTTTCAGCTGGAGCAGCTACAGCATGGACTGGCAGTGAGGGAGGGGTGTCCACCTGACAGCGGCCCTCAGTGAGACTGATGCTGGACTGTGGTGCCGCCCATGCACAGGAAGGTGCTCAGGATCTCTGTGTACCACTATGTTTGGCAGCTGTGGCCTGACCTAAAATAGTTGTTGTTCACCTCCTTGTAGCAGCTTCTCAGGTCCTTTGTTCACTGCCAGCACTGGCTCATGTTCTGATGGTAGCTGAGCTCCACCATCCAGGTGGCAATCCCCTGGAACACCCGCTCATTCCTGTGCATTTTGTACAGGTCTGACTGGGCTGATGCATCCCCGCACAGGCCGATGAATGCTGTCCTCTCTCCCTCAGCCTAAAGGACCTACTTCTGGCGGGTGACCCGAGGGACCTTTTCCCAATGTGGCAGAGGTCTGCGCTCCTGATGTCCCCGGAGTGGCGGTGCTGGTGGTTGCCTGTGAAAACTGTGATAGACACACAACACCTATAAGTTTTGTGTACCGTGGAGCAGCAGCATTGTCCCCACCCTCCTTGGTGCACTGACTTACTGTCATCCTGCTGCAGAGTATTCCCTACCCCCTTTGGCTGGCTCGTCCTCCATTGCAGGACAGATGTTTGGCGCTAGCTGCTGTGCAGACTGGGGATGCCCAACATGGTCATGCCTTTGCTGCCCGTTCCCTTTAAGGGTGCCGGGGCTGTCTTGTGTAGAGGGTTGTGGGGCGCAGTCACTCCATTGACTGCTCTGGGCTTTTCACCCGCAGCTCTCCAGTCCTGACAGACCTTGCCCTGCAGCGGAACTGGCCGGGGACCTAACAGATGGGAGGGTGCACGTTAGCCTGGGTGGCCTGGCCTTTGCCTGGGCTACATCGCCAACCTTCTCCAGCCCACGTGTACCATAGCAGCTGCTCGCCCCTCCCCCAGGGGAGGCATGAACTAACGAGCAGGTGACTCCAGCTCTCTCGTTTGTTTTCAGCCACTCTTCACAGACTGCATGCCGTCGCTGTTCTAAACCCGAGTAAAACAATATTAGTTCTTCTTTCTTTCTTTCTTTCTCCCAGGACAGGACAATAGAATAACAAATGGAACCTTTTTCTTTGCTTTAATTTGGTAAATTGATCATGATGATGGTGAAAGAGACTGGCTACCCTCTCTCGGTTTTTACATTGTTGAGAGCAGAGTAATCCAAAACCTTGCGTGGGCTCAGGCATAGAATCTTTTTGTTTTTGTGTTTTTTGAGGAAGCAGATCTGTTGAAATGAACCTATATAATGGAAATTAGCGCTCCTTCTGCTTCTCTTACCAGATGTGACCCATCTTTTGCAAACTGCACTTTTCAAGTCATCATGGACATGTATAATTATTGAGTTAAATAAAATAACCATCTCACTATCATCATCCCTTTCTTTCCCCATTGCTCCCTTTTCCTTCAATCCCCATGATGTACCTTTCTCTGCCAGGCAGTAGGGCTGCCAGATCTTTATGGGAAACATCTGGATACAGTGTTCAACCAACTAAGTGTCAAATGCATCACACGCACACCCAGCTCTTAACCACCAATTTTCTGTGCCGTGTCCTTTTGATAAGGTGTTCCATAGAGCACAATTTGTTCATGGTTTGAGCAAATACACCCCTCCCATCAAAAAGATGCAGCTGATGCTTCTTCCAAAAGTAATTTAACATTGCAAAGTTAGAGCTTAAATAACTTGGATAATATTCAACCTCAAAATGTACTCCGTCAAAAATGTTTTCCTCACGTAAAAATTGCTGTACTGGTTCAGACCTGGCCTGGCTGATGCTGTCTTGCAGACTTTCTGCTTAGGATGTACTTAAACTGTATTTGGTCACGGTAGTTGTCCAGGGGTGTACAAATGTTTATTTGTATTGGGCTCCTGACTACCTACTTTACCTGCGTTGTCAAAGTTGATCCATGACTTGGAGTATTTCTCACAACTCCTTTCTGCTTTTAGCAAGTCTGTACATTTTCCAATGCAACAGCATTCATACACTCTCCATTCTATTCCACTCATTTAAGAACTCAATGGATACATCTTGAGAGATCCCTGGACATCATAGGATTCAGGATACGGGGTCATCCTGGACGCTTGACAAACAGCATAATTCCTGGACTGTCCAGGACAATCCTTGACATCTGGCAAACCTACCATGCAGTCATAGCCGTAAAGTCTCTGTGCACGCACAAAGTTGAATCTGCCTGTAGAAAAAGAATGTAAGCTAGGCTCTGTCTCTTGGAGCCCAGCCAGCAGTCATGCTTTAATCTACCCTTTATATGAAGGACCAACACCAATTCCTTAGCTTCTCCTGTTTGTGTATACGAATCTGACTGAGTTCCCAATCACCATGTGCTTGGGAGGGCTAAATTGGGAGACTTTCTGAGCTCTGTTAACGCTACTCCTGCTCTGCAAACAGAAGTCCTTCATTCTCGTGGAACCTTTTGTTTATCAAGGGAGCAAGTGGTTTTGTGGTGGGTGTGTATGGTAGAAGACTGAGTAGTGATCCACCTTCCCCACCCATGCCCCAAGTAGCCATCAATGTGTAAATTATGGAATAAGCACTTCACCAATCCCGTAGGCAGATTAGATTATATAATTGAGGGTAAATGATCCGTTACTGTCTTTAAGTTGTGATTTTAAAAATCTACATTATTCTGTCTCAATTTTAGGTGATTTTGCTGTGCTCCTTAAAGCGGGAATGACCGTAAAGCAAGCTATCGTGTACAACCTCCTCTCCGCCATGATGGCATATGTAGGGATGCTGATAGGCACAGCTGTTGGTCAGTATGCCAATACCATCACCCTCTGGATCTTTGCAGTCACTGCGGGCATGTTCCTCTATGTAGCCCTCGTAGATATGGTAAGGTGGTGGTTGTTGATTGTCATTTTCAGCTGCGTATAAAATCTGGGTCTTTAGCAACATTTACAGTGTAACTTCTGCCTTGCACTTGGTGATGCAAACTCCTTACAGGAGAACATTTTGGCAGATGCTCACACCATGTTGCCAATTGAAAAGTAGGGGAGATTTGCAGGGTTTTGTATTGTCCTGCAATCCCTGCCCGTTTCCTCTATGTAGCACTTGTAGATATGGTAAAGTGGTGGTGGTTGCTTGGCTTTTTTTGCTGTGTATAAAATCTGGGACTCTAGCTGTCTCTGAAGGAATGCTGTTACACCTTCTGTAGCTGTGTGCGAAGCTAAAAATAGCTGCTTAATTCTTGTCTTGCACGGCACACTCAAGCCATTTTTTGGAGGGAGGGTGTTGAGATACTCTAAAGACAATCTCACTTATGAAAAGGCCCTTGGTTTTGAGATCCCTTATGTACTCCTTAAATCAAGTCCTAAAAAGTATCAGTTTGGATCTTCAGAAAGGACAAGTGGTAGAAAAGCTGCTTTGACTGTTAGCAAACTGCTTGTTAAATTGCTTGGAGTTGAAGAAATGTTTCTAGTTTTCACTGGAAAGTTACCACACCCACCCCAAGCTCTCAAGCTACTTTGTAAGTTGGTCTTCCCCTTCTGTATGTGGCCGGGTTGTCGGGAAATTGCCCTGTGGTCCAATTTACACTGAAAAAACACCCACACAAAGCCTATAGGAGGAGACACCAAGTGGCTTGTGGTTCTTTTGAGCTGGCCCCTAGAAGCAGCCAACAGACTTCAAACAGGGGCCCTTTCTGCTAGCTGATGGACCAAAAGCTGTCTGGCTGTCAGTTCACAGAACACAGTCTGACAGCCACGTGCTGCAGAGAGGCTCCAAAATTATTGGCGGTTACCTCAAAGGAGGCCAAGCCATATCCAGGTGGGGTCAAGATCGTGACTGATATTTGATTGACTTTGCTTAGCTTTGTTGCTGGCTGGGGATACCATGGGATAATATTCAAGTCTCAAAATGGGGTGACAGGCAAAAGTATGGGAACCACTGTCTTACTAGAAGTTGTATATGCATAAGCTGACATTGCCACAATTATTGCCCACTAGAGCTGCTTATGGGCTATTTACCCATCTAGGAATTAACATTTTTTTGTTTCTTGTAGATTTAGAGTTGCTTTTACATGCCAACTCACGTTAGACCTGAAACACAGTATGTGTCCCTCCATGTATGGCACTATTGATGGTGTGAAGAGGAAAGGGAAGAGTTTAATTTGCTGAACCAGGGGGCATGCAAGAGAACTGTACTTCTCCGTTACCCTCTCTATGTAGTCCCACCATAGGTATTTTGGCTCCATCTAGCAGCCAACTCGGATAATAGCAAGCAGTTTCAAAAAGTGCTACGCGTCTCCCTGACGTTACGTCCTTCACCCCTTCCCCAGTTTATAAATAGGCACGAGAACAAGTCTCTGTTCTTCACGGCTTCTGTGGGCTCAGAATAGCAAGACTAAAGGACTGTGTGACCCTTGCTGAGGACTTAGAAGGTGCGCCGACTATGAGGCGAGACTCCCCGACTCTGACTCCCACTTGTGGTGCTTGTTGTGTCTGGGACCAGAGCACAACACGGACACCTGCATTGTGTGCCAAGAATTTAAACTCCACGCTAGGGGAGAAAGAGCTTGGTGCCTGGTTGAATTTCTAACTGCGAGGGCTTATTTCAGCTGAGAACCCAGCCCAGAATCTGGAGGCGTGCTCTGAGTAGCCCCAACCTCCACCCACTTTAGCCAGCACCCTCAGGGAGGTGCTATCGGGTTCAGCTGCACGCACCTCCGCAGGGCCGCCACCAACTAAGTCCTCAGACTCACGTCAAGCCCAGGACACCTCATTCCTCCCCAGGGAGGTTACTACCATGATGAGGCAGATCCCCTACTAAGGGCTCTCCTCCACTTGGGGGCACTGTTCCCCAAAATCAGATAGGTCCCTTAAGAAAAGGGATAAAAAGTGAAAGGATCTTCCAACCCCGGAATTACCCATGGCTGTTTCTGACTTTCATTTACAATGGTTCATTTTCCTTCCTACCTTTGTTTCCCCCCTCCTCGCAGGGGGAAGAGACATTACACAAACTTGATGCACGTAGGGCTCTCCTATATTATCTTGATCATACAAAACCATTTAGGAGTTCGAGTGCCCTTCTTGTTTCATTTAGGCCAGGACAAGAGGGATGTCAGACTTCTAAGCAAACGGTCACTGGGTCGATTAAAGAGTGTATTTTAAAATCTTACCAGATTTCAGGATTAACGCTGCCCTCTGGGGTCAGGGCACATTCCACGAGAGACATGGCAGTTTCAGTGGCAGCTCTTCGTAGCATCTCTCTGACCAATAGATCTAAACTGCAGCTACTTGGAGTTCTGCCTCCACTTTCGTTAAATGTGATGCTTAGACCTCGCTGCTCAGGCAGAGGCAAGGTTTGGTAGATCTGTTTTAAATTCACTGTTTTCTTGATTCTAATACATTTCATACATATATTTTCTGCAGCCAGCCTCCATTGTTGGCTTTCTAGTCTACCTTTACTGGAACTACACTGAGAGGGTAAGAAAGAAGTAGTACGGGTTGCTTATCTGTAAAAATTTCTTCTTCGAGTCGTAGCCTCTCAGTGTAGTCCCAGCTCCCTCCCTACTCCCTTCTTGCAGATGCTTACGCGAGAACTGACGAGACTTGTTCTCGTTCCTATTTATAGGCTGGGAAAGGGGTGAGGAACATGTCAGGGAGGCACGTAGCACTTTTAAAAATTGCTTGCTGTTCTCAGAGTTGGTCTCTAGATGGCACCAAAATAGCTATAGTGGGACTACACTGAGAGGGTACAGCTCGAAGACTAAACATTACAGGCAAGGAGCTTGTATTTATCTCCAGTCCTAAGTTATGATCACTCAGCCCTGCGTTTCTCCTAAGCTTTAAGCAAAGCCTGCACTGGGATACAGGTTGAACAGCTACCTTTTAGACGGTGGCTATGTCTTTCGAATACCAATTTTGCCTCATTATAGAAGCGGATTAAACAACTTGAATTATGCATGTTTCTTCCAGTCAGCAGAGATGTGAAATTGAGAATTGGCAGTGGCAATTCCCACACTCTTCTCTGATTAGGTTTTTGTATTAGTTGGCAAACGGAACTGAGAGTTGCAACGTAAATTCATTTCTTCAGCAAATCATGTCTGCATGTATAAGTAGCAAGTTTGCAATTTTTTTCCAAGTGTGAGCTTGTGACTATCTTCATTATTTTTAATGACCTGGGATGCTGCACACTGGCTTATTCATAGCTGTTGTTGCTCAGCTGACTCGCCTGTAAGAAAACTAATTAATAAGCGTTTCAAACTAATATATTCCTTAAGGAGATTTAAAGTTTCCAGATGGCCTTTTCAGACTTCTGTTATTAGTAAAGTTGCATAGGAGGGGTAGACAACATGTGTGTGTACTGTTAGCAGCAACAAATTTCAGCAAGTCCATGTTCTGGCCTGATCCATTTAAATCCTCCATTTAGTAGAGGATTAGGGATAAGCAATAGGAGAAAGTAATGCCTAATTTAAAAAACCAGTAAATTGGAATTTTAGATCAGTGACTACTTTTAAATTTCCAACTAGAAGCTTTTAATATGAAGATCGTCTTGTGCAAGATATGGAAAAACATGTGTGTGTCGTGGTGATCTGAGAGGGATTTGAGAGGATTGGAGTTATTTATCCTTCACATGTAGGGGTTTGGCAAGGTATCTGTAACTTTCTGCACATGGTGACTTGAAAGGGCCTTACTTAGCATCCGATCTTCCAGATACCCTCATGCTTTAGTGCAGTTTGGGTACTGAACAATATAAGCAAGTCGGTAAGATGCAAAGGGCTTCACAGATTTGGTATAGTGAAATTGTTTGAGTTGTCACAAGTACAGGTTGTTTCCTATTTCTACATGTAAGGTTAGAACACTAATTTGTCATCCACTGCTGTTTAAGCTTGAGTGTAAGAGCACTGGATTCATTAATGAAATGAAATTAGATGATATATATATATTTTGAGACCTCAGTAAGGGGAAACCCGTTATCTTTCTTACTAATAAGCTTATGTTATGGAAGATGAAAATCAGAATTAATTACTTTGATCTGTAAAAGACCTGAAGCACACAGGATTCATTTAGAGGAGCTTTATGTCACTGCTCAAAGCATTCTTTCGCTTTGATTAGGACATGAAGGTGACTTGACAGCAACTGGTTTTTGTTTTTGTTCTTGACTAGAATTAACTTTAAGAACCAAGTGTTTGCTCAGTGCTCTGTACAAAACTCAAGAAAAAAGAGTATCCCTCTCCTCAGTATTTTGCATCCAAAGTGAGAAATCAACACATTAAATAAACACTGAAACATTTTATTTAGATTTTTTTATCCCACCCTATCCCTTAGGTGCTCAGGGTGGCTTAGAATGCTTTAATTTAATAACTGTAACATTAAGTAATTCATTCTTAATCCTCATAGCAACCCTGTGAGGTAGGTTAGGCTGAGAGATCTGTGACTGGCCCAAGTCACCCAATGAGTTTATGACTAAGGTGAGAATTGAACCAGGGGCCTTTTCATCCAAGTACTGCACACTTAACCACTACTACACCACACTGGCTCTCAATTGCCCTGGAATGCTCAGAGAGTGGTTTTGCCCTTCTTTAAACAGGCTGGCATTTTCTATAGCTGTGAAGGTCAGATTTAGCATCTCTATCTACCCTGTCATGCTGCTACTCCAGTGATAAGTAGTACACTCCATTGAAATGTATCAGAGTTGTGGTATCACTGTTCTTAATATGTGTCTTATGAGCTGAACATTTCACAAATGTCGTAGCAGGAATGTAATAAGTGTGTCTCCTTTATCAGCTTCCAGAAATGCTTCATGGAGATGGTGACAATGAAGAACACGGATATTGTCCAGTGGGGCAATTCATTCTGCAGAATTTAGGGCTGCTCCTTGGGTTTGCCATCATGCTGGTGATTGCCCTCTATGAAGATAAAATTGTGTTTGACATCCAATTTTGACCATTTCCAGGAATCATTGTGGTTACGATAATGTTACTGTATGGCTTTGAGTCTGCACTGTTGTACTGTATGCACATTGCTCAGAGAAAAAGCAGTGGCTTGCACTACTTACGAGGACGGTAGCTTCAGTTTCTGCATAAATTACCTTCTGCTTTCAAGCTAAAACAAAACACCTGGTGAATACATTGCACCTTCCAATTTCAAGTTATAGAGCTTTTAAAGAGCAATGGAAAAATGAACCCAAAGCTCTGTGAACTGCTAACAAACAATGGTTTAACAATTTGCAACTGCAGCGTGCAGTATAATCCTGCTATGTTTGTTGGAAATGCCTATTTACATCACTAGGGTGAGATCCACTCCTGTGCAGAAGGCCAGTTACGCTGGCTCCTGAGCCTTCTGACAGTCTTCTGCCCAGAGGTGGCTTTGCACCAAAGGAAACCAAATCTTTGCAGTCAGCATGTGACTTGAAAATACTGTACTTTTTGAAACGGAAGTGGTTTCAAACATGTTACTAAGCACTGAAGTGCATTTTGTCATTCTAAAGTTTAAGGAATCAGACTGATTAGAGATAAACACAGGTCTGAACTATGTTCCATTGAGGATCAGTTTGACAAGTGTTAGTTAGTTGATGTTGGTAGGAAAAAGCAGACTAGTTAGCTTTGTCAGAGGGTTAGTGCACTATTCCTGGGGCTTTGCAGAAGCTAAGTATGTATTGGATGCCATTTGAAATCTAAACTACTGGGCAATTGTGCTATTAGTTTGTTGAATCTCTCCTCCAATGTGGCATCTGTATTGACTTTTCTCAGTAACAGTTAAATTCATTTTGAGATTTAAAGATTCCTGATTTATTTACATTGCAGCCTTCTAAAATCTAAGCTACTAAGTGCAAAACCTGGATCGAAGGATCCCAACTGTGCCCCACCAAGGTAGTGCTGGCTGATGGCTTGTTTACAGTAACAGTTCTGAATGTATTATTTTAACGCCTTGCCATTTGAGCTTATAGCACCTGCCATTGCTGGCAATAGGCTACGTGCTAGGAAGATCCCTACTTCCAACATAAAGAAGGGTTTGGGGTTTTTCTTTTGCTACATTTTAGGCATCTAGGTTCTATAGAAGCAGCTGTCGCCGTGTACTGGTACATGTGAGTTGGGAGGATAGACTGGACAATCAAAGCCTTAACCTGCTGGAATCAGCTAATCTTCAATTGCTTAGTACCACGGTGCTTGTATTGCCAGACATGTATTAGATTCTCTTTTGTACTTGTCTCCTAGTAAAACTGTGGATTTGTGAGAAGTGCAAGCCCTGTTGAAATCTTGGAGTCTGACATGATGATATAGATAATATAGTACCAGTACGAAGCATGGCAGAAGCCTTTTTTCTTTTTTTTTTTCTTTTTTTGCTGTTCTGGTTTTCATTTATGTGTGTGCCAGGTAAGCTGTAATTTTATATGTGCAGCTAGTTTTGTTTCAGTCTGCTTGGCACCCGAGTAGCTGCTAAAATGAACTGGTTTAACACCTTAACAGAAGCTAGGACATAACTCCATTCCATTTTAAACTGAATCCCTGTTAGTGTAAGGCTTTACTTATGAACTGAGCCCCAGGGGCCTGCTTGTGACCCGTCAATCTAATCTCGAATCATTCCTTCTCTTCAATGAGCAGCATGTACATTTTAAAGGTTCCTGCCAGTATTTCTTCCTAATGCAGCGTTGGGAAGCTTGCATGGACAGTGTTTAAGGGTCCATTTCTCAAAACAGTGTCACTTTCTTAGGAGAGATTCCAAAATTTGAAGCTCCGGTCCATCAGTGCACAGAACCCACTCAAGTCAGTGGGGTTTTTCATATGAAAAGGCTACAAAGTTAGCTCCTAATTAGTGCAGACCTCAGCTGTTGACCCAATAGCCACTTAAAGAGGTTACTCCAGAGTAAGTGGCTGGTGGATTGTGGCCCATATCTTTTGTGGTAGCCAGGGTGGATCTCTGTCATTGAAAGATACGGACTCTTAGTGTACTGTTGCCAAATATACATGGATCATTTGTCACTCAGACTTCTATCTCTGTTTTTGTAATTATGAATGAAGCTTCCTCTACTTCTGCTAGAACATTTTACTTTCCACATTGCTGGAATGTGCTGTAACTTAATACATTGTCTTCCTAGAAAAAAGCTTTCAGTAGTTACTCCACAAGACAAACAAAGGTCACGTTGAAGTGATAGGTACTGTATCTTCCTTAAGAATGGAATTGGTTTCCTTATTTGCTCATATTTATTATGCATTGTGAAAAGCAGTACAGCCGCTGTGGCTGCTGTTTCTGTCCGTTCCACCAGTATTCCACCCCAAAACATTCTTAGTGTACAGTTTAAGTCAAGTTACAGACAATCTAAATTCCGCTACATTTCTACCTGGCTTCATCATTCCATTCGGCTCAAATCCAGAGTCTCATTTAAATTGTATTTGTTGGAGGGCATAAATGTTACTTGTATATTACAATGCTGTCACTGTGTGACATCCCATATCATTTTTGGTGTCATTCACATTGCACTCAAACAGCTGTGATTATGTTTAGAAAATACTGTAGTATCTAGGTGCAGTGTGAATTCTTTTTTCATTAACAATGAGTGTCTGGTTTAAAAAAATGTGATTATGGTTCTGAAAAATATTTGCTGAAACGGTCTCTTTTTTTTTTTTTTTTGTTATAACAAAATCATTTTTTAAAATTTTATAAAGCTGGAAATGATCAAATGTTGTTTTGTTCATTGTCAATGGTGTCGTGTTCATTTTGTGTACATTCCTTATTTATAAGGAAGTTAAGAAAATAAAGATATTCAAGGAGCAAACTTACCAGTTGGTTTCTAAAAAGTTTTATTCAAGATCATGGTTTTGTTTTAGTGTGTGTTAATTAAAAACTCATAGAAAAGGTACAAATGGAATATAAAAAAAGATCTGATGTCCCTGGACGATAGTAGCTGAAGCACCTTAAAAACTGACTTCCAAAATCCGTGTCTACCAATGTTAAGTTTAGGAGTTCAGTTGGCATAAGAGTGCCACTCCCCGCCCAATCCAGTGCTCCTCTGGTTGATCTGAAGGAAGAATCATTGCAATCACAAAGTTGGTGGAATGGCCAGTAGTGGACAGAGTTCCTCTTCTCTCACTGGTCTTATACACCGGAGCAACATAACTTGGTCTCTGTGGAATGTCTGACTTCTTACAAGGCTTTAACCACATCTGTGACAAAGAAGAATATGAAACCATTACCTGGATGGAATCTGTTTGTTAGTTAGAACTTGCACTGAACTTCAGCTCTACTTTCTGAACTTGCTGTGCTTTGTAGGGGTATGCACCAGGAACAGAAGTTGCAAATTTACTTAAATCACTTGCAGGTGTTGCCTCTGTTTAGATTCTAGAGGTTTTACTGGATGTCGAGATCTTTTTTGTTGGAGCACTTGCAGAGAGAGTGAAGAAGATGGGAGGAGATGAAAAGAGGAGGAGCAGATGCCAGAGGCACTGGCACAGGCTTCAGTCATTGGCACCCCAAAGTCTATGGGAGCATCAATGGGGGAGAAAAGGTGCAGAGTTCTGTTTTTAAGAGCACTTTCAATAAGGCTGAAGACTGAGCCAGCCTATGAGCCACACAAGATCTAGCCATGATGGGGGCTGTGCAGCTTGGCAGAAGCTTATATTTGCTCCCCAATGCCCACCCCCAAACTTCCCTGATTGCAGTGATTGGGTACTGGTAACTTGGAAGTCTGGGCAGCATCTCCAGTGAGTGAGCCTATAGCAGGGATTCTCTTAAGTTTGTCACAGTAGCACAAGATGTGTTTGCTATGCAAGTTGGTCAGCAGAAATGTCAGTCATGTATTCTCATTCTGTGCTGTGCCCACCTCAATCTCCCTGCTTCTTACTGGGAAGTTAGGAGCATCTGCTTAGAAAAGAGCCTGTAAGGGATTCTCTTACGTCCTCTATCACAGTGCTGCATGTTGTTGTGGAGATGGCAATTGGCCAGCCTGGATTTGTCAATCATGTCTCCTGATTGCTGGGATACTTCCCCCTCCCCTCTGTCTTGCTGCCTGAAGTCCCAGTTAAGTCCTGAGATTTTTGTTTTTCTCCCAGAATGTTTAGGACTAGTATTTGCAATCATCAGGACCTTTTATCTAATCTTTTCCTGAAATCTGGCAGAGATGATCACCCGGGTGAGCAGTACATTGTCCAAATTTCATCCAAAGTTAGATGAGGTGCAAAGAAGGTACAGCCAGAAACGCATGCACAGAACATGATGCTTATAAAATCAGGACCCTTTATTTACTCTTTCTGAAATTTGGCAGGGATGATTCTTTGGGAGAGGGGCACAATCAGTCCAAATTTCATGCAAATTGGATAAAAAAACAAAAGATATAACCTGAAATCTGCCCCCCAATTTTTTAAGCAAAAAAAATTTTATTCAAAAATTTCATAACTTTTTCATTTTCATTATTGCAAAAACTAAAATGGGATTTTTGTTTTCGTTTTTATAAAAACCAAAACCAGTTACATACCCCTACTACTTTGCCATTTACTTTGTTCCTGATTATAAGTCTTCCTATCCCCTCCAACAAAATCTCTTCAGTAATTTGAGTAGTGTTTTATGAAGCTCCATATTATCAGATGATTAAATCATGATAAACACAATTTTTTGTAATTACTATATATATGCAAAAGTTTTCAATTTATGTACAAAAACCTAGTACTCCAGATTGGCTGTTAGACTGTGGCTAATGTAAACTTTTGCCAGCTGAGCTTGGATGGCCAAAATCAGCTACTACCATGGTAGGTGTGGCTCTAGCCCATAGATTATGTGTTGGGTTAGTAATTACTCCTCACTCAACTTAATTGAATAGCATGATAAATACTAACCACAGGTACTGTATCATAAAGGATTTTCGGATAAGATTCTCCTAGTTTCTTTGTCTTTCTGTTCCAGCGGGCTCCATCCAAGAACAATCCCTGAACATAGACCCCTGCATTTAATTTTAAAAAGCAGTCAATACAAACTTTAAATAAAAGAACTTTGGCACAAACAGTATGTATCCTGCAAAGTGAAACATTTTGTTTTTATTTTGTATTTTTATCTTGTAGTGTACAACCCGTGGGCCACACTTTTGGACTAGCTGTCCATTGTGCTGCTCAGATGGATACAAAGGGCTTGTGGATTGCCGCGATATCCATGGAGAGACTGTGTCCCTAATAGGCATAGAGCTGATTCTGTGGGTGAAAATAAATTTCATGCTGGCCCACCTGGGCCAGGGACTCACCGGGATGTCTGTGTCTGGTCCGCCACATGTGGGCCCACTGTTGCCCCAACCTGAGTTGCCAGGTGCCCCAGAATTGGTCCCCTGGAAGCTCCAACAGCCACCTAGGGGCACCTAGATAGGCCATAGTGGGCCAGCGCATCTGTTTCTGGCCCCATCCTTACCAGGGATTGGGGTCTGGGTTCACCATGGCTACCAGGGATTAGCCACCATGGCTGCCGGTCATGGCGGGAACAAGGCATTGGGGGCATGCCAAGGGCGGGGCTTCCCAGCCATGAGTTTGTTCTGTTCCCCTGGTGGTGGGGCAGGGGAGAGCTGGGCTGGTCGGGCATGGATTTCTTGTGTGCCATAACCCAGCCCTAAGGGTGGTGACCACCAGCTTCCACATACCTGCCCTATGAAAGCTGCCCCCAGCTGCTGTGTCATGAGGGGTGGGGTATCAAGATTTTTAATTTTTAAAATCCCTGGGCGGGGGAGCAACCATGGCAGTTGCATGTTACTTTCACCCTATGCCTTACACCGTGTAAGGGGTAGGAGAAGGTGGACAATTACGGATTGGGACAAGAATAAAAAGCACTCTGGCCATCGTTGAGGATGGTTAATGGCCATCTCTAATGGGGCCCTGTGGCTCCCCAGTTTTTTATTTTCAATTGCCATTTAAAAATTGTATCCAATTCTCTTTGAATGTTGACTGGTTAACATAAATAGCTACTCGCGTCTAAGATAACTATTACTACTATGACAACTATACATACTGTACACGTCTCAGAAAGTTACTTAAACAGTAAAACTTGGAGGAGTTTGGCGGCTCAGATAAGAGCTATTGTGACAGATGTAGTGCAGCATACCCCTGCAGCATTGATCTTTCCTCTGTTTAAACCATTAGAGAAGCTGTATTTTATTTCTTTAGTAGCAATATCAATGCCCACAGCTCTCCTGCTATAGCCTTCAGCGACTTCTGGGGGCTTCAATCAAACTCTACAACAAAATCTCAACTATAAGCTGCTCTGGGCGGAAGCTCACTCCGTTCCATTACATATTTTGTAACCGGGCTGCATTATGAATTACAACTGATCTGCTTAGGGGTTTTAGTTCACCAAACTGGCACTGCTAGCAGGATGGTGCCCCTATCCCATAAGAACTGAACTTCCTGGACAAAACCTACTGGATACGCCCCCCCCCTCCAACTGGCTTCCTATGGTTACTAAGAAAGCTATCCTGGTTTGTGACTTACAAACTCAAGTCGCCTTATGTACAGTAACTACATGATTTTAAAATATTTTACAGTACAGCATTGTGCACAGCCCAAGGTCGTGTAGGGTCCTCTGAAAATTGAAAATGAGTTCTTTTAAGGTACTAAAACTAGGCTTATTTTATTCTCCAACTTAACATGGCTAAACAAAACTGCCCACTGCTGTTGTAGGTCTTTTAACCTATGTGAAGCTTGTTAATACTGTAAAACTGTATTATGCTAGAGGGTAGAATTGAAAAAAGGGACTGGTTGTATACAACGGGGAGAGAGAGCTCGGGAACAGTGGTGGTAAAATCATAAATCACTGGTGAATATGTTGGACAGAGCAGTCCTGCACAAGTAGGAACGTGGATGAGATAAGCTTTTTTTGTATTAAATTTTTACACTGCTCATACGATTTGGTTGAATGCTTTGTCACATCTGTGGGTATAAACAGGCCTGACAGTGGTCTGCTTTGTCAGGCTGTGGGCCGGACCTCACTTGCATATCTGTGCAGATTCCGCTAGATGTTGGCCCGGCATTGCCACAGGCTGTGTCGGCAGATAGCCCAGGTTCTGACCTCTGGAAACCTCCGAAGTCGCAGTCCCATCTAAGACCCCCCACAACCAGGCTACAGCAGGCTAGCATGTCTGTTCATACGGTAAACATGGCCAGGTGTCAGCTCTCGGGCAGGGACCGTGTCTATCTTATTCTTTGTAAAGTGCCAGGTACATCGCTGGCGCTATATAAATGCTTATAATAATAATGGCTGCCCATCATGATGGGGTTGGGGATGGCTAACTGCACATTGGTGGTTCTCCCTGCCCTCCCCCGCCACAGGCATGTCTGTTCTGTGGCCCGGATTGTGTCCGCCGCAGCTTCGTGGGCCAGGCTGTCATTACACGGCCATCACTTCTGTTTCTCCCAATGCCTTCAAGTGCATGCCTTTTAAAATTTCCCAGGATTATGTGAATGATTCCAATAAGTCCTGGCATGTGTACGTACTTGTAACCCCCAAGCAGCACGCTGAATGGCAGGTGCTTAGTGAGGGCTGTTTATATTTACCATCTTCAGGAGCATGTTTATATTCCTTGTCATCCAACACTTCATAGTCAAATCCCAGTAGATCTATAGGAATGGTGTATTTTCTGGCATAATTCTGCTGAGCCCCAGTTAGGAAGGCTTGGGTGAAGAAAAATCCCGAAAGCCAAAAGACTGGAGGTGTTCCAATTTCATACCACAGCTATGGCCGCAACATGGAAGAAAGAGGGAACAAAACTGGATTTGATATCAAAATGGCTAGGGTAGAAAAAGTTTAAAAATCTACAGCCATCCAAGTCAAAACGTTACTACACCCAACCTTCACACTTACACGTTAAATAAATAATTTATTGCTTGGCCATTGGCCTTAGCATACACAAAACACATAACACAAACAAAAAAAATAAATGGACAGACATGAAATATATAAAAAACAGACATAAGAATAAAAATAATAAAAATCCTAAAAGGAAGATCAACAGTGATCAAAATACAAGCAGAGGACTGAAAACCAGGCCCAAAGCAAAACCCAGCATATAATTGACCCTACAGTATTTTCAATCAGCCAGCATGCTCTAATCTTATTGGCCTGGGCCAGAAATCTGGGCACTAGTGCTGTTGTACATTTATTGGTATCCTCCAAGAGGATTTGATGATAATCCCTGTCAGATCTTCCAGGAAAAGATCTGAGCAGTGGGCAAATTAGTCTATCCCTTCTATCCTCATCAAACTTGCCAAAAAAAGCAGTATATGATGCACAGTTTCTATATCCCTGAACCACAGGGGCCAATCCACTCCTGAAACGGTATTGATCCATATCACCCCTCTAAAACTGCTGAAACAAGCATTCATACAGGCTTGAAAGAACAGGATATTGTGATTTTTAACTAATAAAGTGTTCAGGTATTGCACAGAGGAGCCCTTCGATGGAGCTAGGGAAGGATAAGAGGAAATAAACAGCATCGAATTTAATTGTCCAGTATCAGTTGGTCTATCCAAATCCAGCAACCTTATCTCTGTCTCTTATACACATCTAGATGTGTATAAGAGACAGCCTAGGGGCACCTAGACAGGCCATAGTGGGCCAGCGCATCTGTTTCTGGCCCCATCCTTACCAGGGATTGGGGTCTGGGTTCACCATGGCTACCANAGTATCAGTTGGTCTATCCAAATCCAGCAACCTTATCTTTAGTTCAGCCTTAGCCTTGAGGTATCCCTGAGCAGTGACATATGGAGTAGAAAAGCCTAAGTGATTCAGTTTTTGATCAACTTGTCTCAGCCAAAGGTTAGGACTAATATCACTAGCCACAAGCGCTAACAAACCTGGAGGGTTTAAAAGGGACAGATAGAGTCAACAGTTGACAATGGATCACCAAACCAAGGTGGATAATGAATTTCTACCAACTTCTACCCTCAGTGCAGCATTGGGAATCCCTGCCGGGGCAGCCAAAAGGGTTCTAATAAACTTTGACTGAACCACCTCCAATTTCATGGCATTTCCCAATGGCCCACAATTGGGCATCGTACAGGAGTTAGGCAACAAATTTAGCCATCACGAATGGCCAGTGTAAGTAAGTAAGTAACCTTCACTAGCTCTGAAAAAGCACAAAATGGCTCACACTTATTAGCCTGCTCTATTGCTGATCTAGCATGAATTGACTAGGCGCCCAAGGACTGGTACATAATCCCTAGGTATCCGTATGAAGTAACTTGCTCAATTTCATTATCGTCTAATTTCCACTTATGATGAACCAATCTTTTGGAGAATACTAGAATTTTAGTCTTACCATAGTTAGTCAATTTTTCTTTAGAACAATATCTAGCAAATTTCCTAAGCATTCTTCTCATTCCAACCCTAGATTGAGACATAAGAGCCACATCGTCTGCATAAAGCAGGCAAGTTAAATGTTTAGTGCCAAGCTTGGGCAGATGATTTTCAAGAGATGCGACTGCCGGAATCAGATCATTTATGTAAAAATTAAACCAAGCAGGGGCCAGAATGCATCCTTGACAAACCCCAGAATCGATCTTTATTGGGTCTGATAAGTGTCCCCTAGTGTCCAGTCTGATGCGCATAACCGTGTTCGTATAAAGAGAGCGCATCAAAAACAACAATCGCCTGTCAGTACTGGTGGACACCAGCTTCTGTCACAGCCTCTCGCGGGACACAAAATCAAACGCAAACTTCAAGTCCACAAAGGCCACATAGAGCTTAGCATGATTGAATAAGTGCTTGTTTACCAAATGGGATAAAACAAAACAATGATGCAATGTAGACTGGCCCGTTTCAAAATCCTGCTTCTTCATCATAGGGCAGTTTCTCCTGTTCCAACCAGTTCTCCAACTTATGCATTAAGTTGATTCAAGATGCCACTGCCTTCTGAGAGGCAGCCCTGTTTGAATATTAGAATGCTTTTGGTTATGAGCAACAGCTGACCATGACCAGCATCCCTCTTGTTTCAAAGAAATCGAATCTATTCATTGTTGCCTTTTCTCTCTTTTCACATGCGGATGCTTCATGTTCAGCTGCCTCAGTGCTTCTCTCTAAGCAGCACTAACTCTGCTGTGGGTCTATTACAACCCCACAATCTGAAATGCTGCTTTACTAACTGGAGCCCAGAGACCATCCCCCCTATTCAAACTGATTCAGGGGCCACCTTCTAATAACATTATTCATTTCTAGCATGAGAAGGTCCTGCTAGGGACTCTAGATATCCCTGTACTACCAACAGCAATGAGTTGGGTACAGTGAGTTAGAGAGAGAGACACTCAGAACAATTAGGCACAGAATCAAATGATTCTCAACCTGGTGCTCGGGAGCCCCAGAATGCTCGGGCAATGCTTGAAAGTGCTCCCTAAGCCCATTCATGCAAATTATGCAGTGCTCCCCAAGTAGTCACGTCACTCCAGTGCTCTTGACTGGGAAAAGGTTGAGAACCCCTGAATCAAAGGTGTTAGCTGCTATCTATGAAATCCTATCGGATAAATCTTGATCCATCCAGTTTGCTAGTAGCTTATCAGTGTAATAACTTGTCTTAGTTCCTGCATTTAAGAGTCACTGCTTTGATTTTCTAATATCAAACATAGTGGAAAAGCCAATTGACAGTATTCCCTTCTAATGCTCTACTAGCCGTGCTTTATTTAACTTCTCTGAACACAAGTTTTATGTGCCAGTAGTAATTGCCACTTCTAAGGCCTTTAGAGAATGCACCATGAGCACCAGTACTGTCCATCTGTCATGTAGTAGCTTTTACATACAGCAGCTACCTTAATGAGGGGCATAGTGCAGAGCAAAACGTGGAGATTTAATACATGCACTGGTAAGTGAACTGTCGCATAAAACTGATGTACAGATGAGCTAAAGTAGCAATACTCTTTACGCATTCATTACGCAAAGCACGTACATGTGTGTTGATAGTCTCCTGTTGTGCTGTGGGCACCTGAGATCAAGGAAGAAAACTGGCACATTGGCAACTTGTGCAGACTTGTATAATCAGTGAGCTCACCTGTAAGAATTTTAACCTGGCAAGAAAGTCATTCACGTAGCTACCAAGCGGTTTGAGACTTGGATACGACTTATTCATCCACATGCCTGGAATTTTGCCTTTCAGCATGCTGTTGACCACTTCTTCCAGTTCAGTAGACATCACCACCAGTCCCTACAGCAGATTTTGTGAAGGAAAGAGACCCATCAGGAGATGGTTCTGCCTCTTTGTCCTCATATGGCAATTCTTAAAGAACCATCACCCAGAGGTTCGTAGGTATAACCTTAGTTTTAGTTCCATCATAGAAACCCCCCAAACTATAGGGAATGCTAAGAACTGCCAACCTGGATCAAGTCAGTGGCCCATCCAACCCATGTCCTGTCTTGAACAACAGTTAGCGTCAGATAATTCATTAAATTAAGGAGTAAACTAACCGAGAGGCAGATACCTTCCCCAAACTGGCTTGTATCTTAACATGGTGGTTCCCAAAATGTATGCCTCTGTGAATGTCTGGGGTCACAGGATTATCATTAATTCAAAGTATATGAAATACTACTCTGGCTTATGACCCTATCCATAGATGGTATAGCCCCTCTTGGAGTTGCCTTTGGGAACTTCAACTTTAGGGGATGAATGTTTATCTCATTTTCAAAAACCACATCTGCTAAGTCCTGGTCAAGGTGCTCCCTGTTGACATGCTCCTGTAACTGACCAACATAGCTGCACCTGAAATGGAAAGTATGCAACTAGACCTTGTTGCCTCTACAGGCTTGTTCTCCATTTTTTATCACAAGAAGCAACCAAGGTTCTACCCCAATGTGCAAGAGTATCTTGTCAAAGATCCCATGGACAAGCAGGCTGAAACAAGGCTAACGTGAGTGGTTTCTCAAACAGTCAGTGATGACTGCAGCGTTTACGATGGAGTGCTCCACGCAGATCTTTCTGCGACTTCAGAGATCGCATTACGTCTGCTCTGCTCCCAAGGCAACAATCTGGTAAAGTGTAAGACCTGGACTGCAGAGACGAGGGTTCAAATCCCATCTAACCATGAACTCACTGGGTGACCTTGGGCAAATCATTATCTCTGTGTCAGTCCTCTAGAGATCTGTAAAATGAAATAATAATGACCTGCCTCTCAGGGTGGGTGTGAGGGTGGCCTAAAACACTTTATAAATGATTGATAATAATAGATGCCTTCATGCTACTGTTGGGGTGAGGAAGCTCTTGTATGCCTTTCCATTGGAACTGCTCATGTCTTGAATTCTCAGGAAGAGCAGACTTGCCAGTAGATGTTATCCCAATTGTTTCCATGTGGCTAAAACAGCCCTGGTATTCAGCTCTCCTACAACTTGCCATAATGGACCCTGTCCAAGAGCCTAGGCCTCTTGACCAAATCTGATATCTTGCTTCTTAACACAAGGAATCCCAGGACAACCCCCTCAGGCCCTGCTGTTTTCCCCAATCCCAGGGTGCCAGCAGTGGCCCCCATTTTCAACAGGGCAGGATGTGGGGGCTCCATTCCCTCACTGTGGAGCCACAAAGACAACCACTTCTAGGGTCCTGTGGAGTTTGTCTCCGAGAGGTTGGGGGGGGAACCGCAGGGTGCTCCACGTTTTATCTTTGCCCTGGGCCCTGAAAATTCTAAGGCCAGCCTGCCTCTGACCCACTCCATTTAATAGCATGGAGGCTAAGCTCCTCTCTTCCAATGGCACAGATGATACTTTGCACTTGTAATAGCAGGAAGCCTTCCAACCTAACCTTGCTATAAACTAAATATCTACTTACCATGCAAACTCCAGCCTCTACCTGGCTGGGGAGACACTGGATTTGGAGCTTGCACGCTGTCAAGAAGCAGTAGAGACGTCTCTGCTCCCCTGGGCCAGCTCACCTCTGAGTGGACACAGCACACCACTGCCAGAGGGCTGGGGCCATGGTTGGCTCATGGGCTGGAGGTTCCCCATCACTGGTTACATAAAGTAGTCATTTTCCCACTCGGTGGCCCTGTTTTGACCTATGGGACCCAACTGTGGATCCGTGCTGGCTACAGAAATTATATTCATACTCATGATTATACTGATAACAGAGAACATGACTTCTCTGTAAGATGCAGTTCTGAATTTTGCTTTCCATTTCTTCCTTTTGCTCCTTAACAGTTATGTGGTTCTATATACTCTACCTCTTTGGAACCTATTCTCTTAAAGAAATGTTAAAATTTGGGCATTGCTATGTCACATAAGAGAAATGAGCAATCCTGTAAAGCTTATCAAAGGCACTGGAAGTCGATGGAAGTTGCTGGCACTCACAAGATTTAGTTTGACTTTTTTCCTTGTGGCTCACCTTGATTGCTTTCTGAATGTTGATACAGGAGTCTCTTATTGTATGCAGTAACTTGTTAAATCGCCCCATTTCTTGGACAAGCACAGTGTTCATGCTCTTAGTGTAGGTGGTTGGGTATCTCCTCATTGCTGCCTCAATATCAAAGTTTGAGGGGAGTTTGCTCAAGATGTCACCTGCCACTTCATTAACTATTTCATCTGAAGATTTTGCGCCAGAACCTGATGATCGAGACTATGAACAGGAAGGGTTAAAAATTAGGTCTCCGTGTGAATCTCAAATATTTCAAGATAAAATTCATATTGACACACAGGTACTGTTAAAATATTCAAGTTGGCCATGAAACTGTCTTAGGATGAAATCATTGCATGGTACATTGGCCAGGCTTCCTTGACTTCACAATTAGTGATCCCTCACAGAAGGGTTAGTCTAGTCCACTTAACTGAAAACACTTCACAAGGGCAAAGAGTACTGATGCCAAACTGGTTCCACCTTGTTCCACCAGCTACATTTCTTGATAAGCAATGTTCTACCACAGAGAATCAGAATATTTGGAGTACAGCTAGAACATTTCTGATCATGAATACTTAAGTCCTCAGTTGACACAATAGGTAAAAACAGACATGACGCTGGCCCGGTTCAGCCCAGCTGGGACAGTGTCATGGCAGGCTGTCTGTTTGCGGCCCACCAGATGTGGGCCTGATTCCTACCTCGGCCAGGTAGGAGCCAGGCAAGAAAACGGTCTGGTATGAGCCAGGCCCACGGTCTGCGCCGAGCCAGATCTGAGCAGGTGAGCCGGTCAGGAACCTGTGTTCCCAGCCTGGTTCCTATTGGCGTTGTGGAGCTTGCCATGGCAACAAGCCATGACTGCCTGTAATAGGCAGCCATGGCTATCCATCATGGCATAGGGGTGGGGTGACATCAAGAACGTGGCTGAGCGGCCAGACATCACTCTGTACTCCCCATCCTCCCTCCCTGGGCAGGCTGTGGGAGCGTTTGTTCCCGCAGCTGGAGCATACCTGGGCAGGGGCAGCCCTCCCTACAGTGGGACAGATGTCACCGTGCGACATTTGTTACACCCCCAATTGCTATCTTCACCAACTTAACATCATTGGGAGCAGAGCCATTGATGTCACTGAGGACAACATTTCAACCCTCACCGATAGCCTCAGAAATTAACAGAAATACAGCTTCATCTCATTTCATTGCTCCCAGTAACTTCCATGAGACAGAGATCCCAGGAATGAGGGCAAAGAATGCTCAGCCAATCTAGTTTTCTGTCTGGCTTCTCTTTATTTTATTAGTAGTATTTATTTTTAAATTTGTAAGAACAATTCATACAATTATGAAACAAGCGAAGTATTTTGTTCCACCAGCTAAAGGACCAGTGAAACAGTGATTTACTGTCCTCACAATGGGACATAAGGAGATTTAGATAAAATCCCCGTACGCAAATTTGAACACAGAGATCGGAATAGTAATAAAACTATTATTAGCATGTACAATAGGGCTACAGTCATTTCTGTACCTGTGTCAGAAGAATATTATCAAACAGCAACTGAGTTTCTGACTGGTCCTTGGTGATATCAGCATTAGCATTCATCCCAAATATTTCTGGGGCAGGGTTCAGTGGAAGGGTCTTTGTATAATCAATGTAGCTTTGATACTGAAAAGGTCAGTGAGAGGAGATTTAGAAGGGTTACAAATCAAATACCAGGCAGGGGTGCCAGAGGGCTATAAATAGCAGTTTATATTAGGAGACATTCAAGCATGGGCATAATGGTAGCAATGCACTTTCAAAACTGGATACGTAACTGGAGCCACTAATCCTGCCTAAAGGAGTAGTTGTGTTTGTCTCCAACTCCATTCATTGCAACAAAAACCAAAGCAGTTTAAGTGACAACTTGTATGGAACCAACCGAGTATGCAGCTTTTGGGCCCCACACAGCCGTTCCTCAGGCAAACTCGTTACAAGCCTGAAGAAAGGTCCAGTGTAGCCCAAAAGCTACATACTCGCACCAACTACAGTTGGTCTAATAAAAGATCTCACCTGAACTATTGTCTCCATCTTTTACATTTGGGCCCAACATGAGGACCATCTTCTCTCTAGATATGGAGATGGAGATGGAGTTGAAATACAAAGCACTCTGTAAACTCTGGTCGGACCTTTTTAATGCAACGAAGAGGGTGGAGGGAGTTTTAGCACTCAGCGTCTTGCAGGAAGTGGTCAGCACCTCCTATGATCATTCTCTCAGCCCTAGAGTCCCGAATCCCTTGTAGTCTCTTACTTGTACAGCTGTCCTCACTCTTTAGCCTAAGGCTTAAGCTGGCCGCACAGCTGTCTCGGCTCAAGACCCGGTTATCTCTTCCTGAAGATTTTCACCTGTAGCTATTAATCCCCTGCCTCCCTAACTGTTAAACAGCTGGCTAAAGTTTCCTCATTGGTGATGGGGGCAGCATTTGGAATTTTAGCTGGATTTTATGTGTGTATATTTTATATACTTCTTGTAGTCTGCCGTAGGGAAAGGGTAGGGTATAAATTTTAATAAATCTCTTAGACCGCAGATTGTTTAAGGTGCTCTCTCAAACCATTAATCAATTGATATTCAGCACTCAGGCACTCCAGAGACACAGGTACAACACTTTGCATGTCCATGTTGTTAGGTTTTTATTCAAAAGAAATTAAGACACAAAGGCCGTTTTTAAACGAGGAGGGCTGGAGGGGGGTGAGTGTTTGCTGAGTGGAACAGCCAGGGAGTGTCCACGCAGATGGAGTGTGTGGGGAGGGATTCTGATGGGCAGGCTCTCTAGGTGGGTACCATGGCAGCCCCTGTGCACTCCTGCCGCAGACAATGGGGGAGGGAGAAGCGGCTGGCCTTTGAAATCAACATGTCCTGGACAAGCGCTGGGGAATCCGGGCTCCCTAGCACTCCCGGCCAGTCCTCTGCCTTGCAATGGCAGTTTCCCCTGCCTACAGTGCCTCTGAACAGTGCACCACTCTGCCAACATGGCTGACTGCCACTGTTCATACAGGCTGGGGATGCGTGGGCATCTGCTCCCACACACGTTTCTGGCTGCCCCCGCATGGTGCACTCTGGCTTTTTCGCCAGTGGTCCATGAGTGGTCAAGAGTGCATGCGTGGGCCACAGTAGCATGCACCTGCCCACACTGCCACACGACTATTCAGGCGGGTGGTTGATGGGTGGCTGGTGCTTCTTGTCTAAAAACAGCCCACTGTGATCCTTCTCTGGGACAATGCAATTTAGTGAAAGCATGAGTCCCACTCACTTCAGTGGAACTCGAACCTGTACTAATGCTAATGTATGCTATTCTGGTGATTATTCACTACAGTGGGACTTGCACCCATGCTAACTGCCCATGCTATTATGCTGGAGAATTGTGTCCTTAGGGTGAGTTCTCAGTCTGTGGTAGTTATTCCAGACTAAACTTGAACCACCCTTCTGGCAAGTATTGAAAATCATCCCTTTAACCATGCTTTAACCACCCTGGTTGTGAGAACACAAGGGTGCTTAAGGTGTGCCAATGGGTTGTTATCCAGAAGCCGCTCTTTTAAGGTTAAGGCTCAAATCATACCTCTCAAGTATCCTGGATTTTCCAGGACACCCCTGATTTAACACCTCTTATTATCTGTCCTGCAGTCACGGAACAGTGCTGCCAAGTCCCACATTTGGAAGGGAGGGATGAAAGAATTGCCAAGGCATCAATGGAACAATGAAGTGAATTCTCCAGCCTGAGAAAGCCAGATTTCTCCAGGCAAGATCAAAGCAGCCTCTCCCATACCATAGTTAAGGGACTCTCTGTTATCCTCTGTAACACCTTTATTATTCCTTAATTGTTGCTAGTGACTATTCTCTTTGTAGTTTTTGAAGTTTTAAATTCTGAATAATTTCTCTTTTAAAAATCAGCAGATCAAGGCGTTAAACCTGGAGCTGGTAATATTTTACCTGTCAGAGAACACAGGAAGAGAAATAGCTGAAGTGGGGGGAAAGTGGAAGGCGGGCTGTCTATACTATAAAGCTCACTTGGCAGGGGATGAGGAGGCCCAGCAGTTGATGGAAGTGCTGAGATAGATCTTGGACATAAAAACAAGCAGGACAAAGGTTTAACTTTGGCTTATTATGAGGAGGGTCACTGTATAGATATGCAAGTCCTTTAACTTTTGAAGACTGCTTTTTAAAAAAAAAAAAAAAAAAAAGCCCAGCCTTCTATTTAGACAATAGGCTACTTGAATTTAGATGATATGTACATATGCAAATCATGTCCCACATTTTGAGAGTTTCTGTTCTTCATTTCAGAGTTCAAGGGCTGACTGTATGGCTCCAATCTCCAGATTTCCTTGCTTTCAAGCCTAGGCTGAATCCCATCAGTCTCTTATCCATTTCATCGTTTCCATGACATGACTTAAACCCTATAATGCTACCCAGCATTATAGAATACACCGACTTTATCAAGGTGTCTTGGGAAAAATAAATCATGAAAAAGTTTTAGCGTCCTGGATTGCCAAATCTCTGAAGTTGGTCTTGTCAAAAAATAAATAAATTATTAAACGTACCCATAGGCCATTGTCTAGTTGTTCAGACTTATTACCAGATGCATTTAAGAAGTACTGGCAGGACAAGAGCTTAAAGCACAAGGGCAAGCAAGCACCAGGAAGAGTTATTTCTGATTAACAAAAGCAATATGTGTTTTGTCTTTCAAGTCATTCATTTTAAAATACTTACATCTCCTTCAGGAGGGGCATAATAAAGGCCACTGGAGTCAAACTTATATTCCAGATCTGCAACAATTGATACGTTGTAAAACTTGTTTAAAATACTGCGGAGGGTGCGCCGATCCCAGTCATCAGTGACCCTGCCACCATAATTACATTCGCCAGTCATGTAGCGTACGGCATCAAATGGCAGCTCCTGAAACAGGAAGACAAGTGTGTCAGCCCTCTTTGCGCTTGTCAGTACAGCTGTGCTAAAGGAACATGTTTCCTTTTATAATCTTACTTGAAAAGGAACCTTGATAAGAATTGGACTCCTTAAAAACTTTTAAAACTTATTCTGTCTTGAATATTTTACAGATTGTGTTCTTCAGTGTATATAACTGATATTCTGGTGTGGGATTTAGCCTTAAGTACTTATTGCCCAACCATTGTTGTGTAAACACAGTCTCTGCCAGAACTCTGCCCTTTCACTATCAAGGATGCTACATTCAGGCAGAGTAAAACTACACCAGCTTGTGGAACATTCTCTTACTAGTAATACTGGAATTCGTTCTGCTGAAGTCTGAGGCAGAGCTTTTTTAAAAAAAAAAAAAATAAGCATGTTTCCTTTCCTTATGATTTCATAAATTTCTAACCCAAGAAACCAACCTCCTGGCTTAGTAAAAGAATTTCCCCTTTATTTCCACTGTATTTTTAAAGTTCACTCCCATCAAAATGGGTGGTTGCATGCCTAAATGGAGTTAGCTACATATATTAAATGGAAACTGTAAATGCATTTAGCTTCAAAACATTTACAGCCACCCAGTCAGACTGATGTTCATTGTGGTTACTGTCAGGTTTCAGAAACACAAACATTTCAGCTAGTGATGAAAACCTTGAACCACCCATTTTTCCTAATCGGTGCAACTAATTCGTAGGCAAGAATGAGCAGTCTTTCACCAAACACTTTTAGTTATAAAAGCTAGCTCAACCTTCTCAGAGAGAGAGAGAGAGTCTGTCACACATCTACTACATCACAAGAGAAAGCTGACCAGTGACTACAGTTTTTGGGCAGTCAGCTGGGCTAACTTTATTATCTTCCAGCGTTAACTAAAGAGAATCTTCATTTTAAAATATCTTAGCTGGGACTTGAGAAACAGTCTTGGAAGAAAGGGCCCATTCCGTACAGGAGACAAAAATAGATAAAACTGCTGAGTGAGCAGTAGTAGAGGCAAAATCTCTGGCTATCTAGGGTAGCATTTTCTGGTACTCATAGCTGCTCTGCATTGCTGGAGCAAATTGAGAAATCTAACTCTGAGGATGGAGGAATTTTTTAATACTGTATAGTTCAGGCTTCTTTTGCAAAGATCAAGACTTCTATATTTCAAAGACAAATTTGGAGAAAAACCCCTCCCTTTCTGCTTTATCCAAATTCAATTAATCTCAACTACAACCTGTCTTGATCAAAGTTCCCACATTTTGTTCAGTAAATGCGGAACGCAGACCTCTTTGCTTCTGGGAAAGCTTCTGAGGCCTGACCTACTGTATCGGAAATTGCAGACCTACTGTTAGTAATTTGTAACCTATCGCTAAAATCTGCCACTGTACCTGAGGACTGGAGGGTGGCAAATGTAACCCCAATATTTAAAATGGGATCCAGAGGTGATCCTGGAAACTACAGACCAGTAAGCTTGATGTCTGTGCTGGGCAAAATGTTGGAAACTATCATTAAGAACAGAATCGCTGGGCATGTTGATAAACATGGCTTAATGGGAAAGAGTCAACATGGATTTAGCCAAGGTAAGTCATGCCTCACTAATCTGTTGGAATTCTTTCAGGGTGTAAATAAACATGTGAACAAGGGAGACCCGGTAGATAAAGTGTACCTGGATTTCCAGAAAGCATGTGGTAAGGTCCCACATAAAAGAATCCTGAGAAAATTAAAAAGTCATGGAATAGGAGGTAGTGTCTTACTATGGATCAGTAACTGGCTAAAGGACAGGAAGCAAAGAGTAGGACTAAATGCTCAGTTTTCACAATGGAGAGATGTAAACAGTGGTGTGCCTCAGGGATCTGTATTGGGACCGGTGCTGTTTAATGTATTCACTAATGATCTGGAAAAGGGCATTAAGAGTGAGGTGATCAAATTTGCAGATGACATCAAGTTATTTAAGGTAGTTAAAACATGAGCAGACTGTGAAGAACTGCAACAGGATCTTACAAGACTGGGTGCCTGGGCATCTAAATGTCTGATGAGATTTAATATGGAGAAGTGCAAAGTGATGCACATAGGGAAAAATAATCCAAACTATGAGTACACAATGCTGGGTACTAAGCTAGGAGTTACCACTCAGCAAAAGGAGCTGGGAGTGATTGTGGACAATACACTGAAATCCTCAGCCCAATGTGCAGCAGCAGTCAAAAAAGCAAACAATGTTAGGAGTTATTCGCAAAGGGATAGAGAATAAAATTGAGGATGCCATAATGCCTCTATACAAATCAATGGTGCGACCACACCTGGAATATTGTGTGCAGTTCTATTAACCCCATCTCAAAAAAGACATAGCTGAATTAGAAAAGGTACAGAGAAGGGCAACGAGAATGATAAAGGCTATGGAACGGCTTCCCTACAAAGAGAAGCTTGACAAGCTCGATCTCTTCAGCTTAGAGTGCCAGGTACATTCCTTTACTTTGTCAAGGACTGGTGAGGTTGCAGCTCGTCTGCATACGCTCCCAGCATCCTCGGCTGTCATTGCTCGAGGACACCACGACTCTCCTGGGACTTGACCTTCCTGCCGCCCCAAGCTCCACCGACCAGCGGGCCAAGGACTGGTGAGATTACAGCTCGTCTGCATACGCTCCCAGCATCCTCGGCTGTCATTGCTCGCGGACACCACGACTCTCCTGGGGCTTGGCCTTCCTGCCGCCCCAAGCTCCAGCGACCAGCGGGCCAAGGACTGGTGAGGTTGCAGCTCGTCTGCATACGCTCCCAGCATCCTCGGCTGTCATCGCTCGAGGACA
>QEPC01009281.1:484937-580146 GCA_003113815.1 Sphenodon punctatus
ACCGTGTCTATTTTATTACTTTGTAAAGTGCCAGGTACACTGCTGGCGCTATATAAATGTTTGTTTAATAATAATAATAATAATAATAATAATAAAGTGCCAGGTAAATTGCTTGCGCTATATAAATGCTTGATGATAATAATAATAATTAATAATAGAGAAGACTGAGAGGGGACATGATAGAGGTTTATAAGATCTTGATTGGTGTGGAATGAGTAGATAGGGAACGGTTATTTACCCTCTCAAATAATACTAGAACTAGGGGACACTCCATGAAACTAGCTGCCGGCAGATTTAAAACAAATAAAAAGGAAATACTTTTTCACTAAATGCATAATTAACTTATGGAATTTGTTGCCAGAGGACATTGTGAAGGCCAGTAGTATAGCTGGGTTTAAAAAAGGACTGGATAAGTTCTTTGAGAGTAGGTCCATTATCGGCTATTACCAAGTAGCTTATGGGATGAACTTCTTACTGTTGGGAGCTGGGAGTGAACAATGGGGAATGATTTGCCCATTGTGACTGTTGGTTCTTCTCCCATGTGATCGAGATTGGCCACTGTCAGAGGACAGGATGCTGGGCTTGATGGACCATTGGTCTGACTCAGTATGGCACTACTTATGTTCTTAAAGGGTATCTTTCAGCCTAAGAAATTGGTTTCCAGCCACAGAAACACAGTTCTTCAAATGACAGGATTTGTTCTGACCCAAGCTGACTTGTCAGCCCGAGACCACACAGGAGAATGAGATTAAAATACTTTAAAAAAAATAATTAGTTTCCATTTGCAATCAGGTCGTCCTATTAAAATGTTTACTGCTAAAAAAAAATTAAGCTTTTTAAAATCCGCATTCATCCTGATTCCCAAAGGGGTTATTGCACTTGTAAGTTGTGTGCCAAAGTTGTGTTAGACTTTAATGGATGCCAGTCATTCACAGTGAGAGGCATCATTGCCCGTTGCCTCCTCTCACACATGCAGGTTCGCCCGCCTCCCACCACCACGGAGTCTAGCCCTTCTGTGCAGTCGGCACTTAAGTGTGGTCTGACCACTCACCTAGGCCCAGAGAGTTCTACACTCTCGCATTACATACAGCACCCTGCTGAGCAGAGTGGTGGTGGGTCTTTATTGACTTTGAGCCATTTTTGAGATATACCCTCCTCTGAGTGGTTTACAGCAATCTAAAAGCAACAACCTAAAAATAAATCCCACCCCCCCCATCCTTAACCCCTCCCCAAGCATGCCAAAAACCAACACTTCTTAATCCCATCCCACTCACTTCCGCTGCTGCCGAGGGATGCCCACACTGTGAACTAGGATTTGGCACCCACTTAAATCCAGTGCTGCACTTTGGAAAGCAGTGTATGTGTGTGTGGGGGGGGGGGGGATGGATGAGGAGGATAGGGCCCAAACTTCAGCCTAGCTATCTGCATGTTTCAGTTATGGCCCCTTCCTTTAGAACTATGTTTGACCCTGGAGGACAACAACGAGGAGTGCTGCTGTGATCTTTCCAGTACCTCGTACTGAGTCAGGAACATGTTCAGTTGCTGCACGCTGATCCGGAGGTCAGTCTCGTTGAACTCATAAGGAATGTTCCAACCCAGCGGCCCAAACTTCCTTCTTTCTTGAACCAGTGCATGGAAGAAGCAGAGGCCATACAGGAGCTTCTTGAATTCAGCCTTTAAAGTAGAACATGAAAATAAAAATATTTTATAGACTTCACGCCTTAAACCAGAGGTGAGGAACCTCCCATCTGAAGGCTAAATCTGGCCCACAGCTGTTTGTTTTTGTTTTTTATCCAATCTGCGTATCTGGCCTATGGCTTCTCTAGAGAATGAGCTCAGGAGATGGGAAGACAAATGAGGGCATTCGCTTAAAGATAGGGGATGGATGCATCGATCCATGATCTGGACCCTCCCCTCTTCCCCCAGCCAGAGCCCACCTCTTAACACTCCCACCCCCAACTCCTACCCAGACAGTGGAGCTTGGACTCATTTTCAGCGTGACCCATAGAGAGAAAAGGTTCCACCCCTGCCTTAAACCTTCCCATTTCTTTGAATCCCACATAAATGTGTAGAGGAGTCTCTGTGACCTGCAGTCAGGTGTGAAATCCCCTTGTGCAGTAATATAGCAAGTGAAATCTGAGTCCACAGAAGTCTACGTATGTTTGGTCACTGTTTCTGCATCAGAAGGGTCTTATCTAGTAACACAAGATTGTTTGGAATTTGGTCAATAAGTTTAGTACACAGGTTTTGTCAGGAACAGGAGCGATGTATTAAAATATTCCCTTAATCTTACAGACCTCTTGGAAGCAATCCAAGTAAAAGATGGGGGCGGGGGAGGGGGTTCCCTCACGCACGCATTTGTGCTATACCAATATGTATGTAGGCCACACATAAACTGTTGCCTTTTTATTTCCAGTCCGTAGCTTTAAAAGGGCTGGAGTTAAACACAACCATCTACGGTATTTAGTTGTGGCAACTTACTTTAAAACTATTTTAGGTCACTGACATTCAGGCATAAAAACCTAATTATGAAAACAGCAGGTGGTTTCCCAGCTTGCCTCGTTATTCTAAGGAAGGTGCTTATGATTTCTATCAATCAACCTGCCTAATAACTTTTAGTCTTGCAGTTATATGAAGGCAACATTTTTATGGGTTAGATTAAAGATATGACTCAAAACAGCAGAGGACTCTTATTATTCCACAATGAAATTCCCCAGCTTTGTAAATTTGTATTGGGAAATGGCTTGCTTCTGACTTTTGAGATGGAACGCTGGATTATTAATGACACTCCACAAAAGCTCTGCTGAGAAGGAATGAGGATTGTGGTAAAGTAAAAATAAAATATTAATAACATTCACAACTGTGCAGTCAGTAATCAAAGCCAGTTTCAATGAAGCACTATTTAACTTGGTCATTTTTCCATACATAATCACCAGGGTCTACTTTAGCTACTTTACAGGATTTGAGTAACAAGAATAACACCACAGTACTAACAGGCCTTTTGCAACTGTTGAAAAACTCAGGATCAGAGATTGGATCCATCAGGTATGACCGGATAACGTTAGCCCGTAAACCTTTTGGTGCTTCATTAGTCATTTTCACTCCATTCTGAAGTACAGATACAGGAAAATTGGGAGATGGGTAACTTGTGAGCCACATTCGGAAATCTGGATGCGTTGTGTCTGGGTTTAGCTCCTAAAATTAGAGGGGGGGGGGGGAACACCACATTAGAACGATGAATAGCGTACATATGTCAGCATTTCTTACTAGACCAAGCTTGTCTGTAAAACATAAGAGTATGCCAGAGTGATTTTTATGAATTACTAGTTTGAAACATAATTATAGTGGGAACCACAGTTACACCTAACTGCTTCCATTCTGAATCTGCTTTGATTTAGATACTGGCTTTTTGAATCTTTATTTATTTGGGGCTATAATTTTCCAGACAGCCTCTAAGTTCAAACATTTCTGCCTATAACTCCACCCCCACCCCATGCACAAAAAAGAAAAACCTCCTATTTTTCCATTTTAACCAAATTCTTTAAATCTGAGTGAAGACTGAAATTTGGTATGGAAATAGCCATTGCCTGGGGGAAATAGCTTTAAATGCTGGAGTAACATTTGCTCTGAATTGGACTGTATTCAGACTCTTTCAAATGCCGTGGGGGGACACAGCACATTTTGCACAGGATTTGCCACTAAGCTCATTATGGCTCCAACAGGGCTTATGCCAGCACAGCACTTGGAGGATCAGAGCCTAAGTGTGCAGCCAATCACAATAATTATCACTTAGCTTTCACAGCTCCTGAAGTGTTTTTATAAAGGAAAGAATGTAGTGAATTCTGTGAGGTATAATTACATTGGATGAAAACAAACAAGAAGATGGTCCGGTTTACCCACTCTGGCCTGCCAGGGCCGGCACCGAACCCGCCTGTCTGTTCCAGACCCGCCAGATGGGAGCCCAGTTCAGAACCCGGTGGGGTAGGCAGCTGGGCCAGAAACTGGGCCCGCAGTGCAGACCCAGGAGCCGCCCAGGCGGGCCAGAGCAGGCCACACCAGACGGGCGCATCTGTTTTCATGCCCACCAGGCCCGGTGTGGGGGGTTGCCATGGCAAACAGCCATGGGTACCTGTTATTAACCATGGCTGCCTATCATAGTGGGGGACAGGCTACCAGTTGCAGCACAAGGGTGGAGCCAGCCAGCCACGCATGGCTCCCCGCCCCCTCCCCAGCTGGGCAGGCCACAGGAATGTGTCTTCCGCTCCTCAAGCTGACCCGGATGGGGGTGCCCCCTCCCTCCCTCCCTGGGACATGCAGCTGCTGCTGTCAGGGACTCGCTGCTTCCTAATGAACGCCTGATCAGTGAGGAGCAGGCTTGGCCCGCCGGCACTGAATCACTCCAGGCAGAAGCAGACCAGCCCTTCTCTCACACACATACTTGTTGCTGCAGATCCAAACATGTCATGGGCTACACGTGGCCCCAATTCTGGCTCTGTGGCTCCATTCACTGCTGGTTTGCATAGAAACACCCAAATGAGAATTCTTGAGGAGTTAGTTAAGCTAGCTTTGCTTCCTGAGGATTTACGCCATCTGAACAGACTTGAGAATCAAGCCTTACGTCTTTGGAAATTTCCATTTTTTATTTATTATTTTGTTATTTTATTTCATTTTATTTTAGAAAATTCCCATCTGTTATGGGCTGAACTCGACAAACCACTTACTCCAGAGTTCTTCCCTATGGGCTTCAATGGGACTGCTGCAGAGTAAGTGATTTGCGGATCACAGTCATGGGGTTTAAAAAAGAGCTGTATTCAGTACAGTTTAAACCTATAGCATCAAAAGATGCTCCATATAAACACCTTCATCTACTAGGTAGAAAATATTTTTATTATTCCCCAAACGGGAACTTTTCCATACTTTACATAACATACCAGACTATACATATTGTATCTACCTCTGAAATGCTAGTGTAAATGCCCTGAGATTAAGGAATTTCCCCAGGTCTGGCCAGCCATTCAATCCCAATATATGGGGTCAAATTTGCAACTGTAAATTGTGTAAAAGTGGAATGGCTTGAAGTCATTACCTCGCAGACTTTTTCCAGTGTTGGCATCCATGAAGTTGCCAGGTGACAGTTTTGCAGAACTACCCAGCTGCCTTCCTTTATCCCTTTCTCTATCATTCTCATGGCAATAGGGCCTTGGCCTTGACCAAGTGACAAGGAGCTTAGCTTCGATCCACCATATCCCTGCACAGAGAGACCATTTTGAGGGTGCAAAATATTGCATAGGTTAGCAAAAACACACCAGATAATATGGTATAATTAATAGCCACATTTCTGCTGTTCAGACAAAAAAATTCTACATTACTTTAAATCGGGATGAAACGAGACTGCACTCTTCTTGAAAACCTCATTGACAATAAGCTTCTCAACAAGATTTTCTTGTCTCGAGGTTCTCGCGAGAGTCTTGTGAGAAACGGGATTCTCGCAAGAAACTCAAGATTTTCACGAGAACCTCAAAATAGGTTTGTTTGTTTTTTAAATGGCCAGCGCATGTGAGACTATGGGCACCTGGGCCATTCTGTGCATGTGTGGCCATTTTGCACACGCACAGCTCATTTTTAGGGCATCTGGGAGATTCTCGAGTTTCTTGCAAGAATCTTGTGAGATCTCGCCAGAGCTGCGAGATTCTTGCGAGAATTCATTTCATTTTCGTCAATAGTATAAATTCATTTTTACACTCTAGCCGTTAACAATTCCAAACTTTCCTAATCATATATAGGACTCCTACCTTGTCGCTTGTTTCCCTTGTTGTTGTTTTAACCGGAACTGTACATAAGATTCAAACTTTAAGGCAATGTTTTTTTCTTTTCCATATGATCTGGCCTAATTCTCAAAACCTACCTTCTTGATGCTGCTTCTGACAAGAAAGAGGAAACCTGAGCACATAAGCAGCCAAGGAGATGAGAAAAAAGATAAATCAACAGATGGAGGCAGAATTATGGAAGAAATCCCAAGTGGCAGACAGGAGAGTATGACAAGAAGACTCTACTAGGGTGGCCACTTTTTGCAGTTTGACCCTGAGACTCCCATTTTGGCCTATGGGCATCTCAGGATCAAACCACAAGAGGTGGCAGCCCTGGTCTTTACTAACTGATGTGGGACTGAGAAGAACACATCAGAAAGGTTAAGAACAGCAAAAAGATCCCCTTCTTGACAGGCATGTGCATGAAAAGCCATATGACAATAGCTATTTTAGTGGGATATTTGGCAGTGGTTTGGTTTATTATCTCACCTAGTTTTTGATTTTTTTCTTGAACAAGGAAAGGAAAATTCTCTCCTTGCTGCTTGGCTGAAAGAAAAAAAAAACCCAACCCAGGATTCAGTGGGGCTACTCTGAAGGAAGTAGTTTGTGGATCACAGCCTATATCCTTACATAGGATATCCTTATAATGATACATATTGTCATTTGGATCAGTGGTTCCCAAATTTTTTGGAACAAAGAAGAAGCATCGACCGTCATGTTTTTTAGCAGGCCACCATGTCGTCCCATAATTTAACTTTTAACTGAAAATACAGGTGTCTTTATCAGTAAACAGGAGAGGAAACCTGATCTCTTGCCCCTTGTGAATTTCTCAGGGTTAGAATTCTTCAAGAAATAATTAAGAACTGTGGAACTAACAAGTGCTCAAAAATGGTCATTATAGCAATGCCAATTTGTTAAAAGGTATCTTGATTACATTTAGGGCACAATCCTCTATCTGTTTAGCACCTGTGCTAGCACTTAGCACCCCAAAGACCCATCAGTTAGGTCAGGGGTGTAGCTATCATGGAGTGAGGGGGCTCGGTTGAGTCTGAGCTGGACCCGGATGGGGCCCTTTGTAAGTGACTTGAGCAACAGTAGGAAATTTTCAAAGGAGGGAGTGGAGCCAGCATGCCGCCTCCACCCACTCTGAAAATTTCCCACCAGTACTTTGGACACTTGCAAAAAACTCCAAGAAAAAATGGTTAAGAGTGGCTTGGGGGAGGAGAGCGTAAAGTCCTGCCCCCTCCCTACCCACCTTTGTGGCAAGTTTGCTGCTGCTCCAGAGGGCCTGGCTGGGAGCTTTCATGGGAAGCCCTGCCTCCCCACCCTGGATGTTCTCCCTCCCCCAACTCTGAAGGGCCCTTTGCCCATAGGGGGCCCCATAACTGGGACATGAGCCAAGGCCCACCACAGTCTTGCTACACCACTGAGTTAGGGGCAGAATAAGGTATGTATGACGTGTATCCCCATCCAGGGTACAAATGATGAAGGACACAAAATGAAGAGTGAACCAAAAGCATATACTCGCCAACATGCCAAAATTCAAGTAAGCAATTTGCAATTTAACTGTCTGAAAATCTAGGAAGTGATCTGTCTAAGGCCACTGTCTAAGGGGGAATGTGCAGTCAGAATATGCGCGGGGATCGGCTGGTCTGAAAGCCCGCCCCACCCCTCCCCACGTGACTTTGCCAGCAGCGACACGCAGGGATGCAGAGCAGGAAATCGAGCTCTGAATCGCTGTGCGTCTGTGCCGGCAAAGCCACACGGAGGGTGGGGGGCTTTCAGACTAGCCGATCCCCGCGCATATCCTGGTGGTGCATTCCCCCCCGCAGCCAGAATATGCACAGGGTGGGGGGCCTTGTCTGAAAGTGGTCTGTATTAGCCAAGTAACACGCACACTTCTATAATATGTAGCATCTACAGATAAAGCAATTGTCTGACTTGTATTTTCCATGGTATGCCCTTTTCAAACAGACACACACACCCCACACCCCACGTGGGTGGGTGGGAGGGCATCTGTCTGAATGCCGTGGCAGGTGCAGGGCGAATGGGTGGGCATCTGGGTGAACGTGGCAGCCGGTGGGTGAGGGGGAGTGCACGTACCCACACTCCACGCAGCACCCATGCACGGAGCAACGGGCACCAATACCGGATGCTCCGTGCATGGAGGTGCGTAGGGATCTGTGGGAATGCAACCCCATGCACCACCCACCCGTTCCCCCCAACACCTGCGCCCATTTGGAAAGGGCTGTAGAGGCCCCCAATCAACACTACACGCTGGGCCCCCAATGGGACTTGAACTGGCACTAAGGGTTAATGTCAGTGCTAAGTAGCCAGAGGATTGTGCTATTGATTTACAGTATGCTTTAAATCCAACTCAGATCCATTTTAACTACACGTTTGCTAGCCAGTGGCTCTAGTTACACATCCATTTAAACTGTTCTGCAAAATACCTATTACTTCTTAGAACATGCTGTTTGAAGCCACAGTCTTCCTTCTACTCACTGCAGGATACATTTACAATTTGATGATTGGGTGTTTACAGTATGCCTGTCACTTCCAATAACACAGAATTCAGACAGCAAGAGACCCTCTATAATCTGATGGGTTATGCCCATCAGGCAGAATGCCAGTGATAGTATTGGTGCAAACAAGCCATCGATGAGAACTCTTGATTCACGTATGGTTACCCTCAAGACTGCAATGAATGAATGAATGAATGAAGTAAAACAATATTTTTGGCTTCAGTCCTGAGAACTGCAGCAGAAGGCAAGTGTGTAGCTACCTTAGGCACAGCTGGTGCAGAGGCACTGGGGCCCCCACACTCCCTGGTGCAGCTGTGCCCCCTGATGCTGAGGGAGGGAGCAGAGGGGCCTCCATTCCATCTCTTGCACCAGGGCCCATTCTACCCTAGTCATACCCCTGCTTGGGGATCAGTATGCTCTCCTTATAAATTTATTGATTCACACATACAAGAACAGCTTCTTAATAAAGAACCTTAACAACGTTACTCTACCTGGTCATCAGCAAATTTGAGAAGGGCAGCCATGGGATCTGCACCAGGAGACAGCACAAAAATCAGTGGGGCACAGCAGTGACTATCCCCAAAAGCCTTGGACAAATCAAACGGAGGTGGTTCAATAAATGGACGGCCCAGGCTCTCAATAATAAAATCCTGTAACATTGGGATAATCTAGAAAAGCAGAAAATGAAATACAAAAATGTACCAGGTGAAAAATACATGTTAAACAACCAGGTTTTGTTCTGCATATTTTAATGTCTGAATATTAGCTTGCATTTTTCAATGGTTTAAGCAAACAGGGTTTTTTATTGGATGTCAGTGGGTGTTTTTACACACACATTTCTCCTGCATGTTTGCTGTTACATCCTGAACTTTGTGTGTGTCTAAATCACTCACCCAGATGTTGAACATCCAAATCTTTGAACTTCTGCATAGAACTTCTCCCAGACCTTTTGTGTGTAAAACGTTCCCTGGTAAATTGCTTTGCTCCAGGCAGCTGTGGTCACTTTTTTTTTCATGGCAGCCCCTCATGTCTCCAGCTGCGGCTAGTTTAGGCCGCGCCAGGGCAGTGTGTGTGAGAAGAATGCATCCGGAACTTACTTGTGGACTTGTAAACCCAAAAGATTGAAAGACGAGCACTTTAAGGTGTGTGTAAAAATGCCCAATGAGGGAACACACAATATGATTATTAGTAAATATATTTACACAACATGCTGTCTTAATTTTTCACAAATGTACTGAGATTAAAGTAAAGGAGCCATCTCAGCCTCCAAGAATTTACAATTGACATCAGAAAT
The DNA here is from genome assembly GCA_003113815.1 of Sphenodon punctatus. Classification (NCBI taxonomy): domain Eukaryota; kingdom Metazoa; phylum Chordata; class Lepidosauria; order Sphenodontia; family Sphenodontidae; genus Sphenodon; species Sphenodon punctatus. The sequence goes on from QEPC01009281.1 coordinate 494,564, forward strand.
AAGAATGAAGCTAAGCTAGCAGCAGAGAAAGGGATGCGGAAGAGAGGGTTACAGTAGTAGAGATTCATCTTTTATGGGAAAAGCCACACACAATGTACAAATACAAGCTCTTAGTAGCACTAAACTGAGTCACATTGTTCATACTTGGGCAGTGAGATCCAAGGACCTCAAGCTATTGACCTCTAGCCCTTGACACCAAAGGGACTTGCACTGACACTAACAACTAGAGGATCATGCTGTAGGCAAGATTTTGGATTACTGGTTAGATTGTTAAGCATTTCTTAATGAACAACACTGTGCCATGGGTCTGAACTAAAGCATTTTAATCTTAACTTTTCCTGATATTTTAGTGTTCAAATTTGTAACTGGATTATTCCACAAATGCAGATTCTTGCATTTAATAACTGAATGCAAAGGAAGTTCCTCATGGGACAAATCCCACTCTGATTCTGCTGCTCACAAGTTTCCCTGGTCTTCTTTTACTGAACTGAAACACCTGTGTGTGCAGGTGAGACCAATCAAGCCAAGTAACAAAGGTTCTTAAATCTGAGGGGTGGGGGGAGTCATGAGTACAGACTGTAAGGTTAGAGCAGAGGGCTTTTTGCAGATGGAGACTTTTTTGGAAAGCCTTCGTTCAGCTTCACAGCACTTATTTGAGTTCAGAGACATGTATACGTTTGAGAATCGCCTAAAAACCTTCACAGCCTGGCCATTTGTGGAGAACTGCAACTGCACTCCTGAAAGTGTAAGTCTGAGAATGGCTTAATAACCCTGGCTGAAGCTGTGAGATCTAAGACAAAAGGAACAAGTTACATAAATTGTATTAAAACTTCCAAAGAGTTTTGTTGTCTTGCCTGTCCTGGAGCATTGCTAAGGATATAAAGTGCTGGAAGCGTAGCACTCAACAGTTTCCTCCGCATGCTGGGGGGGGAAGGGGGTGAGGAGGAGAGGAAGCTGTTTGAAGCTGCTGGATTTTATCATCTTATTTTTGCTTGCTTGCTTGCTTTTTCTATTTTCCTGACACTTGTATCTAAGTAGCTCGTGTTAGGTACTTTGTGTTTGCTTCTGGAAAATGCTCTTGCCCCCTTTTCTTTCCCATAATAGTAAGGTGAAGTAACTGAATATGAATGTGCTTCCCTGTCCCCCTTGTATTTTAAATCCAATCTCTAATTCTTGGGCAGTTGTTACTGCCTATCCTCACGCTGGAGGATGCACCCCTTTATCTAGCTTTATTTTGTAAAGCACCAGGTACATTGCTGCTGCTATATAAATACTTGCTAATAATAATAATGCGAGAGAATCCATCTCTGACTAATCTATTCTGGGTCATCAGATGTTTAACTGAACTCTTAAGTGACTGTCTTGTAAAGTCCATACAGTTATTTTAACATATAATCTGTTAGCCTAATGTTACATTTATTACCACCATTCTTCAGTGCTTAATTTGCAAAAAATAAAATAAAAAATTGTTGGGGACCAAGCCTTACCCAAAAGCCACGCCCTGGCTCCGAGCTTGTCAAAGCAGGGAACTGAACCTTATTTTCCAGCTAGCTACCCACCCCCTGGACACGCCTGACTCTATACAGCTGACTATAAAACCTCAGTTCTTGTGATTTAATTTGGGTCAGGCAGGGCAGTCATTAATGAAAGTCAAAAATTAGCTAGGTTTTCTAACCCCCCCCCCCCCCCCCAAGTGCCCTTTTCTTGGTCTTTCACATTTTGGGGTGTGCACTCGTACTGGCAATATTTCCAGGGCTCAGCCCTCCCTGGAATTTAATTGCCCTGGCAAACCTCCCTGCAAATTAAACCCTGCTGCTTTTGCTTGTACGCACATGCTTGCAATCAGCCCTACATAGGTGCATGTTTGGGCTGTATCTTCAGGGTTCTGCATTTGTTGAAGCAAGTGTGAAGAAACTGAAGCAAGAACACAACCAGTAACCTAACTCTCATTGTCAGAAACAATCTCTGAGAAAATGGTGGCTTTTAGCTTTGTAAAAAATGTGGCATTTGTTCACACACATACGCCCAAACTGTGTGTGTTTTTTCCTGACCTTTTTCACTGCATAGTCTTCGATAATGTTTTTTCTTCCTAGCCTATTATAGCAGAAGTGATCGCTAACCCTTAGAGGTTCCCAAAGCTAGTAAGCAGGAATCAGTAGGGCTCTAATGCAAACTCTACTGGTGGAGTATAGCTTGCATAATCCAAAACATGTAATTTATTTCTTTGGGAAAGTAGCTTGCTAAACTCTAAATGAAAGTGCTTCAATCTGCAATTCTTTGAGCCAGTAGCCTCAAAGGTTGACTACTGTAAAATGTAGCATGAATGCGCTAAAATTGCCAGACTTGAAACAGAATTTTCCTTTTTAATTGGAAAACTATAGCTTCTGGTATTATAGGCTAGAATTAAAGGACTTGGCCACTGAGCAAGACCTAGACAATAAATTGTACATAAGTAGCTCTTTATGAAGCATCTGCAAAAATGTCAACTCTGTCTCCACCCAGTTTGTTAAATCCACTTGCTTTCTGCAAGCTGCTCTCTTTAGCAGACCTTTGTGTCCGTGAACAGCTGCCTGTAGGATTAGTGCTTTAGACTGTAAGCTCTCTGGGGCAAGGATTGTTACTTAAATCTCTATCTGTACAGGGGCTCCAGCCTGACTGGGTCTTGTCTAGATATTATACAACGTAAATAATTCTCTTCTGCAGATGGCCAGGGCTGGCTTTATCCACTACTCAAGGGAAAATGAGTCTAATACGGCAAAGTGTTTCTTCTGCCTGATAGAACTGGAGGGCTGGGAGTCAACAGACGATCCATGGTAAGTATGATCTGATGAAACTATGGCCCTTTTTAGTCAAGCGCAGCAGCGCCTGCGCTTGTTTTCAAAAGACCCGGCAGCCCGTTCCACACATGACGTTGCAGCCGAATACGCGCATTCGCGGGCGATGCGCTTCCATTTCTGGCCTCGTATGACCAGCCTCGATCGCCAACCCGGTCTGTTCGCGTCCGGAAATGGATGCGCATCGCCCACGAATGCGCGTATTCGGTGGCAGCATCACGTGTGGAACGGACTGCCGGGTCTTTTGAGAAACAAGCACGGGCACCGCCGCGCTCATCTGAAAACTTCCTATGTCTTTGTCCTCCACAACATGAAACAAACCAGATTTCTGATGCTAGGCCAGACATATTTTGTCTGGCCTAACATCTAGTTTTCAGTATGGAAAAAATGTGTGTGTCGTTAGAAAGCCCCAGCTTCAAAACTGTAGATTGTAAATGCACCCCCACCCCTGGAAGAAGACAAGTACACAGTTTGTGGAACAGAACGGCCGCACTTTTTATTGGTTAAATTATAAATCCAAAAGGGTGAAGGGGTAGCCCTTTCCCCCTTTGAACTGGGGTCCTACTTCTTAACTGTTTGTAAACAACCAGGAGGTCCCTGTCCCGGACAGTTGAAGGTCACCTGTCTAATGGCTCCAGATGTTCTCGAGTTAAGCCTGAGTGGAACCCTCTTTTGCCCAAACTTCCCAATGTTAACCCCCTGCCGCAAGCCCCGGGTTTCCCCGGGCCGGGGTGGGTTGTTCGCGCCTAGGCCCCCTTTTGAGGGCTGAAACAGGGGTGAGAACACCGTTACCCACTACTTGGTACCTTGTCCACCCAGCGGGTTTGGCCGTTCACCTCTCACCCCTGGGATGGCCCATATAGTGGGCTGCACTGTGCAGCTATGTATGACCTTACCCATCTCTTAAGGAGATGTTTCTGTTCAGCCTGTGTATCTAAGTATCAACCTTTTGAAACTCCCCTAGCTCAGCCCACCGCTAAAGAGTGCGACAATTGCAGGCCTGCCACCAGCTAAATGCCGTGCCGCCCCTCTGCCGAATAAGCTAACACTCTGGGAAAGGCGAAAAACCCCTTGCCTGTAGCATGCCAATCAGGTCTAGGGAAAATTCCTTTCCGGTCCTAATTGGTGACCAGATGTTACTCGGAGTGCTGCCAAAAGGGGTGCAGGTGAGTGGGTGCATGTCTTCCCTGCTCACCACCGCAACCCGAACTGAGGCGGCGAGCAGGGAACTTAAAATGGCACCTGGAAATCCCGCTTCTCGTGAGAGTTCCGGGCACCTGTCCCAGTTGGTGGGCAACCGCTCCACTCCCCCCCTCCTCCCCCCGATCGCAGCGAAGAGGCAACCATCTCCCACCTTCGCTTCCTCCACCTAGGGGTGAGGGGGCGGCGCCAAGTCCCCACCACAGTGGGCGTGGAGGGTGACTCTTGGTTATCAAGGCAGTTTTGTAAATGTCTCCAGTTTAGACCTTGGCTGCAAACCTCCAATCATGAAACTAACTTGGAGTAAGTGGCCTGAGGATTGCAGCCATTGGATCTAACACTTATGGCAACAAAGATTCACTAAACAAAGTGGAGCTATGCTCTGAAAGGCAATAGTGTTATTGAGGGGTTTCTTGATCTGTTTTCCTGTTTCCATTCTAAACTCCTTGTTTAAGTCTGTCAGCATAGCAAACTCAACATGGGGTGAAAACAAATATAACACTAACTCCACTTTAACATGACTTTAGCATTTCTTATACATGTTTCAGGGCTGCATAGGGCACCAATTCAGCCCTGAAACATGTATAAGAAATGTTAAAGTGGAGTTAGCATTATGTCTATTTTCACCCATGAAAGAGTAAGTTTCTTACCTGTAATGTTCCTTCTGCGAGTTGTATCCTCTCACCAAAGTCCCGCTGTAGATATCTTTGGTCCGCTGCCAGAGGGCACTGGATATAGCAAGCATTCCAGCATTCAAAAACTCCCAAGTGATGTCATCTTCCCCCCCCCCGCCCCTCCCCAGTACGCACATATATATGCCCTCTGCATTTGAGCTCCCCAGTTCATATCCTAGATCCTGCAAGCGGGGAGGAGAGGGGGGAGTTGGGACTTTGGGGAGGACGCAACTCGAAGAAGAAACATTACAGGTAAGAAACCTGGGATTGATGGACCATTGTTCTGACTCAATATGGCACTACTTATGTTCTTATAGCCAACCCAAGTAACTGGGTACCATTTTAAAATTGGAGTCCACAGGGGGTGCTGTGGTGGCCTGATGCCATATCTTTGTCTATGGGTTTCATAATCCCCTCTGCTATAGGAATAGCAACCCGGTTCCCCTGGTTAGCAGGCGAGGTGTCAAAGAGCTGATACTGCTCCCTAGCCTCTGTGCTATTGAGAGGTATCCCCCTCAGCTGCAGCCATACAGGAGGGAAGACCCAGAAAGGATCTAAAGTATGACTGAGTGGGAAAGGAAGGTCCTGCTGCCCCATGTTGAAGGAGTCTATCTGGGGGGGGTCATCAGACTCCTGATCCTTGCCAATGGCATCCCAGGGAGATGAGGGGGTTTGTTGAAGATCCGGGGTCGAAGGGAGGATCTTGCCAGGATCTAAAGTATGACTGAGTGGGAAAGGAAGGTCCTGCTGCCCCATGTTGAAGGAGTCTATCTGGGGGGGGTCATCAGACTCCTGATCCTTGCNCTGTGCTATTGAGAGGTATCCCCCTCAGCTGCAGCCATACAGGAGGGAAGACCCAGAAAGGATCTAAAGTATGACTGAGTGGGAAAGGAAGGTCCTTCATCCCGATCCTGATCCTTGCCAATGGCATCCCAGGGAGATGAGGGGGTTTGTTGAAGATCCGGGGTCGAAGGGAGGATCTTGCCAATGTTGAGGGCGAGGTATTGGCACATCGATGTGTAGATTAAGCCTGGGATGAAGCAGGTAGTTGAAGCACAATGTTGGGCAGTGTTGTTGGCATGTAGGGCCTACCCCACGTTACTGGTACCTGGGGCTTGCAGGCCTCTGCTGGTGTTAATTTCTGCACCTGGGGTTTGCTGCCAGCTAATGCTGATGGTTCCAGGGGAGAAGAGTTGTCGGGTACTATGTGGGTACCACGAGTTGGTGCTATGAGAGTATAGGTGGCAGATCTCCCTGGCACCCGTGCTAGTGTGAGCCGCTGGCTGGTACTTGGTTGGTGTCATTGGTGCGAACTGTTGTCGATGAATTTTTCTATGAGCGGTGCCAAAAGGTACTCCAAGAGGTGCCAATGCCTCTTTTGTACCTGGGTCAAGGAGCTGGTCATCCTCATTGGGATCGGGGTTCAATGGGAGATCAGCCCCAATGGCATCCTGTGGTAGGGGGAATGGCTCCCTGGAGGGAGGCAAGGGAGAGCGCTTCTTGCACTTTTTCTTTCTGGCATGTTCCAGCTCTGGAGATCAGCACCGTCGTGAAGTGGGAGACCTTCCCTGGCGTGGTGAACGACAGTTCCACCCCCCAAAGGGGCAATGCGGTAGCACAGTATCTGGGAGGTGCTGCGTGGTGTGGTGATTCTTGCATTCTCCGACTCCCTTGATCCCAATGGTGCCTCCCCTTGCAGGGCATGGGCCATAGTGGGGGAATGGTGAGACCGCTCGGAGCAAGCATTCAAAGTACCAGGCCAAGGTCCTTAGCTGACCTTGTCTGCGCTATCAGGTACTCTGCCAGCCAGCGGGCCCTGTTCTTTTGTGTGCAGTGGCGGAAGCCTTGGGCTCTTGATGCAGATCCAAGCCCCTCGAAGGCAGGAGGGGTGGGGGGAATGCACTAGGAAGCTGGAATGCAGTTTAAGTATTCATCACTCCTGGGGGGAGGGGTGACAATGTCACTCTGAGTTCTTGAATGCTGGAATGCTTACTATATCGGGTCCACCAACTGAGGGTGCTGAAGATGCCTATAGTGGCTAGTGGGACTTTGGATGAGAGGATAATGAAGAAGAACTTGAAAGTCTCGCTGGCATCATTACTATTCCAACTGCAGAATTTTTATTACTGTTCTGATTTGAGAATATGGAGAAACCTAGTTAACTTTTCTCAGCAGCTGTATTGGTTCTTCTGTGCCAACCTGAGTAAACTCTTGTTACTAAGGAAACAGCAAGAAACTTCCTCTTTAAAAATGGCTAATCGGGTGCTCCTTTGCTTCCTAGACACACCGTGGAAAACAGCATTTTCAGAAACACAAATCATGTTGTCTAACTGCAGCCTGATCTTTGTAGGGCACGGGAGGGAAATAGAAGAGACGAAGGAAGTACAAAAGTACAGCTTAATCTTGAACCTCAGGCACGGAGCTGGGGCTCAGACTGGCAATAAAGAATGTGTACTTCCTCTTCCCTGCTTCTCTTGTTTAAATACAACCCCTCTAGTGTGGCAAGAATAAGCATACTTGCAGTGTTTCGTGGAGACTTCCAGGACGATCTCCACCACTGAAATCAATGAGAGTTTTGTTACTGAGCCCCCACTAAACGTCACTGGTGGAGGAGTGTCCTGTGAGTAGGACAATGGCACTCAAGTCTATGCCCTGTGTACTCTGTTTTCTTCCAAGTTTCACCTCTTTATATAGTACCCCTGCCAAATGGCACTTGTGATACTTCATGAAATACAATAAAGTACATTAAAGATGCAATAACCTAAAATCCATTTCAAAGGGGGAGGAAAACATGCACTGAGGGGAACCAGCAGTAGATCCTATAAAAAGCATATGGAGAATAAAGTCTTCAGGTGCTTTTTAAAGCTGAGGAAGGAGGAACTGAGATGAATATCTGGAGGGAGAGAGTTCCACACCAATGGGCCTGCTGCAGCCTGATCACCTGCTGACTAAAGACACAATGGTGGGATCCCCAAACAGTGGGTGATGTCAGGGCACAGCCGTTGGTATGAGCTTCCAGGAGCAGATCTCAAATATGCAAAGGCCTGTGTCATTAAGGGCCTTGAAAACAAGCAGTGAAATCTTAAAATTTAAATCTGGTACTCTACAGGTGGTGGTATTGGGGGAAGAAGGGGGGAGAAATTTTGCAATACTCTTCCAACTCTGTTAGACTTCCAGATAATGCTGCTATGTAGGGAATTGATCACAAAAAGACACTCTGTAAAGCTATGGGTCATTCATGTAAGTGAACTGGAGAAGTGCACTATGGAACTCTTCCTGTTCTGTCCTCCTGTCTTTCACACCATCTGAGAGGAGTAAACACAGACCGAGACGGTTGTAGTAATATGTTTTTGTTGCAGGCTGGAACACTCCAAACGTAGCAGCAGTGACTGTGGCTTTTTGTCCCTGACTAATAATTTTGATGACCTGACAGTGGAGGAATACTATGCACTGGAGATGGACCGAGTGAGGACTTTCCTTGTAAGTGCTGGTTCAAAGTGATCGCTAGGATCTCTCTGAAAGTGTAGCATAACTAAGACATTGAAATGACTTCCACAAAGGGGTTGAAGAAGATGGAGGTAAGGTTCAAACCTTTGTACCAAAGGACCTTGTTGTTCACTGTAAATAGTTAAGAACCTTACACCTAGCGCTTTATTCCCTGGATGTGACTCAGTCCAAACTCCTTGAGCGATGGAGAGAGTTGCACCCTGGCTTAAGTTGTGTGTAATCATATGGAATTGCCTTGCTATTGCCCATCTGTTCAAAGTAAAAAATAGTTGCGAACAGAAAACAAATTCCAAAGAAAGCTGTAGCTGACAAGCTTTGAGTCGCCCTATCCAGTTATACAGTGGTGTTGACTATAGTGGGAGTGGGAGTGATCACCTAGGAACTGGATTTGACTGAAGTGACATTGGTATTTCAATGCAGAGAAGCCTTCTGTCCTGGAGTCAAGGAATACTGACATGTATGCATGGTAATAGATGGCCCCATAAGCATTGACACTTGCAGGAACTGCATTTAAAACTTGAAGAGGAATGATGGGCTAATGAGTAGGGACACTCCCAGCTCTGTATGCCTGCTGGGTGACAGTGACCTGAGTGCCCAGTTCTAATCCCCATTTCAAAGACTAAACTAAAATCCTGTCTTGGTTTTAAGCTCAAAACTGGCAGAAGCATAATAAATTCATATGAACAAGATGTTGCTGCCACCAAAAGACGCCTTGTGGACCACTTCATGAGCAAACATCAGTACACTCCAGAACCTCCACTGCCAGCACCAGAGACTCCTTCAACTCGTTAACCCTACTGGCAAAAGCAGAATGGTCTCAATCATTTTCCAGATGGAAGGAAGTAGAAGCCAAATCGACACATTTCTGGGACGGTATTGGTTCCCTTCTGGGATATCTCGCTAATCCTCTGTCAGTTATTTCTGTGCTGTCAACGTGCAATCTAAGTGTTATAGAAGTACTAAATTACTGTTGACTATTATGAAAGGCTCTAATTCAGTCCTCTGGAGCTCTGAATCACTGTTCATAAGTAAATACTAATGCATGACTTGTCCACATTCTGCTATCACAAAGATGCTTTTTTAAAAAAAATGTTTTTCTGGCATTAACTCAATACTTCTGGACTGATTTTAGGTGATAAATTGTTTTCAAATAAAGATTTTCAGCTGTCACTCTTCTGTCTGTGGTGGTGGTCATGCTGCAATGAAATTTGAGTACTCGAATCCACAAATTCAGACTTGCTGATTGCCTTTTTGTTGCTCCAGGGCAGCAAAGTCTCTTCTTAAAGAAGCTAATACATTTGAAAAAGTGGTAGTGCCTATATCCCTCTTCTCTGCATGCACAGAGGGAGGTAAGCTGGTTAAAGTGACCTTGTTGATGATCTCCATTTACTTATAACAGGCTTTACAAAGAGTGTGGTTGGCTACTGTGTTGGTCTCAAATGCAAACTGAAACTTCTGGGTAAAAACAAATGAGACGTTAGTCCACTGCAGTCTAGGTTTGGTCTGTGCAGCCCCCCCATTTGCATGTCTTGCATGTCCAGTCTAATAAATGGGCAGCAGCCCCTGGAGTGTCTTTCATGCACTTGTAGGAAGTCCCCTCTCAGCCCCAGTGAGTGAAAGTAGAGTGACGGGGGCAGGAAGTAACTGCTCCTCCAATGCTCTAAGATTTATGTCCGTGACTCTCTAGTGCTGGTGGACCAGTACACGCAGAGGCCACTGCCTACCTAATTAACGGGATGCAGACACATGGGTGCGCGTGGTGGGCTCTGCATTCTCTGAGACCATGCTGAGAGTGGAGGCTGCTGGTCCGGTGATGCAATCACCTACGCTTCTAGGAGCAGTTTTGGGAGCAAAGAATCTGACTAGCTTCAAAATGACGTTGGATATATTTATGACATATATCTTGTGAGGAGTTATTTGATGTTGCAGGATGAAGTGTCTGCAGCTGGAATGGGAACAGCTGGGGCATTCTGAGGTCTCTACTATATTGTACACCAGGTTGCTTGCTGGTGGGGCCTACGTGCATGCTCAGAGTCTGACTGCCATATTTGGGGCCGGGAACGAATTTTCCCTCTGGACAGTTTGGCAGTTGATTCTGAGGGTTTTTGGTTTTCCCCTGCAGCATGGGTCTGGCTCACCCGTCTGGGACATCTGGATCTTTCTTTTTCTAAAATTATTTCAGGCATCGGTGTCATCGGGTTGGTCCCAGTCTCTACTTGTAGCTATTTGTGGGATTTCTCTATGTGGGTGGTTGGGGTGTGGCAGGTCCTGCAGTGGTGCAGGCTGGGCTAGATGACCCTTGAGATCCCTTCCAGACTTGTAAAGAACTCCATGACTCTAATAAACGGGCAGATGGACACCCACCTAGTGGGGGTTATGGTAGGCTAATGTCTTGAACACCCTTTGGGGCCGATTCCATGCCCCATGGATCCCACATGCAACCCATTTGCATGCCCATTGGGAATGCATATCCTGCATGGATCCCACGTGGATTCCACAGGGAGGGGTTTGGGATTGGGGCCTTTACCTCCAAGTTTTATAAAGTGTATGACCAGATGAATCAAAGGAGACTTGGGCAAAGGCACTAGCATGTTGGAAATAGCACACAACTTTGGTAATTCAGTGTGAGTTGTGGTCATGACAGATAAAGTGGCTTTACAAAAGCTTTCTTTTGGTTCTGTGCTAAAGTCTCTTTATCTACAAAGGAAAGCTATAACTTCATGCCTCAGGTCATCGATACAATGGTCAATGGAATGCTGCTGCTTAGGTACTTACTATTTGAACAGCAGGACTCCTATTAACAGAACTTTGTGTGCAGGCAGGGCAGAGCTAGTCTCTGTAATCTATGGAAGATGGTATAAACTGATGGAAGATTTAGGAAGAGACAAGAAGACACACTAGTCGTCCTTGTGACAGCATGTTACTACTTTGAATGGAGTAACTACAAGGGGACAGATCATATGGAATTTCGCCCTGCTATAGGAAGACAGAACTTCTGCTTTGGTGGGTTTTGTCAAGTCCCTAATCTTAAGAATAACTTCAGATAAACTCCTAGCTAGGTGATATTAAGAGCAGAGTGTAAAAACGTTTTCTGAAGGCTTTCCGTAATATTTCTTACTGAAGTATGCAGTTAACAATGTATGCCATAACTAAAAGCACTATAAAGTTGCTGCAAGTTACAATCCTTAACCTACTAAAATGAGATGTTGTTTTGAGTTCCCATGATTACAGTGCATGGAAACTAATACTGCTATTTTCCTTCTCTCCTCTCTTCTCTCCCCCCCCCCAAACAACCCTCTTAAACAAGACCAGAAAACAGATTGAGACAAAAAAATAGGGTTTCCAACAGCCCTTAAGTAGCTCAGTAAGATCCAAGAATAAGATAATTTCTTGGACTATTCCCACTTCATTTCCCCTGGCCGAAACAGCCGGGAAGGCAGCAGAGGGGGCCACTGGTGTGAGGGAAAGGCCTCTACCGCCTTCTCCCTCACTTCCGGCGGAAGTGAGGGAAGAAGCAGAGGCCCCATCTCTTCCTCACTCCATGGGTGCCCCCCCCCCGCCTGTCAGTCTCTTGGCCAGGGGAAATGAAGGAGAGACCTCTGCCTCTCTCTCCCTCATTTCCCCTGGGTGAGACTGTGCCAGGCAGCGGGGGGGGGGGGGGGGCTGTGCTCTGCCTCTCCCTCACTCCTGCTACTCCCCGCCTGACCTGACCCAATTTTTGTTTGATTTTTAAAAAAGTTAAACCCAAACCCCCAGGGGCCCCCCAAGTGCAGGGCCAGGGGTGGCCTCCCCACGGTAAGACCGGCCCTGCAAATCCAGATTTAGGACATATCTGAATTATGCTTTTGTCACTTTAATTAGCTTTAACCTTGCTTGTGTTCATGTGAACACAGTAGTTAAAATGAAATTGCAGAAGTGTGTGTTTACTATTCCTTAAAGAAGTGAGGAAGGAAGGTCATGCTTATCTTTGCAGATCAGGGGCAACTTTTCTACCCACTGTCCTAGCATTCTTCAACACTTCCCCCTTCTCTTATGCAGCATGTCTGTGACTGCTTCTATTCCCTTCTTCCTTCCCATTAGCACAGCTGTAGTACCCAGCAGGGGAGACCCGCTTCTCACTGCTGATAGAACAGCAAGTTGATGAAAGTGGTTTCTTCAGAGGAACTCCTCCAGCTCAGGCATCACCACAAGCATGCACCCTCATTGGAGAGGGGCTGATGACTGTTCAGAAATATTTAACTTTTTTTTTTCTTTTCTAAAATCCATCCATCTTTAATGGGAGAAAAAACAAACCTGTAAAGCTTTGAATACTACTGGCATACTCAAAGGGCCAAGTCCCCTCACACTTACTTTGTCAGGCCTCAAGCAGCGAATGACAAGTATCCTCTGGAACTGGCCCAACTTTTCTTGCCATTCTTCAGGGAAATTCCCATGTTGTGGCTCCTATAAGCACATGTACAACAGGTTAGCCTTAGTATGCAGAAACACAAGGAGTGACTAGCGTTGAGAATAGCCTATTATGCTCTGTTGGTGTAGAGGAATCCTTCATGCATTTATTTGGGACAGCATCATGAACAAGTGATTAGGCAGCCAAGAAGATTCAGCTTAAGAACTGACAAAGCTTAAACCAGGATTTTTTTTTGCTCTGAAGTAAATGAGGAAAATTGTTTTAAATTTCAAATGGAAATGGAACTAAATTCCTCTGATATTCTTTATCTGGGAGGAAGAGGGAGAAAACAGTGGTGAAACTTAGACATACACTTTGCCGACGCACCAAAGGAGACAGGACTCAATAGCTGGGTTTTAACGGCCGCACTCTTTATTCAGATCAGATTACAAATAACCAAAGGGGTGGGGGCAAATCGCCTAATGCGATGCGGGTCCAGTACTTGAACAATAACGTATGTAACAGTAACCCAACAAACTCACGGGTGGTTTCGCTGTACCCTTGATTACCACCCCAACCGTGAACATCACGTTTCCCCCTCTGTGGCCCAAGCCACAGGCAAGAGGGCCCCAATCCTTATAATGCGAGTAAGGATAAAGGTGCCTACAGATGGGGGACCATACTTGTTCCTACCGTCCTCGCTCGCCACCCCTCCCAGGGAGGCTGCCCAGCCGCTTACCATACCCTGCTTTCCGGCGGGTGGGCCTCCCCATCTCTTAAGGAGATGACTCTTACTTATGCAAATCTAACCTACTACTAACTTCTGTACTGGACCCCTGCAGAGTGCAACACTGAATGAACAGGCACAACACCACCCTTCTCTAGGGGATGAATGATTAGCCAAATATCCTCACTGAGAGGAAGGCGAAAAACAAGGCCCACATTCAGGCCAGATTCAGGTACATGCAAAAATTCCTTCCTGGTCCCAAATGGCGACCGGTCAAGACCCGCAGTGCAGGGGGAGGGCTGGGTGGGTGCCGGCCTGTTGGAGCACCAGCCGCAAGTGGGGCTGGCGCTGAAATGCTGGCTCATAAGCCCTGCCCTTCAAGCGGGGCCCATGTGACCGGTCTTAACCTATCACTAACGGCCAGGGTCACCTAGCAACCCTGGCCAGGCTCGTTGCAGCGGCAGTGTTTCCCATCTTTGGGCCAACACAGCCCAGCTGCGGGAAATCTTCCCCAGCCATCCGGCCCCCTTCCTAAGTGGGTGCGGCAAAGGGCTTCACACCCACCCACCCACCCACCCGTGTCGAAGGGGGGGCGGGCGGAGGCAAATGTCAGTTTCCCTTTCAATGTTTTTGTTTTCCTCAACTCTCAGCATTTTCACACAAGACCCTCTCCAGCCACTACTCACCCACCCCCCACCCACTATATATGTTACTATATAGGGCAATACTGCAGCTCTGCAACGTATGTAGTGGGTGGAGAGTGCCTTGTGTGAAAATGCCTAAGTCCCAGATCATTATTGATACCATCTCTAAGGATAGACCTTCACTGTGGCTGGAGTGCCCGCTTCATCAAGAGATGCTGCATGAACTCTGAACTGAGATACAAATGAGTGCAACAACTGAGAGCATCTAGCCTTAAAAAGGAGGGTGGATCAAAATGTCAATATTACTCCCTTGAAGACAATGTCACAACTTCTGCTGTCTTCAATGGGATGAAAATTGTAACTTAAATATGAAGCTAGTCTTGTGATCTTCAGAGGATGATGGCCAAAACCTGCTAACAGCAAATTAATTCAGACAAGGCATGCAATTCACTCGAGGATAACTCAGTATGGAGCATTCACTCAGGGTGTCATTAGACATAACACCGTTCAGTGTTCTGTAACACAGCGTCCTACCATTACAGTGTTTAGACATACCATCAACACAGTGTTCACCCCAAACACTGATTAAACTGTCAAGTCCTGGCAGTTGTTCACTTCCAGTGTTTGGGGTGAACACTGTGCTGACGGTCTGTCTAAACACTGTAACGGTAGGACGCTGTGTTACAGAACACCCAACAGCGTTACGTCTAAAGACACCCTCAGTCGGAGGAGCAATCCAGGGAATACTGATTAAGAGGTGCTAAACTACTACTGTTTAACAGAGATTAAGTAGCCAGAATCATGTAACTATTGCATTCATTTAGGGGAACTACTCATCCGAATAAGCCTGGAGTTGTTCTCTCTCAAGTTTGATTGTAGCTGGAATCCTAAACCCAGTGAAGTTAATGGTAAAGCTCCTATTGACTTTAGTAAGGCTGGGAACCTGTCTGTGTCTTAAATCTGAATTGAGGCTATAAAGCAAGGGTTAGGCTTCTTGTTTTTGATCAATTCATTTCAAACTGCCCACTGCTGAATGTACAATAACTTGTCTGCCTATGCCCAGGATCCTAAAGTAACATTATCAAGGCAAAGTGTAGGAACATAATGTCCAACTTCTTTCTTAAATTCATAGCAGTTGAATAGCTAATATCCCCACCTAGACACTCTGGAAAATCTTATCAACACAAATTTCAAAGTGATTTTAGGAGCACACCTTTCAATATTACTAGTTTCTCTAATAATATAATTTTATTAAGCAGGGGATTTTTCAAACCCACCTGTCTTGCTGCTCGGGCATCTAACATTTAACTTACTAATTTTAAAAAAGCACTGTACCTGCTGTCCCTCGTATCAAAGCTGGATTTTTTTAAAGTTCAAATTAATCTCGGATACTGGTAAAGTAATGGCTGCACAGTCACTATTTCCATTCTTTTGCTTCTCTGACTCTGTCACCCTGTTTGCGATAGGATGAGAGAGTTTGCAGCAGCCCCTTGCCCCAAAACTCTCCCCCCAGCATCTGTGCTGGGGGGGAGGGTTTGGGGGAGAAGGGGCATCTGTTCTGGCCCTGTGCCCCTAAAATCCTCCCCCCAGCACAGCTGCCCCTTGCCCTCCAACCCACCCCCACCCCAAACCCTCCCCCAGCACAGATGCTGGGGGGGGGAGGGGCATCTGTGCTGGGCTGGCGCCTTTCCCCCAAAACCCCTCTCCCCCCCCTTGCACAGCAGCCTCTTGCCCCATGTCTGGATCCCAGCCCCTTCTCCTCCCCAAGCCCCCAGACTGCAGACAGATAGCACTTAAGGTGTGGGGGTCCATCTCCCTCCATGCTCCAGACCTGGCTGCAGGTCTGGCCAGGCATTGCACATGGTGGTGGTGGTGGTGGTGGCGGCGGCGGCAGCTTCATGCACTGCTGCTCTCTCTTCACCCGGCATGCTACTTCTGGTCACTTCCTGCTTCCTGGCCCCTCCCAACAGGGCCTGCCAGAGCAGTGCAGCCAGATGATATCATCCAACTGCCTCGCTCTGGGAGACCCTGTTTGAAGCGGCCAGAAGAGCGGGTAAAGAGAGAGGCGCGGCAAGAAGCGGCCACTGACGCCACTACCCAGGTTTATTTCCCAGGCTGGGAAGGAGGGGAAGGCAAGTGGAAGCCCCCCACCCACCTAACGCAGCCAGGGGGTGGAGGAGGGAGAGAGAGGCTCCCTCCGGCCCTGATGGCTCAGCCTGGGGGAGGGGGCTGTGCCCCCAAAGAAATTCTGGAGGGTGGGGCCCTTCACCCCACCCCCGTAGTCTGCCAGACTTTCTGTGGGCTGGCCAGCAGCTGTCCCTGGGTTGGCTTGCAGCTCAGCCCAGCTCCACGGGCACTGGCCCAGCCCCGCTTGGCTTGGACCGGCCCCATGACATCAGGGGAAGCAGTGGCCCACCCCACCCCATGAAATCAGGGGAAGCAGCAGCCCACCCCATGACATCAGGCGAAGCAGTGCCCCACCGCAATTCTTCCCAGTGCCTCCTATGGTCAATCCGCCCCTGGACAAAAGCAGACTGAGACAACCTGGCATTTGTTATTTGTGCCTTCTTCCCAACCTTTGTTCTTGTAGCAGTCACACATTAATCCCCATCCAACACTCTCCTCCCCATTTGATGTGCCACACTCGGATGGTGAGAAGAACTGAACCTCTGTGCTAACTGAGTCACTGCATAACCTACCCTAGACCTAAGGAGTTAGTTTGATTGTTGCAGTCTTACATGTGGGCACATTCACATTGTGATTATGAATGGTATTAGTGTACAAGGAACAGAGTTATCTTCTTCGATGATAAATTAATTTTGAAAAGTGTCGGCTTTATTTGACTGATTGATGAAGTGATATATTTGTTCAAACCATGAAAAAATTATGCTCTGTGGAGCACTTACTAATTGCATATTGAAGGACATGCACAGGAAAATGGAAAAGGGAAGGGAGGACTGCCCAGTAAATGTGACAATTTACTGATTGAGTGTTGTGTCCAGCAGTTTCCCATACATGAGCAAACAACACTACTCAGACACAGAATCAGTATCACAGTACTACATAATTAATTATCTTCCCCAAAAGGGAATGGGAAACCATCAGCAGCCAATTGAGTCATACATGAAGATTCCCAGGTATCCATAAAGACTGATCTACAAACCTGTACCTTCACAATGTCATTTTGATAATATTTTGTTGTTGAAAATATCAAACTAAGTCTACCACTATCTAATCCTTACCCACAATATACAGACAATCTAGATTAAAATGTGCAGTTCTAATAAAGAATTAGGTAAAACATCTTTTGTAGATAATGGCAAGTCACAAAAATTAAAATCATGGAAAACTATTCTCTGTGTACTCAATCTCTTGCTCTGATTTTTTTACATGCTTGAGGAAGGGCCCTATGTGGCCTAAAAAAAGTTTGGTACGAAAAGAAGGTATCTGAATTATTATGTTTCCTAATTCTCACTAAGTAATTTGTTCAAGTCCCATTAAGAAATAGTATTGCTTGCACATTGAAGGGAAACTAGACCCCAAAGATGATGTTCCACAATCATTACAAGAAATACTTTCATTAAATGACTGTTCAGGGCCAAGAAACTCCCAGAATGCATAATGAAAATTCAGCAACTGTGATGCACTCAAACAAAAACAGTTTCAGATTAAAGTGACAAATTACAATGTGACATTTTAACACAATAAGAAGAAGCTTTTCATGACATTTTATTATAGTATGCAACAATAAGTAAAAGGATGCAGTAATCCTGTGGAAAGATTCTTAAATCTCCCCTTGGTATTCTAGATAGAGCTCCCCATAGTACAATAACTGGCATATTTGAAAATCCAGTCTACAATAAGGAACATGTTTAAAGAAGAATATGTCCTGGATAGATTTTTTGTTTGTTTGTTTGATTATGACCTCCATGGTTAGCAGAACCACTTTCATAATTAAGCACAGTGAGATAAAATGTTAACTAGAGACCTGGTCCATTCAAGTCAATAAACATTTGGTCAACGATTTCAGTCAGGGGTGGGGAATCTGAGGCCCAGGCCTATAGCTAGTTTTTACTTGGCCCCTTTCCAATTCAGTTTCCTGGATCTGGCCCCTGGCTCCACTTCTTACCCCCAAGCACTGAAAAAAATGAGCTTAGGGAAAGGGAACAGAGATTTATTTGGCTTAGTCACTGAATGCCAAATTGGTTCAATGGATGCCTAAATAATTTCAATGCCATTGTTTATATTTGTTAAGACATATAGTGCAAGCAGTAACTCCGTAGGCAAGGGTTAGCAGGTGAATTGTTAATACTCTATCCCAAGATAACTCAAGGCTATATTTTACCACTTGCCTACATTTATTTATTTATTTATTTCAATATTCTTCTACCCTGCACCCTCCTGCTCAATATTAAATGTTTAATATTACTGGCCATTTCCTGTCTGTCAAGGGGACAAGGGGGCAACACAGACATTTGGCATAATGAGACACGGAAGTTGGGGTACTGGGTACTTATTATATGACTAATAAGAAGGACAGCTAAAGACACACATTAAGAGAGTGTGAGCCCTACCCCCTCGCTGAACTGGTTTGGCAGGGGGGAGGGACAGAAAGACCATTATCAGGCAGAACGGGCCGTTTGTTGCCAAGGCAACAGCCAGGTGAGGGATGGAAACCCACCTACAGGGACATTGAAATAACAATAGAGAAGCAGGAGGAAGTGACCCACGCCCCCCTGCAGAGGAAGACGACGACACTGGATTTCTCACTCTCTTCCATCTTGAGCAGCAAGGAGAGAACAACTCAGAAAAGAGCTGTTCCACCATGAACTAGAGACTTTCCTATTTTATAAAAGGACTGAGCCCGGCCTCTACATCCAGGCCACAAGATACTCTGATGGACCTGAACTGTGTCTTAGGGTAAGAGGACAGTTAGGGAACTTCAGTGTATTTTAGAATGCGTATACTTTATGTTTGATTTATTGACTTGCACCATCTGATCAACAGCCTTGTACTTGTATGTACTAAATATATGTTTTATAACCAAGTCTAGCGTGCTTGTGTGTTTATTCGACCTTGGGGGGTTCACTAAGGGGGCACTCTATCTAGGTGAGAGCCTAGACGAACCTTTTTCATATAAGACAACCCCACCGCAAAGTCTTCCAAACTACAGGTGGCCAGAGAAGGTTCTCTGAGTTACGGCTGAGCTGGGAGATCAAGGGGAGGCGCTTCTGGGGGTGCGGACCGCCGAAAGCTCTCTGATTGCAGTGAGGGTTTCTGATCACATGGGAACCCACGTGGGTACAGGCAACTGGGTTGCGGCTGGCCCGGTGGGCATTCAGGGGACAGCTTAGAGAGAGAGGGGGACCCCGATCCCTGTGACAATGTCAGAATGCAGTAGTGCAAAATTAGAACTTCCCTTGTTTTTCAATATATTTAATGTGATTAGCTAGTCAAAAGAGACAACTAATATTGAAAGAGACTTTGATTCCTTCTGTTAACATACCAAACTGTCATACACTGATTTCCATCCTTCCTTCAGTCGCATAAATTCCTTGCGGATGTTTTTGAAGCATGGCAAGTCATCTAGTCGACAAATTTCATCCCATGCTTTCTGGGGGAGCCAGGGGCAGGGGTTAGAGTAGGGATTGTCCAGGCCTATTCCACCAGTTAAGAGAAACTTCCACTCGCTTTCGTCAATCTGCAGTAAAGTAAATCACTTGTCAGAAAGTTAACACCACCACCTAGTAAGTGGGCAATTAATGTATCTGCACATGAAGTAGATAATGATACGTTTCTCTAAATTTTGCTGCTAATGTGACATACGTTTTCATGGTAGTATTTCTGATAGCATAATATCTACAAAAGATTCCATGTTTGATTTCAACTTAGCTAGGAATCTCAAAGTAAGAAGCTGAATCTAACCCAATGTATACCTGAATTTCTTCCACAACAGGCAGAACCTTATGCCTGGTTCTTCCTTGGGGTCAGAAAATAGCTAATGTTTTATCACTTATTATCAGAATCTTCCAAGTCCTGTCCCACTCCTCACCCACTCTTAAACCCCAAATGTGCCAGATGTGTTCTTAAAAACACAGAAAGTTGCAATAATCCCTGCTTCACAGAGCTAATAGTCTAATACATTCTACTAATCCTGAGAACAGAACTTCCGCAGAAAGTAATTTGCATGGGCTGCATTTTCTTACCAGTTTAAAATACTTCTCTGCAAAATGATTGTGTACAACTGACTTTAGAATTAAAGTACACCGTAGTTTTAAAGTAGACTATGTTAAAGTAAAAACATGTAGCATCATAAATGAATCAAACAAGAAGCACTTTCTCATCCTCTTTTATAGAAACAGGCAGTGCAATTTTATTTCGAAATACCATTAAAATCACTATTCTGTGCACGTGTTGCATTAAGCTTGAAGGTTTGCAGGGGCTTCTCTACTTCCGCCCACTTCCCACCACCCAATACTCTCTCTACTTTCCCCAAGGTTCTCCCCCCCACCCCCACACACCTCCCTTCTCCCTGCAACTTCCAGTCTTTCATTTTGATTGACAGGTCAGTTTATATATGTAAAATAACATCTGGGATTACCATCTGTGGTGTATTGGGCTGGTGCAAACATATGGTTGATCTCTCTGTTTTGTCCATTGCTTAGAGGTGTTGTACATTTTTTAATTCTTTACTTTGTTATATAATACATAAACTAGAATATAGAATCTCAGAATTGTATAACTAATAAAGTTGTTAATAAAAATCACTGTTCTATTAAACTGGTTAACTCTATCTCGATCAAATGGATAAACATACTTAAACTTTACCAATCCCAAACTGCCTGAGCGCAGCTTGCACATGGGTCCTACGTGGATCCATGCGGTTTGTGCCCAGCACGATGCTCCCATAATGGTGGTGTGTGCTGTTTGTGTGCACGCCTCTACTGCATGGCGCATGCGGAGCATGGGATCATCCCCACCGTCAATGTTGGGTGCAGTCCTTTGGCCATTAAAGTCGGTGGGGCAATCTCATGCCCCGCGGAACACACACGCACCTCTGGCACAGGGCCTATGGCACCCACACAAACCGTGAGGTGATGTGCAGACGCGAGGCCATGGGATCGGTCCCGATGGCAAAACTCCCATTGACTGTAATGATTGAGGATTATCCTGTTTATATTAAAAATCAGTGGCTGCATGAAAGCAAAATATTTGCAGTTGGAATAATGCAAAGGCTGGATTCTTTTTAAATATGGTTTGTTATAAACATGACTATCATCTAATCCCAGTTTAGATGTACCATACTATACTCTACACTAGGGCAAGTTTGATTGACTTATACTTGTTAATTCAAACCAAACCAAACAACGCCTGATTAGAGCTTAATATATCATCCCTCTGTTCCCCTTCCTTCATCTCCCTCCGCCCCCTGTCTGTCAGATTGTAAGCCCACGGGCAGGGACTGTGTCTATTCCATTACTTTGTGATGCGCCAAGCACATTGCTGGTGCTATATAAATGCTTGCTAATAATAATAATTAATAATAATTAATTGTGTAGTTCACATACATAAACTTATTTTCCTATTTCAGGATCCATGTCTGTAGCAACAGTCTAATAACAATAAGTACTGACCATTTTTTCATACTTCAGGAGATTTACATTGAGACAAAAGGAGAAGAGTAGCTTGTCCTTTTCAAAGAGTGAGCGGCAGACATTAACATAAAGCGAGTAAGTGAAGTGATCCTTGAGAATCTTCAGTCTGCAAGTGTGGAAAGGGAGAAAAAAAAATCTCAAATTAATATCACTTTAAAACCCATGCACTTAAGAAACACCATTCCAAACCACTTAGACCTCTGTTATTCTAATAAACTTTCTGGTCAATTACTCCAAAACAATCAAAGATACTCATTAACTGTGTGCATCAATTTGCGAGCCAAACAATACAAAAACATACCAATGGAATTACATTTTACTGTTGAGCAACTATTTTCAAGGGAGGTGGAGGAAATGAACCCTTCCTGTTCTTCAACAAAATAGCAATACTTATTTAACTTAGATTCATGGTGCGCTTTAAAGGTGCAAACAAGAAAGTATAATGTTAGCACCTATATAAAAGAATTTTCCAATCTTGCAGTGTTTTCCCCTTTAGCATTGTGTTATAAGAATTAATGAGGATAGTGAGCCTTAATATCAGTGACTTCCCTTAAAATGCAAAGTCCAAAGATTTTATTTTATTTTTAAAAAACCAAACAGTATTCGCCATAACCAAGAATTAAATATGCATGGGGGGTGGAGATTAAATATATGCAGCATTTGAGTTTGCAGGTTGTTTTGTCAGTATAGAAGTTTGCCTTGCTCTGTGGAAGAAGCAATCTTCCTAACCTGCAGACACCAGTGGAGAAAAAACAAACTTGCTTGGAGACTCTATCCCAGGGGTGGGGAACCTCAGGCGCACCCATCAAATGTGACCCACAACTAGTTTTTATGTGGTCTTACCAATTCCTAGATATGGCCCCTGGATACAGTCCTACCCCCAAGCACTGAAAACATGACCTCAGGTTAAGGGAACAGAGATGAGGACATGCGCACAAGGATAGGGGACAGATCCATGGCACAGATTGGTGGTCTGGACCCTTCTTTTCCTGAGCACTGCCCTCAGCTTCTATGCAGAGTGCAGACCTCTGAGTTTGTACTCATTTTCAAAGTGGTCCCTGCAAGTTAAAACATTCCCCACCCTGCTCTATGCCTGTCACTACTTTCTATATAAAGTTCCCCAACCCTATTGGTTTCGAGGTGGCAGAAGAAATTCTGGAGCTATGATGCCCTGATTTGTCTTCTGTCCCAAACACTATGCTAGTAGATTGGCACTATAAAGAATGGGAGTCTGACAGGAACAGGTTATCTTCCGTGGAGTTATTTCTACACGTCTGAGGTAAACCATGTTAAACTGCTGTTCTCTTAGAAGCATGAAGCCTTCCTTATCTGTGCAGATTGGAATAAGGGCCTTCAACACAGGATTAAGATTACTGGAGAAGCAGACAGAGCTACTGCTCTCCTTCCATCTTTGATCTCAATCTGTTTTTTATTCCAAGCAGTCTTACAGAAAAGGTCTTTCCTTATCTAACATTATAAAAGCAATTAGAGAAAGGTTTCTTGATTGTTTTTGAACCAGCTATTAATTCCCAGGAAATGACCAATATAGCAGCATTTCAATTCATTCTTTATGCAAGACCCTGCAGAGAAAGCAGTGCGATCGGATAGGATGTGGAACTTTAATCAAAATTATCAACTTCACCCAAAAAATTATTATAGGAATAGGGCCGATATTATATAGAGCCTTTTATAGGCATAGAGCCAGTGTGCTGTAGTAGTTAAGAGTGCAGTAGGGGGAGGCCCCGGCTCAAAACTCGCCTTTATAGAATCATGCATCTATTTAATATATAACTGCTGAATGAAAAAAATCTAGAAACAAAGAGAAACGAGCAAACATTTATTTATCTCTACTTATTTCTTACCTTTTATCCTGCCCTTCTCATAAGGCTCGGGACAGGTTACAATACATAAAAATATAATCAAAATAGATAAATAAAACCTTCAAAATCTCCATATGCCCTAATATATAAAAATACATAAATAAAATCAAGTAAAATTGCCTAAACGACTCCCCAATCCCTACCTCTGTCTGCCAAATGCCTGACCAAACAGAAAGGTCTTACATTGGATGAAAACAGACATGACGCTAACCACCCTTTAACCACCCTTGGTGGTAATTTATGCATGTTTTAGGGCTGCATAGGGCACCAATACAGCCCTGCAACATGCATAAATAACCACCAAGGGTGGTTAAAGGGTTAGCGTCATGTCTGTTTTCACCCATTGCCTTCAGAAGATGAGCAGGTTTGGGCTTAGACAAACCTTCAACGGAAGGGAGTTCTATAATTGTGCAGCAGTCACTGAGAAACATCTCTTTGCATGCCCTTGCGGTATGAACTTGACAGGCAGATGGTACCTGCAAGAAGGCACTTCCAGATTTCCTCATAGGCCGCAATGGGGAATAAGGGTGGAGGCGGTCTTTCAGACATGTGCGACACAGGCCATGTAGGGCTTTATAGGTCAAATCCAGTAGGGCTGTGCACCAGGAACCCTTTTTGTTTTTGTTTTCACTATTATTATTATTTTCCGTTTTTCTGGTTTTCGTTACCAAGAATTTTCATTTTGCAGTTGTTTCATTTTTGTTTTCCATTGGTTTCAATGGGAAATGTATTTCTGGCTGAAACATCATCATTTTTCATCCAATTTGCATAAAATGTGGACAGATCATACCCCTCACCAAAGGGATCATTCCTGCCATATTTCATTAAAAATTAATAAAGGGTTCCAATTTTATAAGCACTTTAATTTCATGGTTTGCACACACATTTCCAGCTGTAACATCTTTGTTTTCAATCTAATGTGGATGACATTGGAACCGGTTTCCCCCCTCACCAAAGGGATCATCCTGGCCAAATTTTGAAAGGATTGGATATAGGGGCCCAATTTTATAAGCAATTAAAATTTCATGATTTTAACAGAAGTTACAAATTTCCTTAAATCTATTGCAGGTATTGCCTCTGTTTATAAAGAGAGATCTGATTTTTGAAGCATTTGTGAAGAGGGTGAAGTAGACAGGAGGAGGTGGCCAGAGCAGAGGAGGATCAGGTGTCAGAGGTACTGGCACTAGATTCAGTCACTGGCGGGGGTATGCATGGGAGAAGAATAGGTGCAGAGTTCTACTTTGATGAGGATTTGTAGTGAGGCTGAAGACTGCAGCAGACACAGTCACACACAGAGAACACTGAGCCAGTCTACGAGCCACACAAGATCTAGCCATGGTGTGGGCTGTGCAGCTTGGCAGAAGCTTATATTTGCTCCCCAATGCTCACCCCCAAGACTCCCTGGTTGCAGTGATTGGGTACTGGCAAGTTGGAAGCCTGGGCAGCATCTCCAGAGAATGAGCCGATACTAGGGATTTGCATGAAATATGGACTTCTCGTACCCCCTCATGCAAGGGATCATCCCGGACAAATTTCAGAAAGATTGGATTAAAGGATTCTGATTTTATAAGCAATTTAATTGTTCCATGGTTTGCACACACATTTCCAGCTGTAACATCTTTGCTTTCCATCCAATTTGGATGACATTTGGACAGCTTATTCCACTTACCTAAGGGATCATCCCTGCCAAATTCCAGAAAGATTGGATAAAGGGTCCCCAATTATATAAGCAATATACATTTTGTAATTTTAACAGAAGTTGCAAATTTACTTAAATCACTTGCAGGTGTTGCCTCTGTTTAGATTCTAGAGGTTTTACTGGATGTCGAGATCTATGTTTTGGAGCACTTGCAGAGAGAGTGAAGAAGTTGGGAGGAGATGAGAAGAGGAGGAGCAGGTGCCAGAGGCACTGGCACAGGCTTCAGTCATTGGCACCCCAAGGTCTATGGAAGCATCAATGGGGGAGAAAAGGTGCAGAGTTCTGCTTTTATGAGCACTTTCAATGAGGCTGAAGACTGAGCCAGCCTATGAGCCACACAAGATCTAGCCATGATGGGGGCTGTGCAGCTTGGCAGAAGCTTATATTTGCCCACCCCCAAACCTCCCTGATTGCAGTGATTGGGTACTGGTAACTTGGAAGCCTGGGCAGCATCTCCAGAGAATGAGCCTATAGCAGGGATTCTCTTAAGTTCTCTTAGTACAAGATGTGTTTGCGATGCCAGTTGACCAGCAGAAGTGTCAGTCATGCATTCTCATTCTGTGCTGTGCCCACCTTAACCTCCCTGATTCTTACTGGGAAATTAGAAGCATCTGCTTAGAAAAGAGCCAATAAGAGATTATCAATAAGAGATTATAACACCTGTGCTCCGGGCTCTGCACTGGTTGCCGATAGCATGCCGAGCCAGGTTCAAGGTGTTGGTATTGATTTACAAAGCCCTTCATGGTCTCGGCCCCTCATACCTCAGGGACCGCCTCGCCCTCCGCACCCCGGAGCGGACCCTTCGGTCTGCCAGGGGCGCCTTCTTGGAGGTCCCCCGCGTTNCGGACCCTTCGGTCTGCCAGGGGCGCCTTCTTGGAGGTCCCCCGCGTTAAGCGGGGGGCCACAATGGAGAGGGCGTTCTCGGTGGCCGGGCCGCGTCTTTGGAACTCCCTACCGAAGGAAGCTCGCCTGGCCCAAAGTCTCTTGATATTCCGACAAAAGTGTAAAACCTGGCTGTTCGCCCAGGCCTTTGGGGAGAGGGGGAGGGTTTAGTGGGTTTTGTCTTCCCTCCCCTATTGATTTTTGTATCCCGGGCCCTGCTCTTAATATTTTAATATTTGATATTGTATTTTTATGTGTTTTAAACTGTTTTATACTGTTTTTATTGTTGGAAGCCGCCCTGAGCTGTATTCAGGAGGGGCAGGGTATAAATTCAATAAATAAATAAATAAATAAATAAATCTTATGTCCTCTGTCACAGTGCTGCAGGATGTGTTTAGGATGCCAGTTGGTCACCCTGGATTTGTCAATCACGTCTCTTGATTGCTGGTATGTTTCCCTCTCCCCTCTGCCTTGCTGCCTGAAGTCCCAGTTATGTCCTGAAATTTTTGATTTTGTCCCAAAATTTTCAGGACTAGTATTTGCACAACTTTTGCTAAAATCGCAAATGTTCAATTGCTTATAAAATCAGGGCCTTTTATCCAATCTTTCTGCTATTTGTCAGGGATAATCCCTTAGGTGAGGGGTACACTCTGTCCTCTTTTATTCAGATTTGATTTAAAACAAAGATGTTACAACTGGAAATGTGTGCACAAACCATGAAACTTACATTACTTATAAAATAGGAATCCATTATCCAAACATTATGAAATTTGGCAAAACAATCTCTTGTATGAGGAGTACAATCTGTCCAAATTGCATCCAAATTGGATGGGAAGCAAAGATGTTACAGCCAGAAATGCATCACAAACCATGATGCTTACAAACTTGGGCCCTTTTATCCAGTCCTTCTGAAATGTGGCAGGCACGTTCCCTGGTTAAGGGGCACATTTTCTCTGGATTTCATGCAAATTGGATGAAAACAAAGAAGTTACATCCTGATATTTATGTCGCACATTTTTCATTTTTATTCCAAAATTTCATTATTATTATTTTATTTTTCTAGTATTAATAACAAAAAAATGAAATGTCATTGTTAATTCCAGAAAAACAAAAACAAAATGAACACCCCTAAAATCCAGAACTTTTAATTGTGCCGAGAACACTATTGGCAGCAAGTGTAGACTCTGGGGCACCATTGTAATGTTCTTCCTCTAAAACATTCCAACAGAAGGTGGGTTGCCACATTCTGCAGCAGCTTTAGCTTCCCAACAGTCATAAGGACAGCAGATTGGCCCATCACACATCCTTATCTCAGTCCAGAAGAGGGCTTACTTGAGTCTCTCATAATGGATTCCTATGGAGGAATCTAGCCATGAGAGTAGCCTAGGGGCACTGACTCATATCACCTCCAGCCAATGGCAACAGAGAATAGGAAGGCCTTGGGTTTTTTCCTGCCTAAGCTTGTTCCCAGCAATAATTAGCAGCAGGCTCAGGTCAGAGCCACTATTTTGCAGGCTGGTAAGATGACTGTCTGGCTCCCCCGGGGAGGCACCAGCGCAGGAGTCTGCTGCAGCACAGTTTGAGAGGGGAGTCAATGGGCTTGTGGTCATTTGTTTGCTTGCAAGCGAGCTGGAGAAGAATGGGGAGGGGCAGGTTGCTTACTTGCAAGAGATATAGAAGAGAACAGGTGGTAGGTTGTTTGATTACAAACTGTTTTCCCGCTTGCAAGTTGGCATAGAGGGGGCATTCAAAGTATAGCCACACAGGTGGTGTTTTTAAAGTGCTATTTTGTTTCTTGAGTTCCACATGCTAGAGATTCTGGTATAATCAATGGGTGCAGTCACATGAGCCGGGAGGGCTCCATCTCCCATGCACCCCAGTGTGGGCAGTCGCAGCCACCACACTTTGGGGCCAGCAAAGCAGGGCAGATGGTCAGTTCCCCGCCCCCCGCGGGGAAACCAGGTGGGAAACCTGCTGGATGTCCCACCATGCCCCAGGATGGGCTGAGGCACTGAGCCTCCCCTGGCCCCCCCACTATCTCAACCTGGCCATGACATGGGGTGTTAACAGACATCACGCTGGCCTGGTTTGGCCTGCTTTGGGCCAGCATGATCCACCCCCGGGCAATGTGGGCCTGGAACAAACCCTAGCTTGGCTGGAAATGTGGGCCCAGAACAAAGCAGGCCCACAGTCCGCACCCAGCCACGGCCCAGCTGGGCGAGAGCAGGTGAACCGGGAGGGAATGTGTTTTCCTGGCCCTGGCTTTTCCCAGCATGGGGGGTTGCTATGGTGGCCAGCCATGGCTGCCTGTCATGACGGGGAGGCATGGGGCGATGCTGGGGGCATGGCCAATGGCCAAACATTGCTCCCCCCCTCTGGCCGGATCAAGCCGCGGGGATATTTGTTCCCATGGCCAGAGCACACCTGACTGGGGGAGGTCCTCCCCACCCCTGGGCAGGATGACAGTGGTGGTGTCATGTAAGTATGCATGGCTGCACGGGAACAGTGCCAGTACCCCTGCTCAAACCTCTGCAGCAGACCTCACTGCAGGATGGGGCAGATGGGGACTGGGCCCATGAGCATCACTGCACTACTCTTGAGTACCCACTTTGGGTATGGCTGTTATGCCCAGCATCCCTGTTTTTTTCTGAGGATGCAGGACACAGCAGCCAGATGCCTGCCTCAGCATGGGTTGGGGTGAACATCTGGCAGCTCCAGATTGGGATAAGGCTGCCCAACTCAAGGTAACCTCTCATGTGGCTGTACCCAATATTTTTTAGAAGAACCTGTAAGGCCATTTTCTGAGATTTAATAGCTGTAGGGTCTTTCCTGCCACGAAGACTGTAAACAAACAAGACAATGTGTGGGCTAATGTCTCATTTGTTAACACCCTAAAGTCTATGGTCCCTCTTGAAGAACAAACATTTGAGCTTTGCCTCCCTGTATCTTCAGTTTTACATGGGGCAACCCTTGTGGTTTTGTTCTCTTTTTCCTGCTTCTTATTAAATCAGGTCTAGTGGTTGCTATGAAATAAAGCCTTTGGGGATTTGCTTTTTAATGAATTGTTAAAAAGAAAATTTGAATTCAGATGTTGTTAGTGTTTGTTGCTGCAGTTTTCTCTAAGCTTTGTGGCTCCGGGATTTGTTCATCCTGTTTTGAACAGAATTTTTTTTATACCTATGTGTGAAAGCTTTCTGCTTCAGTTGTCTATAGATGTGGTTTTGTTAGATCTTGTTGTAACTTATTCCTTTATGCTTTGCTGTAATCCTGCAGTTTTTCTTCATATTGTGGAAAATATTTATATGGAGGAGAAGATTCTTCTCATTGTAGTAGTACCTTTTCAAATGAAACTTCTATAATGAACTTTAGTCTAAAACATTTGTTGGTAGTTTTGTCTGCTTTAGTTTTTGTTAGGGACAGGGGGGGGACCACAAGGGGGTAGCCCACGGACCCAGCAACCCATGCCCTCTCACACGTGCCTTTCACTTGCACAGGGTTTCACAATAAAGGAGAAACTTCCCCTCAGGATAAAAGGTGGCCGAAGGTCCCTAGTGGGATATGGGCCTTTTCATCATTGGGGTTCCGAAAACCAACAGGCCCTGTGTGAAGCCCCTTCACCCACACACGCACTCACACACCCCAGCCACCCGATACCTACCACCCTGAATTGCACGCTGTATGGGGGATGAGGAGTGCTGGTTTGGTGAAGGTCAGGGTACAAGGACCCCAGGAATGGGGGGGGAAGGAGTAGGAAAGGGCCCGGGGGGAACTGGGGAATCCCGGAAGGTCTGGGGAGAGTCAGGGAAGTGCACAATCTTTACCACGCAGTCCCACTCACCCACTCTTTCACTCACTCTCACACTCTGTTCCACTCTCACTACACTCTATTCAAGTATCTCTAATCACAAGTCAAATCAAGGTACTTAGCTTCAAGTCTCCACCACCACGCTCGGGGCCAGTCTCACAGNATACCTACCACCCTGAATTGCACGCTGTATGGGGGATGGGGAGTGCTGGTTTGGTGAAGGTCAGGGTACAAGGACCCCAGGAATGGGGGGGGAAGGAGTAGGAAAGGGCCCGGGGGGAACTGGGGAATCCCGGAGTGATTTTCACTGCGCGGGGGTGCTTGTTTGCATCCCTGCACTGTTCTAAGCCTCCTGGGGGCGTGTCTCCAGGGCGCCGCCCCTCAGAGCGTGCGGCTGCGTCTGGCCGTCGTCCCGTGTTTCCAGGGGGCGTGGCCTCCACCCGCCGCTTTCCCTGCCCCAGCTGCCTGCCGCCGCGGTACCTGAGCCACCCGTGGCGGCGGTAATTCCTGACAGTACCCCCCCAGGCCCCCGCCCTCCCCCCAGAGTACGGGCAGGGCTTACGAGGGTGATTCATGTGAAACCGGCGGACTAGTCGAGGGGCATGTACTGCCAATGCAGGTTCCCAGGAGCGCTCTGAGGCATCATATTCCTTCCAGTCCACTAAATAATAGAGGGCCCCTCGACGGAGTTTGGCGTCGAGGATTGCTTGCACCTCAAACTCGGGCGAATCGGGGAGGTCACAACTGGGAGGAGGAGGTTCCGGGGGTGGGAAGAGCGGTGCGTGGCATGGTTTGAGAAGGGAGATGTGAAATACCAGGTGGATGTGGAGCCGTGCAGGTAGTGTCACCCGATAGGTGACAGGGTTGATCTGTTGCGCAATGGGGAAAGGCCCAAAATATTTATTGTCCAATTTAGCAGAAGGTCGACAGGAAAGGTAATGGTGGCGGTCGATCCATACCATATCACCGATTTGGAATTGGGGTGCCGCTTGTCGTCTCTTGTCGGCTTGCTTCTTATATTGCTGACGAACTTTATGGAGCATGGCAAGGGCATGGGTATGGCAATGGTGGAGGTGCTGCAAGAGGGCTCCGGCCGCCGGAACCTCAACTGCTGGTAGTTCTGGGAGGACCAGTCGCGGGTGATACCCATAAGAAACATGGAAGGGGGACGTGCCGATGGACGCGTTGCGGGCGTTGTTAAATGCAAATTCCGCAAGAGAGAGGAGTGTCGACCAGTCGGTTTGAAGGTAGTCAACATAACATCGTAAATATTTTTCTATCGACTGATTAGTCCTTTCCACCTGGCCGTTGGCCTGTGGATGATAGGCTGTGGTAGGAGCTAGTTTGACCCCGAAAGCTGTGAATAAGGCCCGCCAAAAGCGGGCTACGAATTGTGTTCCACGGTCTGAGATGATGGTACTGGGAAGTCCATGCAGTCGCACCACGTGGTCTAGGACTAGATGGGCCGTAGCCTGCGAAGTGGGTAATCCCCTGCAAGGAATAAAGTGTCCCATCTTGGTGAACTGATCACATACTACAAGGATCGAGGTATATTCTTGGGAATTTGGGAGCTCTACGATAAAATCTAGATTAATTCGCTGCCAAGGACCCTTGGGGAGGGGTGACAATTGTAACAGGCCAACGGCTCTTTGGCATAACGTCTTGGTCTGATTGCATACCCTACATCCTCGAACATAGTTTTTTACGTCTTGTCGCATGGTTGACCACCAGAAATGTCTTCTGATTAGTTCGAAGGTACGATGTTGTCCAGGGTGCCCTGCTAGCGGGGCATCATGGTGGCTCCATAGTACTTGCTGTCGCGCTTCTATCGGTACGATGATTGCCCCTTGATGCAGATACAATCCCGAAGGGTCTTGAGTATCCGCTAGCTCTCTCACCGGCGGGGCGCCTTGCGTGAGACACTGTAGTTGTGCTAAGGAAATCCTGACCGCAGCGAATACTCTTGGGGCGAAGATGGTATCGCCTTGAGTTGCAGGCCCCACAGGCGTCTCATAGTAGCGTGAAAGAGCATCCGCGATGATGTTGTGCTTCCCAGGCCGATATATGATGTGTAATCGAAATCGGGCGAAGAAAAGTGCCCAACGCGCATGACGCGCATTCAATATCCGGGTGGTTTGAAAGAAGGTCAAGTTTTTATGGTCGGTGATAACCTGGATGGGGTGCTCTGCACCTTCTAAATAATGTCTCCAATTTTCGAAAGCCGCTCTTATGGCTAGAAGCTCTCGGTCAAGGATGGTGTAATTTTTTTCCGCTGGGTTGAGTTGTCGGGAATAAAAAGCACATGGCCGGCGTTCCAGCTTACCCTTTGGGGTCTGGGATAATACCGCCCCAATAGCCGTACTAGAGGCATCCATCTCTACAATAAAGGGGGCCGTGAAATCAGGGTGTTGCAAAATAGGGGCTGTCACGAAGGCTGCCTTTAATTGTTCAAAGCAATGCTGCTGTTCGGGTCCCCACACATATCCTTGACCCTTTTTTAGTACTTGGTTAGAGGGGCTGTAAGGTGGGCATACTGCGGAACATACTGCCAGTAGTAGTTGGCACTGTCTAAGAACCGTTGTAAGGGTTTGACTGCCTGTGGAGCAGGCCAGGCCTCGATGGCCGTTACCTTTGCGGGGTCCATTTGTATTCCCTCAGGAGAGATGATGAATCCCAAGAAGGAGACTGTTTGTTGATGAAAGGCACATTTCGATAATTTACAATAGAGGTGATACTTTCGAAGACGTAACAAAACCGTGCGTACATGTTGCACGTGGTTACTCAGATCTTGGGAGAATATTAAAATGTCGTCGAGGTACGATGGTCCAAAATATCGCGAAAGATGTCATTGATCAAATGCTGGAATGCGGCAGGTGCGTTAGCCAAACCATAGGGCATCACCCGATACTCAAAATGCCCATATCTGGTACGGAAGGCGGTCTTCCATTCGTTGCCTTCCCTTATGCGTAGCAAGTTGTATGCCCCTCTTAAGTCCAGCTTTGTGAAAATCTGCACGCCTTGTAATCTGTCGAGTAACTCGGGGATGAGCGGTAAGGGGTATCTATTTTTTATGGTGATTGCATTCAAACCCCTATAATCGATGCAAGGCCGCAGACCCCCATCTTTTTTAGGTACGAAAAAGAGCGGGGCTCCCCCTGGAGATGTCGATGGTTGGATGAACCCTTTTGCCAGATTCTCTTCGATATACTCCTTCAGGGTTCGCAATTCGGGCCCTGACAGGGCATAAATCCTCCCATACGGTGGTGAGGTATTTGGTAATAAATCAATGACGCAATCATAACTGCGATGTGGGGGTAATTCTAAGGCTTCTTGCTCCTGAAAGACATCTGTAAGGTCGTGATATTCAAGGGGTATAGCCCCTGGCATGGTGCCAAGCAGCCCACGAGCTCGTACGGGATTCCTCGGTTGGGGGCAGGGACGGATACACTGTCTTTGACAGTACGGGGATTCAAGTCGTAGGGTCCTGTGCACCCAGTCGATGGACGGATTATGTGCCTGCAGCCAGGGGAGACCGAGTACTACAGGGAATGCAGGTGTCCGAACCACATCCAAGCAAAGGGCCTCTTGATGGTGCCCTATGATTCCTTCAAGGCCCCGCGTACATGAAACCACAGGTCCCGAGATGAGAGGTGTTCCATCGACTGGTTTCTGGTCGAGTTCTTGGCT
This sequence comes from Sphenodon punctatus, assembly GCA_003113815.1. Lineage (NCBI taxonomy): Eukaryota > Metazoa > Chordata > Lepidosauria > Sphenodontia > Sphenodontidae > Sphenodon > Sphenodon punctatus. The sequence goes on from QEPC01009281.1 coordinate 528,145, forward strand.
GGAGGGGAATCTGGTGTTTTTGCACCAAAACATCGTCTATGAAGTTCCCCGAAGCACCGGAGTCGATCAAGGCCCAGAGAACTAGGGATCGAGTGGGGGTCAAGTTCAAGCTGAGGGGTACCTGGAGGTGCTCGGTACAGTGTCTCACGGGGGTTGTTTGAGGTGTAGCGTGGAACGGGGCATTCTGCTGGTCTACCGAGATGACCCCGACACATCCCGGTTCGAGGTGTTTCCCGACGCCCGTCTACTTGGGGGAAGCTGGGGGCACTCTCTAGAGAAATGCCCCCCAGTTCCACAATAAAAGCATAGATTCTCAAGATGTCGTCGTTCCTTTTCTTTGGGTGGTGACGGTCTTCTGGCTGCCCCAATCTGCATGGGCTCGGGCTCCTCCACCTTTGTATTTTCGGTTCGCCCAATGGGGACCCCTAGGGGGCGTACCCCCCATGCTCGTCCAGCCTCTTGTCGCCTCTCCCTTCGTCTTTCCATAAGCCTTTCATCGATCTGGCATGCTAAATTCACCAGTTCTCCCCACTTGGCCGGGGTCGTTGTCATTGCCAACTGATCCTTTATATCATCGTTGAGCCCCTTTCAGAAAAGGACCTTCAACACATCATCCGCCCATCCTAATTCAACGGCTAATTGCTGGAACCTGGTCACGTACTCCAGTAAGGGGCCCCGACCTTGCCTCAGGGTCATAATAGCCATTTCCGCGTCCCTCAACCTATGAGGGTAGTCGAACAGAAACTGGAATTCCCGCAGGAACCCATCGAAATCATGTAACAGGGGGCTGTTTTTGGTAAGTAGAGGGGTAGCCCACCCCAGTGCCACCCCTTCCAAATGACCTATCATAAAGGCCACCTTGGCAGTGTCTGTTGCATAAGTTTTAGGTTGGACCTGGAACGCCAATTTACAAAGAGCCACGAAACTTTGAAAATTCTTCCTATCCCCCTCAAATTTGGCGATAGGGGGGTGCCAAGGTTCCCATACATAAACGGGCTCCGCTCCCCTATCCCTTTCACTTGCTTCGGGCAGGGGCGCTGCTGATGCTCCCTCTTCGGGATCTACTCTCCCTAGCTCTTGCTCTTGTCGCTCCTTAATATCATGGACTTCAAGAGCCAAGGTTTGAATGGCTCGCTTCATCTCCTCTAATTGTTGTGCTAGGTCCATGGTTGGGCCGGTGATACTGTTAGGGACAGGGGGGGGAACCACAAGGGGGTAGCCCACGGACCCAGCAACCCACGCCCTCTCACACGTGCCTTTCACTTGCACGGGGCTTCACGATAAAGGAGAAACTTCCCCTCAGGATAAAAGGTGGCCGAAGGTCCCTAGTGGGATATGGGCCTTTTCATCATTGGGGTTCCAAAAACCAACAGGCCCTGTGTGAAGTCCCTTCGCCCACACACGCACTCACACACCCCAGCCACCCAATACCTACCACCCTGAATTGCACGCTGTATGGGGGATGGGGAGTGCTGGTTTGGTGAAGGTCAGGGTACAAGGACCCCAGGAATGGGGGGGGAAGGAGTAGGAAAGGGCCCGGGGGGAACTGGGGAATCCCGGAAGGTCTGGGGAGAGTCAGGGAAGTGCACAATCTTTACCACGCAGTCCCACTCACCCACTCTTTCACTCACTCTCACACTCTGTTCCACTCTCACTACACTCTATTCAAGTATCTCTAATCACAAGTCAAATCAAGGTACTTAGCTTCAAGTCTCCACCACCACGCTCAGGGCCAGTCTCACAGCACTGCTGATCACCGGCAGTGTGTGAGACTCTGAGCTGTTCTTAAGTAGGGGAGGCCCCGCCCCCACGTGCCCGCAGTCGTGCCGAGCGGCATCTCGTTCCCAGCTGCCCCACCCCTACCTCCACCTGTGCTGTTTCCTGTGGCTCTGCCTGAGTGATTTTCACTGCGCGGGGGTGCTTGTTTGCATCCCTACACTGTTCTAAGCCTCCTGGGGGCGTGTTTCCAGGGCGCCGCCCCTCAGAGCGTGCGGCTGCGTCTGGCCGTCGTCCTGTGTTTCTAGGGGGCGTGGCCTCCGCCCGCCGCTTTCCCTGCCCCAGCTGCCTGCCGCCACGGTACCTGAGCCACCCGCGGCGACGGTAATTCCTGACAGTTTTGTGTGTTACACTGTCAAACCTACTGACAAAAATACATTTCCCTGATACTTAAGGTATAAAGAAAACCGCTTTCACTTCACTTTGAGTACAATTCTCAGGTAGGACAGCTCATGTGCTAGTGAGTCCCAAAGAAGTAAATGGGACTTGTGCCTGGGCTAACTGCTAACAGCATGCACGTGCATTATCCTACCAGAGGACTGCACCATTAATGTGTTTAACATTTCTGAAAAGGTAGAAATTGAACTCTGGGCTTTGCTGTAGCCACCCAGCAGGTAAAATATAATATATGGCCCAACAGGTGGTAACCCTCTGCGTGGGCTGTGTGGCTGTGCAAGAGCCCTCTCTTGGTATCTCAGGAAAGTTCAGTGGTTGGGCAGGTGGCTTCTGACAGCCAGTAACTGAAAAAGGTGAGAGAAGGAGAGGGGCTGCTTTGTCAAATCATAGCACACAGAAAACTTCCTTTCCAAAAGGGAGAGCCGAAATGGGGATGGGGGCAGCAGCAGAATGGTTCTGAGTCATCAGTTTTTCACAGAACCATTGTCACTGCATTTCTGCCTCTCTTCTCATTAGCAGAGGGAGATCCTCTGTGGATAGCTTGCAAGTTCATCCTGTGGATTTGTTTTGCATCTGATCAGGGACTCGCCTGATCAGGTTCCTGTCCAGTAGCTGAATTTGAAGAACAGCTTTGCCTTTTTGCACCAAAGTCATCTGGCTGCAAAAGCAAGACACACATCTTATCAAGAGATGACAAACTGTCTTGCCTTTCTTTCCTGCAGAATCCATCCTTCTCACCCCAGGTTTTAAAATGATTACATTCCCCATGTGGGTAAGCAGTCTTCTGCTTAGATGTGTCCGTCTTTTGCAGCCAGATGATTTCAGTCTCCAAAGGCTTAAAAGTGTTCCTCATATCAGACTGCAGGAGAGTCCCCCGGATTAGATGCATACCAAACCCAGATGTTCCACTTTCAAGCTATCCACAGAGAATCTCTCTTTGCTAATGAAAAGAGGGGCAGAAACATATTCATTATATATTCCATAGTAATAAGTTAGATTTTAACAGCAATCCCATCCCCAAGTGGTCCCACCCCACAGCCTAAAAATACACCAGCTACCACTGAGTACCTCCCTCTAAAAATACAGCTCCAAAGTATAAGTTATAACATGCACATGTAGTCAATGATATACCTTGAGAACCTTAGCGAAATGTGCTTCATGCTGAAAGGAAAATGTTCCTGTTCTCACCTTGGCCCTCTCACTTCTGTTCAGTGCTCTTCTGCTAGGGTCATCCACCTTGCCTGCCAGTTTGATCACATTCAACTCTTCCTCTGCTCACTCCACTGGCTCCTTCTCCCCTTCACAATGAGCACAAACTCAATGTTTTCACATTGAGGCTCTATGTGGCTTTTTCCCACCATAACATTCTGCCCGTATCTCCCACTACATTCCCAACCAGGAACTTTGCTTTTTCTGTCACCACCCTCATCCACCCGAGACTTTTTTGCTCCCTAAGCATCTTTGTCCCTTCTCTCATACTGCGCCATATGTCTGGAACTCCCTCCCTGAACACACATGCGCTGCTCCCTCTGTCCCTTCAAATTCCTCTTAAAAACCTCCCTCTTGTCAGGCTTTTTCTTGTTCCTCCCCCTCACAGATTCCTTGTTTATACTTCTACTTATACTGTTTATCTATGGCTGTATTCCCATCTGCGGTGGCGGTGGCAGCAGAGGAAGGGGCGAGGGAAGACGCGGCAGCGCAGAGGAGCCGGCTGACAGGAAAAGAGATGGTGCAAATGGGGATCTGCCGCAACTTCTCTCTCGCATGTCAGGGCGCAAAATCCTGCTCTGACATGCGCGAGAGAAGCCGCAGCAGATCCACATTCACACTGGCTCTTTTCCTGTCAGCTGGCTCCTCCATGCTGCCGCGTCTTCCCTCGCCCCTTCCTCTGCCACCACCACCGCCACAGATAGGAATGCAGCCTATGCCTAAACTAAGTGCATGCATCTTCAACTCCACAACTTCATGATTATATCCTTGGGTGCTTTTAGACAGATCGCTGCCCTGGTGCTGGTCACGCCAGCCTGCTTCACCCCCGAGGTAGCTTGTCTGTCTAAAGGTGGTCCTGCCAGATGTCCAAGCAGAGCAGGCGCACCATCAGCACTCCAGAACATCCCGGAGCACTGCCGGCAGAACAGACCAGCTAAACGGGCATCAGCCCAAAGAGGCTGTCCATTTGCTCAGAAGATCCACACTGCGGTTCTGCTTTCGGACAGCTGTTGCCCTGGGCAATACCACAGAGTTGCAGGCACCAGTCTAAAGCATCGGGCGATTGTCTGCAACTCTATGGTGCAGGGGGAAGGAGCACCACAGCCGAGTCCATCTGAAGCTGACCCAGGTGGGGCTGCAAGCAGGTGGATGTGGTGGTGCACCCCCCAGAGCAGCTCCAGGGCCAGGCTGCCTCTGTGTCCATCCAAAAGCACCCCTCGTCTCTCCTAATGTACCCCTCCTCCTTTGCCATTACCCTATCCATTCTAGATTGTAAGCCCCTGGCACTTTCTCTATAATAATAAAATAAACTCAAGCAAATAAAGAGTCCTCTAGGGTCAATGTCTTTCATCCCAAAGCACTAAACATCAAACCATATAACAGATTAGCTCTCTTAAATGTTTACCTTATTAAAACAAGCACAGAAGATTACAGTGGAGTCTGCTTAAGTCAAATTTTTCACCGCACCATGGAAGGAAGCAAGGACACACAAATCATTGCATTTAAAGGGCCACACTCTTTATTTTAACTTCAGCATGCAAAACATTCAGGGAGGGGGCCCAACTGTAATAAAATCCAGTCCAGTGGTGCTTAAACATTAACCCTAGGAGGCCCTGAGGTACAGCCCAGGTCCCACCTCCCTTGCATGAAACCAAACAACTCCAACCCCCATTTTCCCAAGGTGCCCAGCTTGGAATTGTAGGGTGTTTTTCCTGCTAGGGTCCCTTAGTGAGTCCCCACGAGCAGATCAGCAAGAGCATCACTGCTTGACATTTAACTAGTTGGGGTTTTAAAAAATATCTTTGCTATGCTCTTGAAAAACTGATCTAGCACTTTATTTATACAAAGTAAGAAACAGACATTAAAGTCAGGATGTACAGTCAAAATTAGGGAAGATGTTAAATGAAAATTGCTCATGTAAGACTAGGTCACTACTAGTAAGCTATTAGCACAAAATAAACAAACCCCCTGGCATCCCAAAGCAAAAAGCAGGGAATTTTACATTTTATAACTCCCAGGTTGTAAGTGAACCTCATATAAAATTTGAAATTGAACTCAATTTTGGCAGCAAATTGTTTTTAAAATGAGTTTCCAATGAAGTAAAGCTAAGTGCTGGGTCCAATTAACTGAAGATACTGAAATTAGTCAAGCTAGTCTTGTTTAATTTTCAAATGGGTTGTTGTTTAGTGCCTGTTTTGCTGCTTATTCCTTGTTCCTGCTTGGAATTTAGTTGGGGCTCACTACAAGATTTGCTTCATCAATGTAAATCTTTATTTCTATAGGCATGTAAAGATCAAATGATCTGGAAAGGGAACAAAAAATGCCATTGCTTGTGTATCTTTTTTGTAGTTCAGATATTAAGAAAAGTACAACTTAGTCATACTTTTTAGATAAATAAAAAGGAAAGTAAGAAGAAAATATCTTACTTGTATTACCTAAGAAGATATTAGCTTACACTGAAATTACTTATGCTTTCTCCTTCAAAGAGATTATTTGGCTGCTCCTTAAGAGACCACCTCTGTGCAATCTAGGGCTGCACCGAATAGTAAAAGAAAAATTCACAAGTATTTCGTTTCCAAGGATTGGCTCCGACTGTTTGGCCAGTCCTTTGTAGCTTGGCTGAATACTTGATAGTCAGTCCTCGGTAAAATACTCAGTAAAATGAAACCGAGTAGCCAGTATTTTCCGAGTACTGATTTCCCTTATATAGGACCAGGAAAAGCCCCGTATGTTGCAGGAAAAGTCCCATATGTTGCCCATCCGAGGATTTACCTGAATGCTGGACCGAGTACTGGGCCAATTCCTTGGTTACTTGGTAGCCGGTAAAACTGAGTTGAATACTGAGATACTTGGTAAAAACCGAGTAATTTTGAATACCGAGTTTCAGCACTAGTACAACCATAGTACTGAGGTCTTCACCTTGGCATTGAACACTTCTAGCTAATTAGCTTTTCATAATCTAGCACATCTATCACCAAACACATGTAGTGACAACACTGTGGCTCTGCAAATGCCGGTGCCTTCCCTGATGCCCATTCCATTGCTTCTCCCAAGCATTGGATTCTCAAAGCCGACAAAGCTGTTAGGAAGGCAGGCAGGATGTGTCAATATGCAGAGGTTCTCTCTCTGTCATTTTCATTATTACAGTAACAATAATGAAAAAATTTGTTTTCATTATCATTATTGCAATAACAAAAACGACAAATAATAATGAAAATAGAAATGAAAACGACATTTTGTTTTTGAAATAAAAGGAACAAACTGAAATATATATTTCTGGCTATAACTGTTTTGTTTCTTATTCGATTCTGATGAAACATGGGGAGATTGTATCAGCAATGGCAGTCACTATGTGTACCAATTTTTCAAAATGATTAGGTAAAGGACACCAATTTTAGAAGCAATTGAATGTTGTGATTTTAATAAAAGCTCCATACACATTCATGGCTACAACTTCTTTATCTTCCATCCAATGTGCATGAAACCTGTAAATATTATGTCCCTCTACAAGCTTAACATTCCTGCCAATTTTCATAAAGATTAGATAAAGGATCCTGATGGTACAAGTCATTAACTTGAAAATACATTTCCAGCTGTAACATTTTTATATTCCATCCTGTTTATAGGACATTTGGCAGGAATGTATCGCATACCTTCCCTGCCCTCTCTGCCAAACTAGAGGACAATTTAATAAAGGTCCCCAATTTTATAAGGAATTTAAGTCATCCCCTTGAAGACCATTATTCAAATAAATAGCAGCACATGCAGTGCCTATCAGAGGCATGCACGTGGCATGGCAGGGGAAGGGAGGCTGTAGGAGGGAGGATGTGGAGAAACCCAAAAGACTGACAGACACATTCACTGGACAGTTACTGCATGCTTCCAGTTTTACAGGAGCAATCGGCATGCATGTTTCCAGGAGCATGCTTCCAGTTTTACAAGAGCAATAGGTGGCAGCCCTCAGGCAGGCATAGAAAGAACATAACTGGGACTTTGGGGATAGCATCCCAGCAATCAGGAGACATAGGTTACACATCCAGGCTGACCAATTATCATCACAATCATATCCTGCAGCACTGTGACAGAGGACATAAGAGAATCTTCATTGGTTTTTTCCTAAACAGATGCTTCTGACTTCCCAGTAACAAGTGAGGGAGAGATGTTGGGATGGTCACACAGCACAGAATGAGGACATTTGGTTGACATTTCTGCTGGCCAATTGGCATCACAAACCGATCTTATACCACAGTGACACGTGAGAGAATCCCTGGTATAGTCTCCTTCTCTGCATATGCTGTGCAGGCATATAAAATTGGGACCCTTTATCACATATATCTGATATTTGGAAGAGATTATCATGAAAGTGTGATATACAGCCCTGCCAAACTTCATGTACACTGGTTGGACTACAAAGATGTTACAGTCACACATATATTTATAAGTTAATTGCTTATACCACCAGGACCTTTTATCCAATACTTCTGAAAGTTGGCAGAGACAGTAAATATGAGACGAGGTGCAAACTTGCCAAGTTTCATCTACGTTAAATTTGAGGCAAAGACATTACAGCTAAGAATGTATATGAAGATTTTTGCAAAATAATATAATCCAGCTGCTTATATTGGATTCCTTTATCCAATCTTTTTGGAATTTGGTACACTTAATGCCTTGCATTGGAGGTATAGTCCCTCCAAGTTCCAGCCAAATATAATATAAATTAAAAACAAAAACGTTACAGCCAAAAATGTGTTTTCCATTGAAATCAATGGAAAACAAAAACGAAAACAACAATTTGATATTTATGAAAACGAAAATGACAGATTTAAATAACGAAAATGGAAAATGAAAACAACATGGGCCCATGGTGCACACCTCTAGCTACAAGCAAATAACCCTCATTCTTTTTTCACCATCTCTGTACATACATGCTACTGTCCACAATAGCTTGTGCACTGTTAGGTGGGAGAGGAGCAAGAAGCAATGTTTGGCTTACCTTATTTGTAAAACGTCTGACTTCTCTGAATGGTCGATGGACATGATAAAAAGGTTGATAAACCATATAAGAGAATACTGGTACATGGGCTCAATATTGGCTAGATCGGCAATTGAAAAAAATAGGATTGATGAATGAACAGAAATAGGACGGTAGCCCATCCTGGTAGCATCAATCTTCTTCTCTGTCTCTTCGGCGATAGCTTGCTTCTCAGAAATCTCATTAGCCAAAGCTTTGGAGGAAGACAATATCTTAATGGCAGTTTCATCCTCTAAAATGTTTCCTTCCGAAGATGAAAGAATTTCTAAAATCTTGTCTTCTATTTCTTTTAGCTGTCTACGATAAAATACCCCATTTTCATGTTAGGAAACTTGAAGCTGTTTTCCAATACAACGTATATTATCCAGAGCATAATGTCTGTATATACACTATAGATTCATGGCATATAAACTTGAGAATCAAAGGGCCTTTTTAAACGGGCCGCAGGTGCAGGGGGGATTGGTGTGTGCGCAGCAGCATGGGTGGTGCGGAGGGGGGGAGCAGTGCACACGGGTGCCCACTGATCCCCCTTGCATCCCCACTCACAGAGCAATCGCTCTTTTGGCCAATTGCTCTGTGTGTACATGACTGGTGGAGGTGAGTGTGCATGTGTGTTTCGCGGAAGCGCACACGCACATACACCCACCCACTGCAGGATTCACACAGGCGGCACCCACTCATGCCCACGCAGCAGATCTGCATGGACATGAGTGGACCCATCTCATGTACAAAAGGCCATAGATATGTTGTCTTTCTCATTAACAATTGAACTATTTTCGAAATTCCTGTTACCAACTTAAGCTGCAAAAACAGGTCTCAGGTGTACCTCTAAGGCACAGTGATGCTGGAGAAGGAAGGAAGGAAGGAAGGAAGGAAGGACATAATTCAAGTGTCATTAGCAGGAGCATAATGAAATAATGCCTCCAAGGGAACACAGAGTGTAGAAGGACGTACTGTACCCTGGCAAAGGTGTGCATAACTCCGCACCCTTGTGCTCTACCTCATTGGGGTAGGGGTTTCATGCATTTGTGTCCACTGCCCAGTAGATTTTTTGATAGGTTAGCCCAAGTCTGACCTAGAGTGAGGCTCCATTCACATAACATCCTCCCCCCCATGCAAACTCACCATTTGTTTTAATCTGTGTTTATTTTGCCAGTAGCAATGTTTTCAAACAACTGTTGATGCCCCTAATGTCAATGGCCCCTTGACAAGGGTGTGTGAATGAGCCCATGTGTATTCCTAATAAGGGTGTTTATAAACGAGATGATTAGCCCACTGGAGTCTGTGTTCAGTTCACGCAGCCCCCACTCATATGTTTTAGCATGCAGAGCTATAAACGGGCAGCCTACTGCCCATATTTCATGTACTGGAGGTAGCCACCACAGGTGGCATCACTCAGGGCTTCCACTCTCCACAGCCCTGGCTCTGATGAAAAGGGGGGTCACAGTCAAAGAAGGATTCTTCCCTGGACGTGACCCCCTTTTTTCATTATGCTTTCCTATTGCAGCAGTGCTTATGGGCTCAGGCAGCTGCAAGAGGAGAAGGTCCTTCCTGCATTTTCACTCTCTCATCTTGAAGCCACTGCAAGAGGAGAGCACTGCTTCTGCTGGAAAGGGGGGTCGCAGCCAAAGAAGGCTTCTTCCCTGGGCATGATCCCTCTTTCCATTAGAAGCAGCACTTTCCTCTTGCAGCGATCAGCTGTGAAGCTGCTGCAAAAGGAGAAAGCAGGGGTGCAGGAAACAGGCACCCAAGCACGGGAGCGTTACTTTTGATGGAAAGGGGGGTCACAGTCAGGGAAGAAGCCTTCGCTGGCTCTGACCAGCCTTTCCATCAGAAGCAGAGCTCAATCAGCTGTGAAACCACTGCAAGAGGAGAGAGTGGGGAAGAAGAACTTTCTCCTCTTGCAGCCGCTTCACAGCTGGTCGTTCTCTAACAGCTGCACTAGGCACAACTCAATGGTGCAGTAGACCTGGATGTGAGCGAGGCTGTGGGCAAACCTAATAGACAGGAGGCAGATGCGCAGGCGCGCATTAGCATGCACTGGTCTTTCTGTGATGTCCTGGAAGACACTGTGAATGGGAGCTGCGTGTGTGTGTGTGTGTGTGTGTGTGTGTGTGTGTGTGTGTGTGTGTGTGTGTGTGTGAACATCTGGCAAACACCTAATAGACGGGCAGGCTAGCAGCCACCTGGTGAGTGCTAACATGAGCTATTGTCTCATTTATTTTCACTCTATGAGTCAGTCACAAGAAAAATAATAGGGAGCAAGCTTTGTATATTGCTCCCAATGCTCTCTCCCAAAAGCTATGGAATGTTCCCATTCCCAGCCAATATAGGACATAAGATGTGTCATACTGGATCATACCAATGATCCGTCTAGCCAAGCATCCTGTCTCCAACAGTGGACAATTTTGGTTGCTTCAGAGAAGTGCACAGGTCACAATGGAGTTATCCATTTCCTGCTATTGAATCCCAGCCTGTGACTGTCTCAAGTCTCATTTCCTAACCAACTGGATTAATAGCTGTATCTTGGTCCTGTTCTCTAAAATCTTATTCAACAAATACTACAAAAGCATTCTAAACTGAGGCCCAAGTTCAAAGGGTGTGGTTCACTTGTTTTTAGCTTGTATGCCACAACTCAAGTGCCCTGTGTTTCACAATGAATACTCAGCCCTAAAAGCAATTAGAGCCTATGTTGGGCTCTATTTTATCAAATGTCATAAAACCCAGAATGTTTTCCTCAGTCAGACTGCGTGGCTAAATGTCTGCCTGCATGGTTAAATGGTGAGGTGAAAAAGGCTATTAGAGCCACAAAGGTGCCCTTTCAAAATTGAAAGCTTGTCCTAATGAAGAAAATAGGAAAGAGCATAAGCATTGTCAAATTATATGTAAAACAATAATAAGGCAGGCCAAGAGGAGATTTGAAGAGCAACTTGCTAAAGATGCAAAAACTAATAGAGGTGGGACCCCGGGCCCATTACCGGCTACCGGATTTACCGGTTACCGGTTCTCTGAAAACCGGATTCCCGGATTAAATCCGGTATACCGGTACCGGATTTATTTCATTGATTTCAATGGGGCGCTGTGTCCCCATTGAAATTAATGAAATAAATTAATTCCCTCCCCCTCCCCCTCCCAGGCTGCGCGGGTGGAAGGGGGGACACCCCCCACCCACCCTGCCCAGCCTGGATTTTTGTTTAAAAAAAGACTCAGAGGCGAGCCCACCCCCCAGCACCAGCGGCCGCGGCGTCCCCGCAGCCGCCGGTAAGTATGACCCGATCCCTGGGGGGGGTGTTTAACACCCCCCCAACCCCCCAGGGATCACCCCTACTAAAGTTCAGTGCGCTTACCTTGCGGAGCTCCGGCGGCGGCGGCGGGCGGTCCGGCGGCCTCAGCGCCGGCTGTGGCTGCCGGCGTCAGAGACGCTCTAGGCCTTCCGGGGAAACCCGGAAGTTCCCCGGAAGGCCTAGAGCGTCTCTGACGCCGGCAGCCACAGCCGGCGCTGAGGCCGCCGGACCGCCCGCCGCCGCCGCAGCTCCGCAAGGTAAGCGCACTGAACTTTAGTAGGGGTGATCCCTGGGGGGTTGGGGGGGTGTTAAACACCCCCCCCAGGGATCGGGTCATACTTACCGGCGGCTGCGGGGACGCCGCGGCCGCTGGTGCTGGGGGGTGGGCTCGCCTCTGAGTCTTTTTTTAAACAAAAATCCAGGCTGGGCAGGGTGGGTGGGGGGTGTCCCCCCTTCCACCCGCGCAGCCTGGACTCGGGGAGGGTTTGTTTTTTAAAACTTTTTTGCTGGGGCTTTAAGTTTTTTACATTGCAGCCATTTTTAAATGGCTGCAATGTAAAAAAAATCCGGTACCCAGAATCCGGTACCCGGACCGGATTACCGGGTCGAATCCGATAATGCCGGTACGCCTGGTACCGGCATTATCGGATACCGGATTTACCGGTTTTCCCGCCCCTAAAAACTAATAATAAAAACTCTCTCAAGAACATCAGCAGCAAGAAGCCTGCTAGAGAGTCAGTTGGGACATTAGATGACCAGAAGGTGAAAGTCCGGGAAAAAGCCATTGCAGAGAAACTGCATGAATTCTTTGCTCTGGTCTTCACTATTGAGGATTTGGGGGAAATATCCATGCCGGAACTATTTGTCATAGGTAATGAATCAGAAGAACTGTCACAATTCAACGTGACTACAGAAGGGGTTCTAGAGCAAATTGACAAATTAAATAGTAACAAATCACGAGGACCAGATGGTATTCACCCAAGAGTTCTAAGGAACTCAAGTATGAAATTGCAGACCTACTATTGGTAATTTGTAACCTGTTACTAAAATCTGCCACTGAACCTGAGGTTTGGATGGTATCAAATGTAACGCTAATATTTAAAAAGGGCTCTGGAGATGATCCTGAAAACTACAGACCAGTGATCCCGACATCAGTGCTGGGCAAACTGGTGGAAACAGTTGTTGTTAAGAACAGAATTACTGGACATGTTGATAAACACGGCATATGAGGAAGACTCAACATGGATTTAACAAAGCAAAGTCGTACTTCGGTAATCTATTGGAATTTGTTGAGAGTGTAAATAAGCATGTGGATTAGGAAGCCAGTTGATATAGTGTATCTAGATTTTCAGAAGGCATTTGATAAGGTCCCTCCTCATGAGAGACTTTTGAGGAAATTAAATAGTCATGGGATACGAGGCTGTGTCCTATTGTGGATCGGTAAACTGGTTAGAGGATAGGAAGCAAAGAGTAGAACTAAATGGTCAGTTTTCACAAGAGAGAGAAGTAAATAGTGGAGTATCCTACTGGGACCAGTGTTGTTTAATATATTTGTTAGATCTGGAAAAGGGAGTAAAAAGTGAGGTGATCAAATCTGCAGATGACACAAAGCTATTCAAAGTAGTTAGAACCCGAGTGAACTGTGAAAAATTGAAGGAGGATCTTACAAGACTGGGGGTGATTTCAGACGTTACGAGATCACGGTGAACCACACTGAACCACGCTCAACCCCCCCGCGGGGCCAAAGGGCCCGGAACGTCTGAACGGCGTGCGCCAGATGTTCATCACGCTCAATACCCACATGGGGTCAGTTTGAACCACGCTTCCCGGGCTAGCCGGGGGAAGGTCTCGGGAAGCGTGGTCAAACCAACCCCCACAGGGAACCAAGCAAAAGTAACGTCTGGACGCCAATCCCCCAGCGGAACCAAAAAAATGGAGCCCCGGCCGGGGACGAGGCACGCAGCGTCGCTGCCAGGCAACCAGCACCAACACAAACACCGGAGGGAGATTTAAAGCGAGAGCAGCAGCAAGCAAGCGTGGCGGGATGGAGCGAGGAGGGAAGCGGAAGAGAGCGGAGGCACGAACAGCGACAGCGGCGGGACAGGAGGCGGAGGACGTGCAGCCAGGCCCAGCGATGCAGGCGGAGGGGGCACAGGTGCAGGAAGGGGGCACACGGGAGCACCCGACCAGGGAGGCGCCCCGGGAACACCAACCACAGCTGCAGCCGGGTCGCGCCGCCCCGGGGACAGCGGCCGGAACAGGCCCACAGGAGGCACCCAGGAAACGGGTAAGGGCACCCACTGGGAGGGGAACAGGGGGCACAGGGGAACCCCCTGTGGAGGGGGCCGGGGGGACCCCGGGCGGAAGGCAGGGGGGCAGGGGGACCCCGGGCGGAGGGCAGGGGGGCAGGGGGCCCCCGAGAGGGCCCACACCCTCACCCAGCAACCAACCACCCCCCTTCCCCCCCCCAGACACGAAAGTCGGCCCGGGCGGACGAGCCCCAGGAGGAGCCCGGCCCCCGGCCCCTGGAGGCGCACCCCCAGGAGGAGGTGGAGGAGGAGCAGAGGCAGGTGCAGCAGGAGCTGCACCGGGAGGAGGAACAGCAGGGGCCCAGCCGGAGGAAGGCCTATCACAGAGGGGGACAGTGGGGCCTCCAGGAGACCCGGGACTTCATACGGATCTGGGGGACCCTCGAGTACCAGGTGGAGCTCGCAATAAACCAGCGCAACGAGCATGTCTACCGGGACATCGTGCGCGACATGGAGGCGGCGGGGCACGAGCGCACTGTCAACCAGTGTCGCTCGAAGGCCAAGGAGCTCAAGAGGGGGTACAAGGCCCTCAAGGACAATAACAGCCGCTCCGGCCACGGGGCCCGCACCGCCCCCTACTACGATGCCCTGGACCGCATCCTTCACATGAAGGGCTCCATCGTTGCCCCACGCCTGGTGGGCAGCGCTGTGGTCCAGGGCAGGGAGCGGGCCGAGGTACCCCCTCCCCTCGCCGCCCGCCCGGTAGACACGAGCTCAGGGGACCCCCACCCCCAGGAGGACCACCCGGGACCCGCAGAAGCCCCAAGGCCCCCCCCCAGCAGCAGCCCGGAGACATCCCAACGCCGGGCCGGCCAGGCGGAGTCGGAGGTCGGCACCTTCACCACCCTCAGCCAGTGGTCCCAGGGGGAGCACTCCCAGGGTGAGGCGCCGGGCTCCGAAGGCTCGGAGACGGACATAGAGGGTAAGCGGGCCCCCAGGGCAGGGGGGGGCACGACCAGGGGGCCGGTGGCAGGGGCGGGGGTGGGGGCCCTGCTGCAGGGGCCACAACCAGCCCCCTTCACCCGCTCCCCCCTCTCCCGCCCGCAGGACATGGGGAGCCCCAGGACCGGGCCAGCGAGACGGTGCAGGCCCCCGCGGAGGGCACAGGAGAGCAGGTGCCGGACCCAGGTAAGGCGGGAGGGCTGGGATGGCGGGAGGGCCCCCCGGGCGCCAGCCCAGGGGGGCCTCCGGCCTCAGTGGGGGAGGGGGGGCAGGGGGCCCCGGGACCCGACCCCGCTAGGGGACAGGGCCCTGCACTGACCCACCCGCCCATTTCCACAGGGCAGCCCCCGCGCGCGGCGCCTCCGCCGGCCGCAGCCCCAGCCCAGCGGATGCGGGAGTACCGGGCGCGGGTCCGCAGGCGCAGGGAGGAGCAAGCGGAGGACATCGTCCGCAGGGCGGAGGAACAGGGGGAGCGCATGATCGCCTCCGTGGACCGCATGGAGGCGGCCATAGAGCGGTCCATGGAGAAGGCCCTGGAGACAGACCGCCGGCTGGAGGCGGAGGTGCGCCTGGAGCGGAGGCGGGAGCGCCGGGAGCACCAGCGGCAGCAGGGGCTGCTCAGGGGCCTCCGGCAGGACATACAGGGCATGGTGCGGGAGCACAGTGCAAAGATGGACAGGTCCCACGACATTGGGACCTCCCTGCTCCTGCATGCGGGCACCATGTGTGCCTACGTGATGGCCGGCGCACCTCCGGGCGCCCTGCCCGCCCAGGTCCCCATGCCGGGCCCCTCGGCGCCCCCGGGCCCAGCCCTGCCGCCCCTGGCGCCCCCCCGGCCCCAGGGCCCTCGCATGCGCCTCCCAGTGCCCCCGGGCCTCCGGAGGGTCCAGCCCCCCCGGGGCGCGACCGGGGCACCGGGCACAGCTGCCCATCCGCCGCCCGGCCCCCTGCCGGGGCCGGGACCGGCCCAGGACACGGCAGGGGACACGGACAGTGGGGGGGAGGGGAGCTCCCAGAGCTCGGTGGGCCCAAGCGGCCGCACGAGGGGTCGGCCCAGGAAACGCGGGGGGATGGTGGGAAGGGGGGGGAGGGGGAGGGCCACATGAGGGCGGGTGGTGGACGGGGTCACGGGCACGGGGGTGGGGAGGGGGCACAGGGTGATTGTGTGAACTGTGTGGGCAATAAAGTGTTGTAAATAGACAGTTGTCCCCGGCCCGTTTGTGGGGGGGACAGGGCTGTGGGACCGCGTGTACAGGGGCATGGGCACGGAACGGGGGGTGGGGCCCCCAGGGGCGGGAAGGCCCTCACAGCGGGCCCCCCCGGGCGATGTGGGTTGCAAGGGCGTTCCGGATCCTTTTGGCATACCGGTACTCCCGGGGGTTCCCTGCGTTCACGTACAGGGGAACAGGACCGGGGGGCCGGTGGGGCTCGGGGTACTCCAGGGCCGCCCCCTCGGTCTCGCACACATTGTGCAGAACGCAGCAGGCACCGATCACCAGGGCGGAGGTGGGGACGGTGAAGTCCAGGCGGCCAGCTATACTCCTCCAGCGCTGCTTCAGGGCCCCGAAGGCACGCTCCACCACGGTCCGGCTCGCACACAGGCGGGTATTGTATACCTGCTCCGCAGGGGTGCTCGGGACAGGGTAGACCTTCATCAGCCAGCGGGTCAGGGGGTAGGCGGGGTCCCCCAGGATGCAGGGGGGCATGGGAACCCCCTCGATCCACCTCATGCCCATGTCCGCGAAGTCCCCCCGGTACATGCGGGCATAGAAGGGGGAGATGGTCATGATCCTGGCGTCGTGACTCCGGCCGGAGTTGCCCGTGTAGATGTCTATGAAGCGGGCCCGGTGGTCCACCACCCCCTGCAGGTGCAGGGAGTAGTATCCGTGCCGGTTCACATACTCCAGGGCCTCCCCCGCGGCCGGGCGCAGGATCTCGATGTGTGTGCCGTCCACGGCTCCGATGCAGTTCGGGAAGCCCCCGGCCGCGAAGCCAGCCATCACAGCGCCCTGGTCCAGGAGCTGGATGGTCCTGTCGAGGAGCACGCCCTCCACAGCCTCGCACACATCCCGCACGATGCAGGCGACCGTGCTGAGCCCCACCCCGAAGTGCTGGGACACGGAGCGGCAGGAGTCGGGCGTTGCGAGGGCCCAGACCCCTATGGCCACCCGCTGGACCATGGGGATGGGCTCCCGCATGGAGGTGTGCTGCCGCTCCAGCCAGGGCGTGAGGAGCTCCGCTAGGCGCAGCAGGGTGGCCTTGCCCATCCGGAAGTGGGACCCCCACTCGGCCTCCCCCCAGTGGGCCTGGGCCCGCTCCCACCAGGCCTGGGGCCGCTCCGTGACCCATAGGCTCCGCGCTATGGGCATAGCCAGCAGCGCTGCCCGGCGGAGGGTCTGCGTTGCCCAGCGGAACCGCCTCGCGGCCCCTCGGAGCGCAGCGGGCCGGGTGAGGCTCCGGCAGGCGGCCAGCCACGCCCCCCAGGCCCGGCGCCGAGCCCTGAGCCGGGCACGGACTCTCCTGCGGGCCTGCTGGCCCCGGAGGCGCACGCCAGCCCGCAGGGCCAGGACATAGCGCAGGCGGACGGCCAGGTGCACCCTCTCGGTCAGGAGGCACAGCTGCTCAGTGTGGTCACGGTGCCACTCAGCCGCGAGCGCGAGGAACATCCAGTTCCCACCTGCCCTATCGCGCTCCATGGTGCTGGGGCCCCGGTGGGGGCTGGGAGCGCTTATGGCGGCCCGGTGCTGGTGGCTCCGCCCGGGGGTCGGCCTCGCGGGCCTGCGCGCGCCCTGTGCCGGTGCGTTCCGGCTGCTCCCGCCCCCAGCACCCCGGGCCCCCTCCCCTCGCTGTTTGTAGCGGGATGGCCTTGAAGGTGCGATTAGGCAGACAGAGAGCTCGCTGTTGTTCTCTGCAGCTGTGCCGGGCCCGCACCCCACGCCTCGCTCTGTTGTGCTACAATGTTGCGGTGCGGGCCCGTGTTCCCTGTCCCGGGGGCCGGGCCGAGCCTCTCCCGGCCCTGGGCAGTCTGTGTGCCCTCCGGGCTCCGTGTCCCATTCCCTGTTGTGCTGGACCATGGCTGGCTGCCCATCCATGGGGCTCCCGCTGTCCGGCCCCCAAGGGGCCCCCCATATCTGGGCCTTCCGCGAGACCATGTCTCTGTGCGACCTGTGGCACACCCCTGCCGTGCAGCTGCTCCTGGCCGGGCCGGGGAGCCGTGCAGGTGCCTACGAGAGCCTGAGCTCCGGGCTCCGTTACTTTGGCCATGTGGTGAGCGCCCGTGATTGCCGGCTGCATGCGGAGGCCCTGGGGCTGGCTCGTTTCCCCGAGGGGCGCATCCCGGAGGTGCTGTGCGCCCATGTGCCCTGGAGCGCCTCGGAGACCGTGTCAGCGCTGGTGGTGTGTGGTCTGGGCGCCTACTCGGAGTGCCTGGCCGAGGGTGGCCCTGCCTTGGCCGTGAGCTACTTCTCCTGTGTTCACGGGGCCCGTGGGTACCAGCGCACCCGTGGGGCGGCGTTCCAGCGGCTTCTGGAGCTGGGGCATCTTCCGTGGCCCCCTTCTGCTGCCTGCTGTGTGCCGGAGCCCTCCGCGGTGGAGATGTCATCCCTGTTGGCGGTGTGGGCGCGTGTGGATGTGCAGCTGGCCCTCACCATGCCCGATCCCTTCGAGGCCTACTACCTGATCGCCCACTACATGTCCTTGCAGGGGTACCGCCGGGGCATGCTGCACTGGCCCCACCTGGTCCACCGGGCGGGCCACCCGGGCCCTGGGGCCAGCGGGGCCCCCGGCAGCGGCCCGTGAGCCCCGCGTCGCTGGCCTGCCCCCCCCGGCGTGGTGCCCCCGTGTGGGCTCCCGCCCCGGCCCGGGGGGGGGCCCTGGTCCCCGCTGGCCGCTCCCGACCTGCGGACCCCACCTCGGTGAGCTCCCGCCCGCCTCGCTGCTTGCTGCTGCCCCTGGCCGTGGTCCTGGGCCCCCTCCATCCCCGTGACTCCGTGGGTGCTGCCTGAGCGTCGCTGGTGCTGCGGAGGAGCACCGCTGGACCCGGCTGCCCTGCCTGTGCCAGCCTTTGACTGTGGGGCCCCCTTCCTCCTCCTCCTGGCGCCCCTCCGCCGGCCTCGCTGTGCTTTGGGGGCCCCCAACGTGCCTTGCTCCGGGGGTCCGCCCCCCCCCCCCGAGACTGCCTCTGTTCCTGTGGGGGCACCTCCTTGGACTGGACTGGACTGGGGTGGTGTGGGGGTGGGGGTTGCTGCTGTCTGTGCCTTGCCCCGTGGTGGTGCCCCCCCCTCCCTGCCGGTGTTCCGGGTGGGGTTTTCCGGGCGCCCCTTCCCCCCTTCCCGGCCTTTCCCTGGTGTGTGTGTGTGTGTGTGTGTGTGTGTGTGTGTGCCCGGGCGTGTGGCCGTGCATTGTGCCCCGCTGCGGGACCGCTGTGTGAGCCGGCTGTCAGCCTGTTCTCGCTCTTCCCCCCTCCCTTCCCGTTTCCCTTGTGTGGGCGTTCCCTTGTGTGCCTTGTGGCTTCGTTTGCCCTCAGTCGGCCATGTCCGTGTCCCGCCCCTGCCCGGTGCCTTGTGGGGGTTTAGCGCCCGCCGGGGGTTCGGCTGCACGTCTGTTGTGCTGCCACGGGCCGCGATGGTGCGGCCCGGTTCCGGGCCGTGGTCCCGTTCCCGGCACGTCTGTTTGGGTCGTTTTCCAACCCCTGGGCGTGGTTGCGCTGTTCGCCCCCCCTGGTGGTTCGCTGTGGTGAACCGGGCGCCCGTAACGTCTGAAAGTACCCTGGGTGACTGGGCATCTAAGTTTTATTTATTTATTTATTTATTTATTTAATTAATTAATTAATTAACTCATTGGGTATTTTCAGACATTATGAGATCACAGTCAACCACAGTAAACCACGGTCAATTTTGCTGCGGGGCCAAAGCACCCTGAACATCTGTTTGGCAGCCGCCAGATGTTCACCATGGCCGATTCCCACATGGGGTCAATTTCAACCACGCTTCTGGGGCTCCCCACGGGACGAGCTCAGAAAGCGTGGTCAAAGTGATTCCCGGCAGGAAGCAATAAAAAGTAACATCTGGCCGGTGATCATGGCCCAGAATCCCCGGTGGGATTCCAGGCCGTGGTCAAAGCGGCTGGGCACTGCGACCGCATTGGCCATGGCGTCCGCCTGTCTCCCCAGAGGACGGGCGGTGCGGGAGCGTGGGGGGGCGGGGCCGTGCGGCAGCACGTTGCGTCACGTGGCCCCGCCCCTCCCCGATTCCCCGCCGGGATCAGCCGGCACATCTATTCAGGCCATTGTTTGACCACGGGGTGGTTATTTCATTCAGCCCCACCGGGGATTCACTGGGATGAATCGGGCCAGCATAACATCTGAAAATACCCATTCATTCATTAATATTTTTTAAATTTTTATTTATATCACTACTTAATATCCCACCCCATCCTGCCCTCAGCAGCTCGGGCAGCTTACAAAAATAAAATCACATAAAACCATAAAAGAGTAAAATCCAACAACAAATATATAAAACATAGAAGCCTCCACCCCCCTAACCCACTAATCCCCACCCACTTCTCTTCTCCCTTATCAAACACCTGGCAAAACAGCCAGGTCTTGCAATTCCTTTGAAAGGAGGGAAGATACAGGGACAAGCAGACCTCCACCGGGAGAGAGTTCCACAGCCTACGAGTGGCCACCAAGAATTTAGGGCCCTCTCCATCGTCCCCACCCAACAAAGACGGGGGACCTCAAGGAGGGCGCTCTCAGCCGAAGTAACAAGTTTTGTATATTGTATATGGCAGATGAAATTTAATGTTGAGAAATGCAAAGTGATGCACATAGGGAAAAATAATCCAAACTATATGTACACAATGCTGGGTTCTAAATTAGGAGTTGCCACTCAGGAAAAGGATCGTGGAGTCATTGTGGCAAATACATTGAAATCCTCAGCTCAATGTGCAGTGGCGATCAAAAAACAAACAGGATGTTGGGACTTATTCGGAAAGGGATAAAGAATAAAACTGAAAATGTCATAATGCCTCTCTATATAAATCTATGGTGCAACCGCACCTTGAATATTGTGTGCAGTTTTGAACACCCCATTTCAAAAAAGATATAGCAGAACTAGAAAAAGTACAGAGAAGGGCAACAAAAATGATAAAGGGTATGGAAAGGCTCTCGTACAAAAGAGGCTTGATAAATTAGGGATCTTCTGCTTGGAAATGAGACAATTGAGTAGGGATATGACAGAAGTTCATAAAATCATGAGTCGTGTAGAACAAGTAAAAAGGGAATGGTTTTTTACCCTCCCAAATAATACTAGAACTAGGGGACACTCCATGAAACTAACTGGTAGCAGAGTTTAAAAATGGATTGGGTAAATTCTTGGAGAATAGGTCCATTAATGGCTATTAGCCAAGTAAGTTTAGGGGACATGGTTTCTTATTGTTGGGAGCTGGGTGTGAACAACAGGGAATGGATTGCCCTGTTGGGTACTCCTCCCAAGCAACCGAGATTGGTCACTGTCATCGACAGGTTGCTGGGCTCGATGGACCATTTGTCTGACTCAGTATGACACTACTTGTGTTCTTATGACTAAATAGTGCCATAAAAACTGTTGTGCTTTTTTTTCCTACCAGCGGACGAAAAGAAAACACAAATTTCTGAGTTCTGAAATAATTTTCTATCTAGAAATTCAGACATTTCTGTATTTAAAAAACACAATAGACTAGGCACCAACCTACCATTCCTTTCATGATCATGAATATCCCTCTAAATTTTGACTTTTGGTGTTAGATATGCATGTACAACATCCACCACAGATTAAACAGAAAAAAATCTTCAAAAGGTGAGTCGTATATTTACACTGCATTCCCTGTAATTCATATTCTTTTAAGCTATCATTTCCTTTACGACAATTCCCAAGATAATTGTTCTGATACCTTTTATTCTCAGCTCCTTGCAAGATTAGGGCTTGTTTTTCTTCTTCAAGATCTGGTCTCTCTCTTGCAACTACAATTCCAAGAAGCTGATCCTGCATTCCCTCTGGAGTTATCATAAAGTTCAGTAATGTTAACTATATACGAAAAATATTCCAACTGCAGTTTTAAAAGGTATTCTACATGTACACTGAAGAAATCTACATAAGACTGAAAACAAATTATTTCTGGGGTACTCAGACACACACCTCTGAGTCATGAAGTTATTGTTCCATAATAGTAATTAGAAGGGAAAATTCTGTCTTATCTGTGAATTTTCTTCCGTGGAAATCTCCATGTCAGACAATCTTCAGGGTGGGGATTAACTAGTCTCTAGAGAAGGGCTGCCAGACATCATATAAAATATGGGACGTTCTGTATTTGGGAGTGGGGGGGACCAGAATCCATTTGTTTTGAGAGGATACAAGACGACAAATGCCCTGAGAGTGTGAGACTTGGTTAGTGATTATATATTAACGTGGCTGCCAGTGACTCTTCTCACCAAGACATACCTCACTTCCTCTGGAAAATGTTTTTGTTCCTGGAGGCCAAAAGCATTAGTTTCTGAGGGAAACACTTGCAGTCAATTACCAAAAGTAGGAATCCTGTGTTTGTGATACCATTAAAGAATGGGAACTAGAGCAGATATATTCAATTATTTGTTTGTAAGAATGTGACGTAAGTAAGAATGTGAAGATGCTATGTATGTAAATTTGCAAAATCACATATGAAAATAATGATATACCAATGTACAAAGAGAAGAAGGCTAAGGGCCTACTAAACGATTGCTATCTCATTGAACTTGGTGAGGCAGTTATTAAACAAATTAATTTGTTTCCCCCTCCATCAAATAATTTGTTTTTAATTGGCAGCTAATTACTTTCTGCTTTGATAAATGACAGATGTCGGGTTGCTTTTATGTGTATTAAAGTGAATAAAGTTTTCTTCTTGATTTTTTTTCCTACTCTTTTTTTGGCCCTTTTCAAATGGGCCGTGGTGGGGGGGATGGGTGTGCACCGGCAGCAGGTGGAGGTAGGTGTGTGCCCGGTGTCAGTTGCTCCTTGCTTAGGTGATGGGTGAAGGTGGGTGGGGCGTGGGAGTGCGCACGTACCCACACCCAACACTGGCAGTGTTCCCACGCGGAAACAAACACCCCACCGCAGGCAGCAGCCTGTGGCGTTCCTATGGACACCCACCCCCACCCATGCACATGTGCAAGGGAGGGCACCTGTTTGGCCCGCCCGGTCTGTGATCTGGCTGGCCATCCTTTAGACATGCCGGCCTGATCACTACCGGGGTTTGGGGAGGAGGAGGGGCTGCACAGCACAATGTGCAGCCGCTCAGCCCCGCCCCCCTGCACTCCCTCAGCCACCTGCCTACGGGGAGATGGGTGGGCATAGCGGCCAATGAGGTCGCTGCACCCGATCCCGTATTGTGGTTCGGGGCATGATTCCGGAAAGGGTTTACTTTTGCCCTTTTCCTGATCGTGGCCAATCTAACCACGGTTCTGGACCTGAGGCCAGCCTGAGGTCCAGAACTGGGGTTAGCTTTGACCCCCGTCAGAGATTCACTGTGGTGAACATCTGGTGGGGGTCAAACAGATGTTCACGGACTCGCCGCCACCACACGGGATCCACTGTGGTGAACAGCAATTTCTATAACGTCTGAAATTACCTTGTGTCAGCTGAAAATTAACTTATCCCTTCATTCTGTTGATCTTCAAATTAGTTTAGAGAAACATTGCAGTTTTCAGGGATTTGTATTCCAATACAGGAAAGTTTTACCCTAAATTTATGTTTATTTATTCACATATATTCACAATGTTTTTTCAAAGTCGCAGTGAATCAGATATACAATGACTAGCAGGAGCTACTGCCAAGAGCAAGAACACACCAGCTCTGTTCGATGAAGCAGGAAGTATTATTCTCTCTAACCTCTAACGATCAAAGGAAATCGCTTAGTTCATTATCAACTGATGTATTACAAGGGAAAGATGGATGAGAAATGTCAGAGTTTCAAAAAAACAACAATCAAGGAAGCTGATGGCTGTAATCCATATCGTGGAGTAATCTCATTGACTGGGTCTTATCCAGTATAAGAGATTTGAGGATTAGGGTACAAATTGGGACAACTTTTAACCCTTACCTTTAAATTTGCATTCTCATATATACCCAAGACAAACAGAGTCAGCCTGGGTAAAAAAAGCTGAGAGGGAATATTTTCCTTCTTGCATACTATCAACATAAATATTTTTTACATTCTAGGCATATAGCTAATCAGTCACATCTATGCAAATCCGCTTCCTTCAGTCTTCTCTCACTCCATGACTGACAGTGACTACTGTACTGCACCCATATCTGTGTGTCTCTCTGAAGCATCACAACACTGTTGCTAAGAAGCTCAAGGGCCAGAAGAGTAGTTACCACCATGCTACAGAATTATCTCTTACCAGCTATGACTTCCCTTTAGAGCCCAAGCTATACGGTACAGGTGGCCTGGGTTCGGACAAGGTCCAGACCTTGAAATACATCTGGCTTTTTCAGTGCAAACACAGTTTTAGTTTATATGGATTTTGCTGCTAGTTTCTTTTATCATTTTGACACCTTTGAAGGTATCTTCTAATGCAGAGGTTCCCAACCTTTTCTTTGGCTCAGGTGCACTTATGCTTCAGCAATCCTTTCATGGCACACCCATGCTTACTTATCAATACATTTTCTGGGTATACCTGACAATCTGTTGAGGCATACCAGTGTATTGTGGCACACTGCTTGGGAACCATTCTTCTGTTGAATGGGTTGTATTCTAACTTCAAAACATAGTACAGGTCTCAAGTCTTGCTTTGTCACATGGATGAGAATCCAGCACAGCTATGAGTATACCCTCAAAAGACTAACAATCCCAACTAGTTTAGAATCCCTGCAGGATCTTTAAATTGGGTCTCATATCATAAACAATTGTTGGATAAACTCTAGCCCTCAGCACAGCAGTATGTTATCAATAGCAATATCAGAGTCAAAGAGACATCAGAGTGTACAGAAAATGTCAATACTTAACAGAAAATGTCAAAAATGAATAATAAGAAAAACAATGTTGCTAGTGTGATAGTTATTCTTCTTTGTCTGCAAATCAATGGCACAAATATTGCTAATATTAAGACAAAGCAAATTATATTTACAAGTTCATTTTCAACCTTCTTACCTTAACAGATGTTTCGGGAAGATAGTGTGGATTTCTCAACTTGGTTGTAATATAAAAGCGAAAGTCACGAGCATATTCAATGGTGGAATCTCCAAGGCGGATGCATAAGCTACCAGACTGCTTAAATGTTTGTTTGAGTAGAAGTGGTTCTAGGATGTGATCCAGTTCTTCTCCAACATTTTCCAGCAGTACTTTAACACAAAAACCAGATTTTGTTATACTGCAAACTGCGTATACTAACAAGGTGCAAACAACAAGATGTATGCTTCTAAAAAGATTTCTAGAAATACATGACTAATGTGCCCTTTGAATTTAGTAATCTAGCCTACAAATACGAGGCTAGACTACTGCAATGCACTCTACATGGGGCTTCCCTTGAAGACCGTTTGGAAGCTGCAGCTGGTGCCAAATGTGGTGGCCCAACTTCTTACAGGGACAGGTCACTGGGAACATATAACAGCGGTGCTCCGAAATCTGCACTGATTGCCTATTGTCTTCCAGGCACAATTCAAGGTACTGTTTTTGACCTTTAAAACCCTAAATGTCTTGCGGCTTCTGCAGTCAGCTGGGGACGCCCATCTGGAGGCACCAGTTTTTAACTTGGCCTCCACAAAGAGGAAGGCATTCTCAGCCACTGCCAAACAGTTGTGAAACTCCATCCCCCGGGAAGTTTGTTTATGCCCGGGCTTGAGCACCTTCGGGAGGCAGTGTAAAAGTACCTTATTCACAAGGGCATTTGGAGTCGGGGCAAGGGTAGAAGGGAGTTGTGGGGGTAAAGGGTGAGTCCGGAAGTAGGGGGGTTGGGGTGGAAAAGAATTGAAGGGGATGGGGTGGAGTTGTGAGGTGTTATGTTTTTTGTACTTATGTTTTATGTTTATTATTTGTGTATTTTACTACTGTAAGCCGCCCTGAGTTGCCTTTGGTGGGAAGGGTGGAATAAGAAATTTAAATAAATAAATAGGGTAAAATGTTCTTTTTTTTCCAAACAGGAGAAGTTTGTATTCAGATATGGTCTGTGCTATTACATCAAGTATGAACTAGTTAGCCAAGATATTCTAAACTGTAATATTTCTTAAGCACATCAGTTTTAGGATGGAATTTTCCAAAAGGCCCAAGGAAATTAAACACCTAAATCCAATTTTAAAAAAATCTGTGGAGTCACCCAAGTCTCTTTAGTCCTCTTTGAAAATCCTAGTCTTATAGACTATTTGTGCATCCATTAAAATGTACAGAATTTCTTTGTATTATGAATTTGTAATATGAGAGAAGGAATAAAGGATATGTGAACTGTTTCTTGAGTAGTAACAAGCTCTTCATTTGTTTTGTAAAAAAGAGAAATGACCGTGACTGTAGTAAACTATTCATGATTTTCCTGATTTCTTTAACATAGGTGAGATACTGAAAGTGAGCATGCCAGTGAAAAGTACTGCACTGTCTACCATGTTACTTGTAAGATAACCAGAGTTCCTAGTTTTCTCTTTGCAATGGAAAACAAGAGAAAAATAGAGATTTTGCCTTTTTCCAGAGAATTTTGCAGAAAATGGCAAAAACTTACAGGTAGGAGGATGGCACAGCAAGCACGGGGCAGCAAGGACCCCGAGTAGAGCTAGGTTCGCCCAGGCCTTTGGGGAGGGGGAGGGTGGGTTAGGGTAGGGTATTGGCTCTCCCCTAGCTTTTTGGTTTGTTTTTATACATTTTTGTTTCCCCAACCCTGTTTTAGGTTTAAGTGTATTATATTGTTTTTAAAATGTTTTTATTGAATGTTTTATAATGTACGTCGCCCCGAGATGCCGTAGGCATAGGGGGCGACTCAGAAATATTTATAAATAAATAAATAAATAAAATAAGATGTGCCTAATTGGGCCCACAGCAGCTTCCCCGAGTGCCAGTCTCTCTATGGTCCCCCTTTCTGGTTGGCAGAGCGATCTGGGAGCAGGCTGAGAGGAGGATACAGCGAGCACAGGGCAATGGAGGGGAAGCATCCTAAAGGCATGTGCTGTGGGGGGAAGGGCTCTGCATCTGGAGGGGGTGCCACAGACCTCAAATTTTCTTTTCTTATTTTGGACTGTTGGTGGGACAGGTAGCTGCAAAATTGCATTAAAATGAAAAATTACAATAAAATGTGGTGTTCTAACCTACATATATTGTGGTAAGGGAAAGTCAACTAGCATTTACGTTTAATCACAGAAAAACAGAGATTTGGGGGGTAAACAGAGAATTTGTGGTATTTTTATCAGAGAATTTCCAAGTTTTTGTAATGGAAAACTAGGAACCCTGATGATAACCATAGCAAGGCAAGAGCTGACAATTTAATATATAGCTTAATATTATACATTTCTTGGTAGATCAAATGAAGGCAAAGCAGATATAAAAAGTAAAAGAAAAAGCAGTATCCTTTCAGCAGTATTATTTCATGAAGAAAACAAAAGTATGACAGTGCCTCACATAACAATTAAAGAACTAAATTAAAGAGAATTTCAAGTGAGTCTGGTATGAAGTGTCTACCTGACAAGACTTCAATTACTACAGTTGTAATTTGATGAACCATCAATAAATAATGAAAGAATAACAAAATCTCTCTCATTTTCTGTGAGTATCTCAGTGGTTGGTACTTCCATAATCCACATCATTTCTGAGTTAATTGTGCCCTCTTCAGGTTTTTCAGAAATCTGCACTTTCATTATTCAATACTCAGTCACTTACCAGGTGTGCCGAACTGAATGCAGTTTTCCAAAGTTCTCACATATTCTGGGTCACTGAGTTTTATTATATGCAGACTATTTGTTTTTTCCATATTTTTTATCCATTTGTTCGCTTGACCCTGAGGATCTATCATGAGAGGCCATCTTCTTGCATTACTAGAAAAAAAGAGAGGAGGGGAGACAGATATACGTGATTGTTTCCTCATATACATTCATAGCCATTGCTTTAGTGCAACTTGTTTTCCAGTGCCATTTAAGTCCAATCTTCTTCATAAAATTTAAGGAGACAGATTTTGCGTTCAGATGCTCACGTGTGAGTCTCGCAACAAACATAAGGTAAGTTATTTGCCCAAGTACCAAATTCTACAAAGTTTCATCCACATGTTTACAGATTATTTTTAACCTTGAAAGAGTTATTTTCAGTTTTTGGAATTTTTAATACAATTATACTTTTGTGATACAAACAACTTTGCATTTTCTAAAGAATCCATTGAAATTTTTACCAGTGAAGGATTTTAAATCTAAGATTGTAGAAATGAGGTATTGGGCAAATTCAGACTTGGTATACATGGGCACAGCTCCGCACTTTGAACTAGTCACTTAAAGATACACAGCTCATGCTTTAAGCCTAAGCCAACACGGACCTTTCACTCTTTATTTACAGTAGTCCATATGCAACCTAGGCCCTTTTCACACAGACACTCTAACACTGATAAAATGAGTGTCTTCCGTTTATTATACATATTGCAGGGCACCCAGAGAGCACACCTGCAGCCCTGCAACATGTATAACAAAATGTAACACCCATTTTATCAGAGTGTCTGTGTGAAAAGGGCCCTAGATAAATTGTTTAGAAAACTGCATTTTCTCCAATGACAGCAATGGAGAAAACACAGTGAACACGGATCCCTGACTATAAGTCTCGTATTTAAAAAATAAATAAAAATTCAATCCTCATGGTTTTGCAATGGGGTTTTTATTTTATTTTTTTGCCATTGGCATCAGTAGGTTCAGGATCCCACTTTAACTCTATAAAGCGCTATACTTTTCAGGCATTGTTTTGAGCTGGAAGTATAGCCTGACTTTTTGAACTCTTATACAGCGTGAAACTCGATTCCTTGCCCCACCCAAGTCATTGGGAACTGGAGCGCTATAGAGTGAACCTAATCAACTGGAAGCTAAAGAGAACAAATTATTACTTGGATTCATAATGACAGATTCATCTCTGACTCCTTAACTTTCTGAAATTTTCTTATAGTCTCTTCTTTACAATAGCTGTCCATCTTTATCTAACCACATCAATAAAATCAGACCAAAATGACTGGGATAAAATACTCATATTTGTAAATTAATGTTAATAACACCTTCTTTTATAAACTCTTAACCATAATGTTATGCCCTCCTTTTTGCTGCTGTGCTTTCCTAAGATAAACTAAGGCCCTTTTCAAACAGGCCACAGTGAGTGGAGGGATGGGTGCACGCCGGTGGCAGGTGGAGGTGGGTGTGCGCCCGGTTGCTCCATGCGGGGTGATGGGTGGAGGTGGGTGGAGCACAGGAGTGCACACACACCCCCACCCACCGCCAGCGGTGTTCCCACGGGCATCCCCTCACTGCTGGTGGCAACCCACAACGCTCTTACAGATGCCCCACCCACCTGCACACATTTGCGAGGGGTGGTGCGTGTTTGAAAAGGGCCTAAAAGACAAATCTTTGTACATCTTCTTTCATTCTCCAACTACAAGTGTTACTAAGCTTAAAAATGTATTTGCACATGAAAAAAATATCCTATATCCTAGTGGACAAAGGTCTTTAAAATTTGCTCAGCAACATAGTAATGTTTGTGAATACTTATAATATACTCTCAGCAGAATGATGAACCTTGAATTAAAAATTGCCTGTGGTTTCAGATACAACTGTCATCTACAGAATCAAACTTTGAAAAACTGAGTCAGATGCAATTTAAGTTCCTGCATACTTAGTAGCTATATCAGTGTGGATAGACAAAACTAAGACACACAAAAGTGTACAGTTATTTCTTCCTTCAAAGGAATAATTTAAAATCAATTAAACCAAATTTTAAAAGGAGATATGTTCTTCAGATAAGAGTTTCAGGGGGGAAAACAGTCATTTGCATTTTGTAGTCCAGAAGCGGACTGCTACTAAAGACTGCTTGTGTTGTATGACATACAAGCAGATTATTAAGCTTGCAAAATTTACAAGACATAACTACGTGTTACACCTAAAACAAGCTGAAAGATGCAACCAATTACTATGTAGATTAAAAATGTTAACATTAATTACACGGAGAACCTTCAAAACACGGAAGGTATGCAAAACTCTTGGAAAGGAAAGGCAATAATTACTAAGACAATTGCTAGTACATGAAATGTCCTTATTGTCAACAATACTGCATGTTATTAGATTTATAAAACAAGGGTAGAAAATAAAGATTACTTACCAGTAACTTTGTTCTTCAAGAGGGCTGTGTGGATTCTCACCTCTGGAGAATCATGTCCTAGCCTTCAGGTGTCCTCCGGAAGAGCTTGTCTCTGGGTAATTTCAGACGTTACACGATCACAGTCAACCACCCTGAATCACAGTGGATTCAGGGTTGTGGCTGTGATTGCGTGAACGTCTGTTTGAGCCCCGCCAGATGTTCACCACAGTGAATTCCTGACAGGGTTCAAAGCTAACCATGGTTCTGGAGGTGAGGCCGGCCTCACCTCCAGAACCATGGTCAGCTGGACCATGATCAGGAATGGGGCGAAAGTAACGTCTGTTACCTCACCCAGTTCCTGACTGTGGTCCGGACCGCGGTACGGGATCAGGCGCAGCGGCCTGATTAGCTGCTACACCCGCCCATCTCCCTGAGGGGGGTGAGCTGGTGGGGCGCGTGGGGCAAGGCTGAGCAGCCACATGTTGCGCCACACAGCCCCACCCCCTCCCTGATTCCACGATCAGGCGGAATCCACGATCAGGCCGGCATGTATAAAGGACGGCTGGTCTGATCGTGGACCGGGATCCGAGATGGATCCTGGTCCATGGTTTAGCGTGGCAGGCCGAAAGGTCCGTTACATCGGAAATTACCCTCTTTCTTTGCAGTTCCATCTTTACTTACACAGTAGAAGCTTCTGGAAGTCGGGTGCCTGACCCCCACCCTGCCCCCATTCTTTCACAGAGTCTTGCAAAATGCAGAGGTATAAAGGGTGGGGGCGGAGCCTCCCCGCCTCAATTCCTTCCAAACTTAGCCAGAGGACCATAGAACGAGCTCGTATTCCTTGAGAAGCTTCTCTTTTAGCTAATTTGTAACACATGGCAATACACTGGAAGATCCATTGAGATAGATGTTGTGATGATACCAGAACTCCCATAACCTTTCCCCCATATGAAACAAATAACATATCAGTCTTCCTAAAAGGCTTCATACAATCAAGGAAGAAGGCTAATGCTCTGTGCATGTCTAGGACACGTAAAGCTGTCTCTGCCTTAGTGGTGTGTGGCCTAGGAAAGAAGACAGGGAGTTGACCTGGTTTATATGAAAGAGAGTGACAATCTTTGGTCTGAATTCTGGATCAGTTTGAAGGTCCACTTTCTCCTTGTTAAAAATGAGATAAGAAAATGCTCTTAGGGTCACCATTTTGCTTACTCTCTTGGGTTATGTAATAGTCACCAAAACCACAATTTTCAGCATTGGGATTCCAGCGTTGCTGTTGTCAAAGGTTCAAAGGATGGTCCCAGAAGCCTTGTAAGAACTAATTAGTTCCATTGAGGGACTGGCGCTATAATCAGTGGATACATGTTTTAGGCTTCTGTCCTTTCTGTTTAGGCTTCTGTCCTTTCCAGAAGGATCTAACTAAATCATGAGAGAAGAGAGGCCTACCTTGTACTTGAGATTGGTGGACAATGCCACTAGGTGTACTTTAATGAATGATAGGGAGACATCTTCTGATTTTAGTTGTAAAAGGTAGGTAAAGATTTGCAATAACAGTAATTCTTGCAAACTAATTCCCCTATTGTTATTCCATACTGTAAATCTTTTCCACTTCGATGGATAAGTTTTCTGAATAGATTGTTTCCTGGCATTAATAAAAACCATCTCTACTTCATTCAGAAGTTCATACTGTTTGTCTAAGTGTATAAAGTTCGTAGTGTTTGTCTGTTGAAAGCTGCCCCAAGCCTTTTTAGGGAAGGGTGGGATGGATAAATAAATAAATAAATAAGGAACAAGAAACCAGGCTGTCAGATGAAGAGCCTTGAGGTCTTGCTGTAGGACCTGGCCATTCTGTTGAGACAGGAGATCATCTCGTAGTAGGAGCATCCACTTGTCTTTCACCATTCTGCATAGGGTAAGATACCATGGTTGTCTCAGCCACTCCGGGGCTATTAAGATGAGATGGGTTTGATCTCTGCATGCTTTGTTCACAACTTTAGAAATTATTGGGAAGGATGGGAATGTGTATAGGAGGTGTATTTTCAAGTTTATTGCAAATACGTCAGAAAGAGAGCCCAGAAGTATTTCCCACTCCATCCCCCTGCAGAAGTGTGGGGCTTTGTGGTTTGGTGTGTTCACAAACAGATCCACAAACAGATCCATCTGGAGAAAATCTCCTCCACGATCTTGTTGTAAAGATTCCAGTCGTGTCATTCTTTTGCCACCCTGTTGAGATGATTAGCAAGCTGATTCGATTCTTCTGGTAAGTGGATGGCTATAGGTGTTACTTGGTTTTCTATACACCATGTCCAGATATCCATTGCCTCATCTGGCAGTTGTTGGGACATGGCTCTCTAAAAAACAGAGAAACTTACAGTGAGACCTTCTAATGCTAATATAAAAATAAGCGTCCTTGAGGTCACCCAAAGAATGCCAAGTATTTTTTCTGTAATGCTGGGAGTGTTGAGGATAATGTGATCATATGAAAGTAAAATTTTCTAATGAACTTGTTGAAATTTTGGATATCCAAAATTGGGTGTAGTCTCCCATTCTTTTTAGGTATTAGGAAGTATCTGAAATAAAACCCTTTTAGGTGACTCCTCAATGATACCTCTTCGACCATACCTTTATCTATTAGGTAGGTAACTTTCTGAAGTAACAATGCCTTGTGAGGTGGGTCCCTGAAAAGGAACAGGGAAGTGGGAGAGGGATATAGATGGAACAGATTTCAATTGAAGGGCATAACCATGCTGGATAAACTCTAGAATTCACTTATCTCATATGATGGTACTCCAAGCATTGTAGAAATTATTCTGTCAGTCTTGAAACTGCTTTTGCTTCTGCTCACTGAGCCATAATGTGACCTCATGTTGATCAAACCCTTGGCTAAGGCTGTGACCCCAAGGAATGATTGGGAAACTTCCTGGATTTTGGCTTGGTTTTGGGAAAACCTTCTGCGGGCTTGAGTGAAGCTCTGATGTTGCAGCTGGAGTACAAACTTCCTCTGGTGATATGATGGCTTACGCCGGTGATAGAAGTAAGAGAAGGAGGAAGAAGATGGATAAAAATGCCTTTTGGTCATCTGGAGTACCCGTTGCAAACTTGCTGTTTGACACATATTTTTAATCTTTGCCAACGTTTCATCTGTTGCCTTTGAGACTAGTCCTTCCCCATAGAAGGGAAGGTCCTCAATACAAACTTTATTTTCAGGGGTTAAGGCTGTCGATCAAAACCAAACATTTATTTTTCTTGTGACTGCTGAGGCCACATTACAAATGGCACAATCTGCAATGTACATTGCTGCAGTGAGCTGAAATTGAGCTACTTGAGATCCCTCCTTCTGGAGTGCCAGCCGCTCTGTAGGATCATCTGTGGTAGTTGACTTAATCCAGAGCCAATGTTGGTAGCCACGTATAGCTGTCAAGGAGTTCAAGGCTCATAAATTCAGTGTGGCGGAGGGAAAAATCTTTCTACCCAAAACATCTAGGCATCTTCCCTCTCTGTCAGATGATGATGTTTGTAGTGCTCCTGACCTCGGGAAGCTGGTTGCTGCTGCTAACACCATTAAAGCTGCTTCTGCACAATCATAAATCTGGAGCAAAACACCTCTATGTCTGGATATTCTGGAGTATACAAGTCTGGGTTCTTGTTCTAATCCAGAGCTATATGTCCTAATTTTTGAGGATTTATTTACTCCAGTCTTAAATCCTGAATAGTGTCTTTGTAGATGCTATTCCCAACTAGATCCCCCTGCCATAGAGAACTGCTGACTACTTATTCCAGTTTAGTGCTTATTCCACAATATTAATGATTGTGATAAGTTATCCCTGAATAACAACTCCTGAATGACAACTTTAGATTTACAGCTAATTCGGACTAGCTTTGATCATGTAGAAACAGCCAGAGTTAGGGGAAGGGTGATGAAAGAACATGGATTCCCCCTCCCCACCTTCTTGTGGGATTGAGTAGAGAGCATCTGCTAGTTTGTTTAAAGACAGTGATGATGAAGGGTTTTCCCCTCTTGTGGATATTTCCATAAATTCTTCAAACATAGGGAACATGATATGACCCCCTTATCACAAGATATGTTTGTGATGCCAACTGGTCAGCAGAAATGTCAATAATGTAATCTCATTCTGTTCTGTGCACACCCCAACACCCCTGCTTGTTACCAGGAAGTTGGAGCATCTGCTTAGGAAAAAGCTAATAAGGGACTCTCTAATGTCTTCTGTCACAGTACTGCAGGATGTGTTTGGGATGCCATTTGGCCATCCTGGATGTGTCAATCATGTATCTTGATTGCTGGGCTTCTTTCCCCTCTCCTCTACCTTGCTTCCCGAAGTCCAGGTTATGTTCTGAAATGTTCATTTTTGTTCCAAAATTTCCAGGACTATTTGCACAACTCCTGTTAAAATCACAAATGTTCAATTGCTTATAACATTGGGGCCTTTTATCCAATCTTTCTGACATTTGGCAGGAACAATCCCTTCAGTGAGCAGTATGGTCTGCCCAAATTACATCCATATTGGATAGGAAGCAAGAATGCTATAGCTAGAAATGCATGCATAAACCATGATGCTTATAAAATTCTGACTTTTTATCAAATTTTTCCAAAATGGATGGAAAACAAAGGTATTATAGCCAGAAATGCACATACAACATCTTTAACTTGTGTTTAGTCTCTCTTTAAGTTCTATTAAAATCACAAAATTTCAATTGCTTATAAGATCAGGCCCCTCTAGCGAATCATTCTGAATATTGACTGGGATGAGCCCCATGGTGAGGGGTAAAATCATCCCAAATTGCATGTACATCAGATGAAAACCAAAGAGGTTACAGCCTGAAATGTTCCAATATCTTCATTCCCTCACCCCCCACCCACCCCCCCAAAAAATTTCAGGACTATTTTATTAGTCTTCATTATTGCAATAACTAAAATTAAAATGAGATTCTAGTTTTAGTTATTCAAAGTAATGAAAATGAATGCAAACACCTAGTGGCCACATCACATTAATTAGGTTGCATGCAGCCTCGCCTGCATCCAGGTCCATCATCAATACAGCACAATCTCTCATTGGAGAGGCGGCTCCTAGAGGAGAGAGGAATCGTGTTCTCTCAGCTGGCAGGCAGCTGCAAGAGGAGAGAGTGAGGCAGGGATTGCAGGAAGAACCTTCTCCAGACGATGTGTGCCCGCAGTCCTCTCTCTGTTTGGTAGAGAAACTACCAAAGAGAAACTGAGGGGAGTGAGGGAGGGGTGAAGCTCCACACCAGAGGGATCCACGAGGCTCCTGTGCTCCCCTCAGATCCTTTCCAAAACAGAGCACAGGAGCCCCGTGGATCCTCTGGAGGAGCCTCTCCTCTCCTCACTCCCCTAGTTTTCTTTCCTGAACAGAGAGAGGAATGTGGGCACAGATCCTCTGGAGAAGGTCCTTCCTGCACCCCTGCCTTGCTCTCTTCTCTCATAGCCACCTGTCAGCTGGAAGAGTGAGCTAGCACTACTTCTAATGGAAGGGGAGTCATGGCCAGGGAAGATGTTTTTCCATCAGACCCAGGGTCAGGGAGAGGGAAAGTGCTAAGGGGCACCACTGGTTGCGGCCGCTGCCAACACATGAAATGTGATCAGGGGGTTGCCCGTTGATTAGCTCTATATGCTAAAACATGTGATTGGGGACTGCTGCATGAACTGAAAACAGACTCCAGCGGGCTATCCTATCGTTTATAAATCCCCCCACCCCACCCCCCGAGAGAGAAAGAGTGTGTAACAGGGCAGAGCCCCTGTGGGCTGCTGCCCCTTTAAGACGAGCTAGCTGCAGCTAGGTGATGGGGCTAGTGGGCATCGTGAGGGACAGTGCTGAAGTGGAAGCAGCCGGGAAAGGGTATGCCTGAGCCAGTCTAGAGGAAGTATAAAAGCTGAGCCAAAGCTCAGAGTGAAAAGACCATGTGTGTTTTTACACACACATTTCTCCTGCATGTTTGTTTGCTATTACACCCAGAACTTTCTGTGTGTCTAAATCACTCACCCAGATCTTAAACATCTGGTTCTTTGAACTTCTGCATAGAACTTCTCCCAGAATATGTGTGTTCTGCCTCAGGGCAGTGTTTGTGTGAAGAACGCATCCAGGAACTGCCTCAGGCAGTGTGTGTGAGAAGAATGCATCTGGAACTTACTTGTGGACTTGTAAACCCAGACATTTGAAAGACCAGCACTTTAAGGTGTGTGTAAAAATGCCCGTTGAGCTAGATCCCAAACCTCATGCACCACGTGAACAGCGCACACGCATCTCACATGCAAGCCGTGTGCAGATCGCATGTGCATCTGTGTAGGCAGGACTATGGCCTGTGCATAAACTGTGTTGTGCACACGCGACAAGCCATGCGCACAGGTGTTTAGTATCGAGCCCACTGACAGAGGCAGGAGCAGAACTCTGTCTCCAGGCTTAGCCAGTCAGAGGCTGGTGCCTGGTTTGGGCTAAAGACTGAGAAAGCTCAGAGGGTGTTGCCTGAGCTAACTGGGTTGCAGAGGAGTGTGCCTGGCCTAGAGAGACTCAGATAAACAGACTGTTTATGATTAAAGACTGTGGGAGCGAGAAGATGTTGTGTAGCTATAGAGAGACTGTATGAAAACTGTTAATAAAGAAACTGAGCTAATTCCCAAGACTGACTCATAGGGGCCCGGTCCTGCCAGTACTCACCCCGGGCAAGCCCATCCCTGCCACAGAGAGAAAAAACATAGTTTGAAAAAGTCCAGGAAAAAGAAAATGAAGTGAAAAGCAAGAAAAAGTTCCAGGAGAAAGATAAAATTTCTCCTCAGCTTTCCCAAGGCACTATCAAGCAAGAAGAATGGAAGCTTCTGAGCTGTAATGTAGCCTCTAGCTAGGGTGCAATCTTCTACAATAAAGGCAGTGGTAACTGGTCTTACCTATTAGTCCAGCTTGCTAAAATGCAAAGTTCTAGCTACTTCCCTCCAATCACTGTGAGAAACTTGATCTACAAGTACAATGACAGCACATAAGCTCCACTCAAAAGAAAAATAGCCAAGTCAATCATAGTTTGGGAAGAGTGAAGCCTCTAATCATTCTTCCATAGACAGGATGCCATTTTGTGTAATCTGAATGACAAGACATCCTTTGCTTGATCATACTTACAAAACAAGAATGTCATGCCTTCCTTAACTAGTATGAATTTAGTGGGAAAGCAAATGATAAACGAGGAAACCTAGGTTCAATATGGTATTTAATGTTGACAAATGCAAGTTAATATACACAGGGAAGATTAACTTAAACTGTTTGGACACATTATTGGCTTCTAAATTAACTGTAACCAGGCAGAAAACAGACCTGGATGTCATTGTGAATAGCTCAACATCTGCTCCGTGCATCATAACAATGGTAAAAAAACCAACAGTATATTAGTGTTTATGTAAAAAATAGCCTTACAACTCCTGCTAAGTTAGAATGCCATTACATAAATTGATGACACTTAATAGTTTATGAAGGAATAATAGGTTATTTATAGACGTTTTCATTGTTATAATCATAACTTGTATCAATCTATAACACTTTTTGATGTGCTTGTAACCATCTATAAATGCAGCCAGTGTTCACCCATGAAACTTGCTTATAATACCTATTAACCATATATAACCCCTTTAAAATTATTTATAAAGTGGAACCTTAATATTAAGGTTTATAAATATAAACTTGAAGGCTGTGTTCATTCTTGAAAAGCAATATCTAATAAAAAATAAATAAAACAGCAGTCTTGTTTTCATTATATACCTATGGTTTTTAAATTTGTAAGATAGAACGTAATTGTGTCCTGAGTGGTAGTAATGGGAAATAAATAAGCTATTTAATGAAAACTGTATTTGAAAATACTTACGAGATAATGATACCATTATCAATGGAAAACATGTCAGAAGGTAAACCAGCAATGTTCCAAGCTCTGATTTTTACAGGTTCTCCCAAAGTACTTGTTAGAGAAAAATCATCTGAGCAAGGGATGCCTTTTGTTTTACATGACAATGCCCAATCATGAGTTTGATTCTGGAAAGGGAAAAATTCAAATGTCAACCAGGTGGTATATCTTCAGGATATAAACTCTGTTAAACTACCAATAGTTTTCGCTACTTTTTTTTCCAAACACCTCCCCAAAGCCATTGCACAGAGGAATAACTTCAGTACTTGTTTAAACACTACACAAACTTTAAATGTGAGCAAGAAATTAAATAACCTCCGTATATGCAAAATACAGAGACCCAGTTCTTTTTATTTGACTTAGGTGTACTCCACTCAAGAACATGTGGGACAACACAGGTAATATTATGCTGACTTTGAAACTTTCCCTTTTAGAAAGTAAGTTCTACATCAGTTACCGAAAGCCTTCAGAGGTCTTTCTAGCTGCTGAAAAACCCTGCTTTCATCCACTCCCTCTTCATTAGTGGCCAGCTGTTCTATGCAGCTGTTATGTCACCAGAGAATTCCTCCACATAACAGGGGTAGTGTTAGGTCGGAGTAGGAGAAAGGAACAGGAAGGAGGAAGGAACGTCACACTTACAGTCACACCCGGGCTCGACACTCTAGCGTGGGGAAAGGTACCCCTCAGGATCTTGTGTGGCCCTAGTAATCCCAGACGGGATGAGGCCAGATCATCACAGGGGAGTGAATCAGCTGTGCTGGGAGTGGAGCCCTTCCACTCTCTCTCCAGTTCCTCTGTGGAACTAAACTGAAACACACGCCTGTGCAACCCACACCACCCGTAGAACCACACACCCACTCTCACGTCACTCCAGGGAGAACTTAGTGCCTAGGTGAGGGATAAGGGATCCAGACCCAGAGGGGGGGGGAAGGGTCACAGGTATCACACTCGCACCAGGAAGGTATCTCAGGAAGGGCCCAGACTAAAGAGGGGGTAATTGGGAAGGCTTCAACAGGTACAACATGCGCACACACACACCACACCACACCACACACACACACTTGCACCCACATCAGCACAAACCTCCATCACACAACACTCTCTACAACCTCTCTTGCTCTGATACTGTTGCAGTGTTGGCCAGTTTCCCTACAGCAGTGCTGATCACCGGCAGCCTTCCTTGCTGCCGGCTCACTTTTATACTGGGTTAACCCCACCCCTTCGTGCGTGCAGGCACGTCAAGCGGCTGAGCACGATCGGCAGTCCCACCTCCTCACGCCCCTTCTGCATGTCCTATGGGGCATTCCCTGCATCAGCAGCCGCTGTGCGCAGGCCAGGCTCTGACGACTCCGCAGGCCCCACCTCCTCTATTGTGCTGCCGGGGCAGGGAGCCCCGCTGCGGCTGTAAAGTGGTCGCGAGCCCCAGCCCGGGCCCCACCCCCACTGGGAACCGCGGCGGAACCTGACAGGTAGATGGTGTCCACATAGGCCAGCATTCATTCTGCTAATGCTACTACACTCTCCTCAATACTATAAAAGAAAGATGGAACAGCAGCCCTCATTCATTTGCCTTTATAATGCAGTAGCAATCAACTACAGTCTAAAGAAAGTGACTCTCCGGATCAAACATATGAATGCAGAAGATAAATGAAAGCTCTGCTACTTCCTTCACAACCAAATCAAAGTGCAAATAAGATGGAGAAGCCTTGCTCTTTGAAAACTGAAGTAAGTAAGTGAATTATCCTCCTGTGAAAATGAGAGGCTGAAAAAATGAGTGGGGTGAAAATACTAAGGCTCAGGATAGTTCATACTTCAACAAATGACAATATAGACGACTGGGGGTGCAAATGTTTTCAAATAAAAATTGATTGTACAAAAATTCACAGTTGCTGCTACAAAACAAAAGAAACTTCATTTCATTTAATGTGCAGTCTGCTGCTGACTGTGGGCAGACATCCCAAACCCAAGATCGGGCGTGCAGCATGCTACTGCATGTACGCACACCATCACCACTATCTTTGCTCACTGGAAAATGCTGTGAAATGTAGTCCAGCAGCTCCAGAGAGAAATGTTGGTGGTGGTAGTGTGTGCATGCACAATAGCACATAGCAGCAAATTGCACTCTTGCGCATGCGACCGATCCAGGGCTTCATACGTGGTAGCACTCACAGGGGCAAACTGGTCTGGGCCACAAGCTCCTCCCCACAGGGAGACAGTGGTGTGTTTAAAGGCAGAGGGGAAGAAGCCGGTAGAGAGGGAAAGGTTGATGGTGTGCAGGACGGGAGGGGTGACAGTAGAAACAATGGAGGTCAGGAGGAGGGAAGGAATGGGGTTCAGGGGGCAAGTGGAAGGTTTGGAGGAGGAAAGCAGGGAGGAGATTTCCTCAAGGGAGACGGGAGGAAAGGAGGACAGGAGAGAGGTGGGGAGAGGGGGGAAGTAGTAGAGGGAGAGGACT
Organism: Sphenodon punctatus; assembly: GCA_003113815.1. Classification (NCBI taxonomy): domain Eukaryota; kingdom Metazoa; phylum Chordata; class Lepidosauria; order Sphenodontia; family Sphenodontidae; genus Sphenodon; species Sphenodon punctatus. The sequence goes on from QEPC01009281.1 coordinate 568,762, forward strand.
TGGAAGCAATTTCCAGGCGGATCTTGTTGATCTTAGAGGTGAAAAAGAGAGCAAGATCCTGAGCGGAGAGAGAAGATAGAGGAGGAGGACAGGGGGCGTTGAGAAGGAAGTCAAAGGTGGAAAAGAGGCGGCAAGGGTCCCGGGAGCAGGACTCAATGTGGGAGGCATAGTATGCTGTCTAGCGAGGGAGGTAGCAGAATTGAGCAATGAGAGGCTGAATTTGAAGTGGAGGAAGTCAGCGTGGTAGTGGGATTTGCACCAGAGGCATTCAGCAGCCCGGGTACAGGAGCAGAGATGGCAAATGGTGGGGGTGAGCCAAGGGCGAGGGTTACGGGAGCGAGCTGGTCGGGAGGAGAGGGGGGCAAGGGAGTCAAGGGTGGAGATGAGAGATGAGTTGAAGGTGGAGATGGCAGAATCGGGGGAGGAGGAGGAGGAGACTGAGGGGAGAAGAGGAGAGAGGGAGAAGGCAAAGTCCTGGGGCACAGTGGCCTGCAGATCATGGAAGAGACGGGGAGATGGGAAAGAGGAGGGGGAGCAGTGGGAGAGGTTGAAGGAGGCAAGGAAGTGGTCAGATATGGAATGGGGCTCAAAGGAGAGATCGGAGACAGAACAGTCCCTAGAGAACACAAGATCTGAAGAGAGTGACCATCAGTGTGGGTGGGTGAGCTAGTCCAGAGGTGTAGATTAAAGGAGGAGGCTAAGGAGAGAAAGTGAGCGATGCAAGGCTGAGAGGGTGCATCAACATGAATATTGAAGTCACCAAGGATGAGTGTGGGGATGTCATCAGAGAGGAATAAGGTGAGCCAGGACTCGAACTCGGAGAGAAAGGAGGAGAGGGAGCCGGGGGGGGGGCGGCAACACGGAGGTGGAGAGGGGAGTAGAGGTGTACAGAGTGAACCTCAAAGGAGGAGAAAGAGGGGGGAGGGGTTGAAACTGGCAAGAAGAGGCGAGGAGGAGGCCTACGCCACCACCCGGCCTTCGGAGTGGGACTGGTGGGAGAAAGAGAGACCTCTGAAGGAGAGGGTGGCAGGACTGACAGTCAGTGGGGGAGATCCAGGCTTCAGTAAGGGCGAGAAGGTGAAGGGAGCAAGAGAAGAAAAGATCATGGATATAGGGGGCTTTATTAGCAGAGGAGCGACAGTTCCAGAGGGAACAGGAGAATGGGAATTGATCAGGGGGGAGGCAGGGAATGGGGATAAGATTAGGGGAAGGGGGCGATGGGATCAGAGGGAGATGGACAATGGGGCAGGGGGAAATAGGTGGGGGGAGGAGAAGGAGGTGGGGGATGTTGGAGAGAGATGACAGGCTTAGTGGGAGGCAGGAGGAAAGGGGAAAGAAGTAGAGGCTTAGTGGGAGTCAGGAGCAGAGGGGAGAGAAGTAGAGGGAGAAGCAGGTGAGAGGGAAGGAGAAGAAGTGAGAGAGGAGGTGAGAGATAAGGACAGGCATCTTGGTGGTTCGGTTACAGAGGAAGGGTGGTGGGATGGATCTTGCAGTTGTGGATGGATCTTGCAGGAGTGTGAAATATTCGTATGGCGTGCGCCTTTTGGTTCACTGGTCGACGGCACTGGGGGAGGCAGAGAGGCCAACCCCAGGAAGGTCGTGGCATCCTCAGGTGATGACAGCCAAGGCAGCTGGGAGAGTATGCAGATGAACTGCAAGCTCACCAGACCCTGGTTCACTGGTCGATGGCGCTGGGGAGGCAGAGACGCCAACCTCAGGAAGGTCGCGGCATCCTCAGGCAATGACAGCCGAGACAGGATGCAGATGAATGGCAACCTCACCAGACCCTGGCTCGCTTGTCGATGACGCTGGGGAGGCAGAGAGGCCAACCCCAGGAAGGTCGCAGCGTCCTTAAGCAATGACAGCCGAGGCAGCTGGGAGAGGATGCAGATGAACTGCAACCTCACCAGACCCTGGCTTGCTGGTCGACGGCGTTGGGGGAGGCAGAGAGGCCAACCCCAGGAAGGTCATGGCGTTCTCAGGCGATGACAACCAAGACATCTGGGAGAGAATGCAGATGAACTGCAACCTCACCAGACCCTGGCTCACTGATTGATAGCGCTGGGGAGGCAGAGAGACCAGCCCCAGGAAGGTCGCGGCATCCTCAGGCGATGACAGCCGAGGCAGCTGGGAGAGGATGCAGATGAACTGTAACCTCACCAGACTCTGGCTCACTGGTCGACGGCGCTGGGGAGGCAGAGATGCCAACCCCAGGAAGGTCGCGGCATCCTCAGGCGATGACAGCCGAGGCAGCTGGGAGAGGATGCAGATGAACTGCAACCTCACCAAACCCTGTTTTAAATCATCTTTTTAGTTTTTATTTGGATACTGTATGTTGACAATATATTTTTAATATATTTTATATTGTTAAATATATATTTTAATATACTTTTATCTATTTATTTATTTGTTTGTTTATTTGTTTGTTTGTTTATTTATTCAAATTTTTACGCTGCCCTTCCCACAAGACTCAGGGTGACTCACAATCTACACAATTTTTAAAAAAATATTAAAATATATACAATAAAAATACCCTTCCCTCAAACCCCCATTTCCTTCCACAACCCCACCCAAAAACCCATCCAAACCCCATATATCCCTGCCTGTCAAATGCTTTTCAAAATAAAATAGTTTTTCGCTGCCTCCAGAATATAGCCAGGCTCAGGCTCAAGTGACCCTCCTGGGGAAGGGAGTTCCACAACATGGGGGCAGCAACCGAGACTCTCTCCGGCACACCCCTGCCCCACGGTCAAGGGTAGCAGATGAAATGGACAGGATGCCACCCACAGCTGGCCGTAGGGACTGCAAAGTCACATGGTTGGATAGATAGTTTTTCAGATATATGGGTCCCAGACAGTTTAGGGCTTTTTTAAAGGTCAAAACCAGCACCTTGAATTGTGCCCAGAAAACTATAGTCAGCCAGTGCAGACCTCGGAGCACAGGTATAATTTGGTCCCGGTGACTCCTCTCTGAAATGAGCCAAGCCACCACATTCTCCACCTGCTGCAGCTTCTGAACAGTCACCAAGGGCAGCCCCATTGCATTGCAGTAATCTAGCCTCGAGGTGATGAAAGCATGAATGACAGTGCCCAAATCTGAATCAGAAAGGAAAGACAGCCGGCGCCTCACCAGATGGAGTTGGTGAAAGGCACTTCTGGCCACCACTGCCATCTGACAATCCAGGTGCAGCGAGGGATCCAAGCACTCCAAGGCTGCGAACATGAGTGACCATAAGGGTGTTGGACCCCAATCAATGACAGGTGTCCCACTCCCAATCCCCCCCAAGTCACAAGACCAGCTAACCATCATCATTTCTGTCTTGTCTGGATTCATTTTGATTTTTTTAATAATTTGTTTTGTATTTAGTTTGGATATTGAATATTTGGTGGGGATATTTTGTGCATTGACTGAATGCTGTAGGGAAAAAATACAAACAGAATTTTAAAGTTTTTTCCCCCAAAGCTTTACTTGCAGGCTTCTTATATTTAATATTTTTGCAGCAGTGTGAACATTTTTAAAATACTTGCTTTTCATGTGACCTTATATTGTTCTATAGTGTTTCTGAAAGGCGTATATGGTGGTGTTCTTTCTTGTGATAGTCCCTTTGAAATTTGTCATTCTTCCTGAATGATCTGATGCTTGAGAAACATTTTGTTGAACTCTGAATGTTTAAAATGGTTGGGATATTTTGGTGGGCTCATATCGTGGGGAAAAATTACAGAGAAAATATAGAAGCTTTTCAAAAGGATTTATTTGGTGCCTTGGTATACTCAGTCTTTCTGTTTCAGCATGAGCACTTCAAAAATACTTTCTTTGGAATCTGCATGCAGCCTTGTGTGGTTTTAGTGTTTTTGAAATGGCCCCTCTGATTTTTGTCCCCCACTCTACAAGTAATCTGATGCTACTGAGAATTTGGAATCTTAAGGAGTTTTCCATGTATTTTTTTTCTTGTTCACTGGCCTGTGAACTCTTAGGAATGATACTGAAAATCCTATATCAGAGATGGGGATTGGTGAATCCCCCCACCCCCCAGGGATCAACTAAAAAATTAGTACAAGCTCTAAGAGTAACATAAACGTTGGAGGGGGAGGTGCCTATGGATTGCACTCAGGAAGAGGAGGATCCAGATTATGGATATGTCCCCTATCCTTGTGTTGTATGCCCTCATATTTTCCCCCTTAATCTGAACCCTCATTTAGCCCCTGAGCCTAAGGTTCCTTAGTCCCTGGTGTAAGGAAAAGAAAGTGCAGGGATGGTGGTGGGGGCTGGTGTGAAGTTGGAGATTAGAAATGCAGCACCATCAGTGTGGCTTAGTAGCTAAGCTTTTTGTCTACTATACTGTTTGCCCCATGCTGCCTCTTCTAGTCATGCCCTCCTCTCTCCCAATGCAACTGAGGTGGGGGTGGGAATGAGGGAAGTGTTTGGATTCTTTTATGCATACTAAGACTAAGGTTCACACTAAAGTTTCCTCTACAGTTAGGCATTTATAGAGTTTTCCCTGGTAAGTTTAATTATCTGTTATGTACTGAGAGCTGAGCTCACCCTGTAGTATTACCCAATCAGAATACAAGTAAAGGTTCTCCCTTGTGTGGATTTTCTGATGTATACTAAGTGTCCCAACTTCTCCTGAAGCTTTCCTCACATCCCTGGCATATTCAGGGTGTCACTCCTGTGTGGGTTCTTTTTTGAAATAGCAATTTTAAAAAGTGAAACAAATCACACATAATGTCCCCTTATTTAAAACAGGCTTGAAGCCTTGAGTTGCCAAAAAAAATATTCTAGCACCCGATCTACAGGAGAAATGCTGGTTTTCCCTTTTTGATTTTTTCACACATAGTTTTGCATTTTGCTCACTGCTGCATGCCTCCACCATTGTGTAGTTTGTCATTCTGTGTGGGATTTTTTCCATTTATTGTGTATTCTATTCCATTGATCATGTATGTGTGAAATTTTAATGCCAGCCCCACCCCCATGCCAGCCCTTACGAATGCCCCATCAAGCTAAAAAGTCACCAGCTTCCACTGGACATTTGTAAATAGATAAAAAGAAAGCTGCTTTTGTTTGTCTGGAAGGGAATCCAGGAGCTCCATCATCACTTTTCAGAAATGTAATCAAGGATCCCAATTGGGAGGGGTGGGATATAAATATATTAAATAAATAAATAAATAAATAAAATTGCAACCACCTTTTACCAAAGAATCACTCATTCCTATGTGTGCTTTCTGCATGTCAATTAGCTGCTTCTATTAAAAGTATTTGAAATATCTCTCAAAACTAGGGGGAAAACTACAAGCAAAATTAACTTTATGAAGCAAAACATTTCCATTTTTTTTAAAAATGGAAATTAAGAAAAACAGAGTGAGAAAGACTTGCATACATTTTTATATACAAAGTTATAGGGAGTACTGTTTAAGTGCTAAAATGGACATACTGAAAGCAAAAAGAGTATATATTTAAACTCAGATATGCAAAAATAGCCACTGATTTGGGTTGCCTTGGCCATGATTTCCTGAAATATTAACCACTCATAATTTCAACTGAAATCAATGGAAGCCTCCCTGAAAGGTATGCTCAAAGTGTATTCAGTTAGGCACCCAGAAATCAATGCATTCAAAGTCAGTAAGACTTGAAAAGTTTGCCCTCACAACCCAAACCTGTACTTTATTTTCACTCCAAATTTCTAGTTACTTCATTGGTAGCTGTTATACATAAAATGACTATATTAGGCTCAGATCATAAAAACTAGTGCTGAAACTCGGTATTCAAAATTACTCTGTTTTTACTGAGTATTACAGTATTCAACTTGGTTTTACCAAGTAACCGAGGAATCGGCCTGGTACTCGGTACTTGGAAAATCCTCAAATGAGCAACATATGGGGTCTTTTCTGCTCCTATATAAGGGTACTCGGTACTCCGAAAATACTTTGTACTTGGTTTTATTTTACCAAGTATTTTACCAAGTACCAAAGCCGAACATTCAGAGCCAGTCCGCGGAAACTTGGAAATACTCATGAATAACATTTTTACTATTCGGTGCAGTCCTAATAAAATAACTTGTACATGTATATCCCCATTACCTTCAAATGGACTATATGTGCATGTGTTTCATGAGCAAACTCACAGCCTTTCTTCATAGGCTGTTATTATTTTAAAGAATTATTTAATTTACAAACTAGCCACAGACCAGTTCTACTATAAACATAATGACAAAACAGAAAAAGCATGGGCTTGATTCTGCTCCCACTGAAGTCAGCCAGAGTTTTATTCTTGAATTTGATAGCAGCAGAGAAAAAGCTACCACAAATACCTTGTCTTGTATTTTATAGCCAGAGCAGTAAAGGAATGTGAAGAAAAAAAATCTCATCAGGATATTCATAATAAAATCTTGAAATCATAATTATGTCTCCAGATGGCACTTATAGATTTTAATTAATGGTCACACTGGTACCAGATGAAGTAATTGTTTTCATTTCTTTTGTTTTTTAAAGCCTTTTTTAAAACTAAATTTCTTGGGCACAGAAAAATGACTTTGATTTACTACAACAACATTTAGATAAAATAATTATATTCATTACTTGTCTATAGCTTGATGTGAAGGCTCCAAGGTAGGCCACAATGCCTGATGAAATGAGGATATCTCCAGTCAAATTGATATATTGCCTTCCCAACATGAGAGCTGTCTGACTCCAGCGGGTTTTCTCACCTCCAAGGCCACCGATCAATTGTTCCGCCCGCTCTAGCTTTTTGCTGCACAAGTCAACCTCAAAAACAAAAATGATCTTTATGCAGTGGCAGAACTTTTGTTCCTGAAGATTATTGCACATTTCACTTTTAATATACATGATAAATCTTTCAGGAGATTTTCTGCAATTATTTGTCTATGTATGCTATTATTTTCAATAAACTACAACACATTGCTTTAATGTTGTAATGTTTGAAGAAAAATAAAAATAGTGTGTGACAGATTGTCTCAGTACGTGCATGGCAGGATTCATGACATGCCAATTATTCTTTCCTCCAAATAAATGATGAAGTTCAGTATAAAACAAGTGGGAGAAAGACAAAGTAGTTCAAATACTATGTTTTATTGGAGCATCTTGTGTTCGTTTCATAGTTGCTGTTTCTTACCGCTCTCTTTCTAAATAATTGCTCTCTTGCACAGTTCTTAATCTACCATTACTTATTGGTTCTGGGTTTTTGGTTGGGGTTTTTTTGTTTACACTATTATGTTTTTAACTTCCTTGTTTTTAAATGTCTGGAATCTCTGGGGGATTTTTTCTAAGTGTTCCCTCCCAAGTCATTGCCTTCTTATATACACCTCTCCTGCATTTGCTCATGAGCACTGACTTATGATAATCACTTTGGGTAAAAACAGACGTGATAGCAGTGAAGTGCCTCCCCAGCCCGGGGCGAAAAACTGCAGCCGCCACTTCCTGAATCAGGGAGGGGTACAGTACAAATGTGCCAGTGACCCCAGGCAGGGTAGGGAGGAAGAACCAAACAAATGGGCAGGTGGGCACCCATCCCCTCCCCCCCTTCCAGTGCCATGACCACTGCCAAGGCAGTCAGATATGGCAAACTGTGAGTAAAAGAAGCCTCAGTGGTCACATCTGCCTACCCTCCAAAGTAGTCTGGTAAGGTGGGGGCAAAGACTGAGGAAGCAAGCCGTGGCAACCATGCCAGCACATGGAGGTGCCAGGCAGCCACAGAGGAACCACTTGCCACCCACTACAAGCCAGCCCCAGGGAGCAAAGCACACATTCTATGGCAATGACAGGAAGAAAAGGGGAAATCAGAATGGATATATAATATGCAAGCAGCTGCAAGCGACCGAAAACAACCAGTCCCCCTGGCAGGCTGCCAGTCCAGTTCCTTTCAGATGCCATCAATACCACAGCTGACTGGCAGTCCAGAGGGCACAGTTTCAAAGGGGTTACGGCAGCTGGGGGATGGGGAACCCCGCTCCTCCCACAGAGAAAACTCACATAGGCAACCCATAGCTCAAAGATCCTATGGAGTAGGATCCCTGCAGATGGGGGTGTGGGGGGCATCCCCTTCCCCACAGAGAGATCACACACACAAGACGGAAGTCCATACTTCCAATGCAGCACCTGAAAGAGGAGGAGGGCACAGCCCCTCCCTAGTAGACACATCATTAACACAGGATGGAAGTCCAAAGCTCCAAGTTCCATACAGGTCACTGCAGCAGGGGGGCAGGGCTGAGCCAGCAGCCCCTTTCCCACAGGCACATCACACAGAAAGTCCACAGCTCATAGTTCGGGGGGGGGGGGTGTCAAGGCAGCTAGGGACCAGGAGTGGGGAAACCCCACTCCCTCCACATACAATCCCCATTGGAACATGTCCCTCTTTAGACCCTCACATGCATATGCTGAACCACCATATAGTGGGGGTCAAAGGGATCCCCACTTGCCAAAGCAAGTTGGCCATCCGGGCAGTTCAGACCATGTATAGGGCATGAAGTTTGACTGCAGTCAACTCACAAATCTCCTGCAAAGCCATGCTCTGATTCGCATCCCACGGACCCATCACCCTCAGAGGGGAGCAGTCCAGTGAACTCCAACGCTCAGCTCAGCAGCCTTCTCCTCACACTCTAGCGCGGCCACACTGTGTCCCAGGGAACTACATATACTGGCTCATGAGCCCATAGCCAGCTGCCCTACAGGATGGCTCAGCCATCATCCCTCAGCCAAACATCAGCCAGGGTCAAGATGTCACACACACCCCAACTCCTCTGCTTCCCATACACTTGGTCACAGCACACAGAACGGCCCTGGATGGTCCAGTACACAGAATGATCCTGGGAGAGCAGAATGGGAGACAAGAGCAGTACAGACTGCTTAAAACAAGAGATGGCCTACATCAGCAGCTGCTTGAGTGCCCTGCCACCGGCTGCAAGGACACTTCCCACTACTGTGGAGCCTCAGGGCAAGGAGAAGACAAGACCCCTGACTGAACCAGCCCCAAAGAGAGCACAGGTGGCTGGGGTCAGGAAGGGAAGGGGCAGGGGGGCCAGATAGTAACATTGTTATGTTTCTGTTAAAAGTAATCTTCAAAAAGTAGGGAAAAAACTATTTTCTGTTGCAGTCCATTTCCAGTTATTCCTTCCTGGCCACTGCAGCAGCAGGGCGACAGCAATTACAGAATGGGAGAGCGGGAAGGGGGATGGAACTGGTGAGGGAGTTCAGGGTTGTGTGGGTGGGGGGCAGTTGGTGGGGGAGGGGTGTTGGTGTGTGGATGGGTGTGGGATGGGGTATTAGAATGTGTCAGGGGGGTTGTTGTGCGGATCAGAAAGAAGTCCAGTTGCAATAGAACTTAATGTATATCACCATTCCCTCTCCATTCAAAGTGCTGTCAACGGCCCTGCAGGTCTTCCATGGGATCCCCCATCAATCCCCTCATTGGCATAGGTGAGCCGTAACTGGTGAGGGGGAATATTATATATTTGCCCCATCGCTAGCTGCTACCAGACAAAAACCAATCACACCCTGCAGCTGCACCACAGTATTGTTAGCTGCTCCTCTGCCAACCACTGGGGGTGGACATTGCCTGAGGCAGGGCCCATTCCTACAGGATCTGTTTCCTTGACGGGGTAGGGCAAGGGGCACCCCAGTAATCCAGCCCTCCCAGAACCACCACTGCCCCAGTTCCCTGTCTTTGGAAGCAGAAACGATCCAGACTGACTGAATGACTGTTCCAAGCAGAGTCCAAGCATCATTTCTCTGGGCCCGGTACAAGCTTGTAACATGGGCCCCTCACCACGATCCCATCCCATACACACAATTTCATGAGTCATGAAAGAGAAAGTTCTTTTATATTTGAAAGGACATGAATAGACCATGTCACTTTACAGCTTTATTTTTCTGACCCTTTCCACTGCAAAATCATGACTGGCTTCACTAAAGTCAATGTTTCTTCCAAGTCAACACTCAATAGACAAAACAGCAAGGTGATATAAGTGTTCGTGTGCTGTAGTAGAACACCTGCAGTTTTTTATGAGTGCTAGCTTGCTGTAACTTCTTTCAGCTTCTGCCACAGATACATAGATGCAGGGCAATAATTTTGCATAAACATCCTCAAGCATCTACAATTTAGCCTCAATTGTTTTCTCATGGTAATGGGCTTGCAGTCTAAGCCGCCCCCTCCCCCCGGACTCCAGGGCCTCAGTGAAGTGTACCTATCCTCCCCCTGCTTTGTCCCTGGTCCCAAAACCTGAGCCTGCCTTGTCTGTAGCGGTCGTGTGAAGCTGAGGTGCATGGGAGTGGCGGGGATCGGTCCCTAGCCATGCCTCGCAATCATGCACTTCGCAAGGGAACAGGGATGTCTCCCCATGTCACAACAGCTCTCCCTCTCCCATTCAGGCCTGAATGGCCGTGTCATGAGGGTGCTGCTTTAAGCAGGGTACCCTGGATACACCACAGGGAAAGAGGCCTCAGAGCAAGGGGGGTTTCCTTGGGAAGGCTTGGCCTCCAGTCTACTCGCATGACTGGGGAGGAATCTCAGGTGAGGGATTGGGGGCTCTGTGGCTGGGAGTCATGTCCTTAGCCGCCACCCTTTCCCTGCAGTGACCAGTCCTAGTCCACGTCATCAGCAGAGGCTGCTGTCTCCAGAGCACCTGGAAGCACAGAGAAATGGAAGGCTAGTACCAGTGAAAATAATACAAAAGGGCCTGTCTTTAGATTGTAAGCTCTTGGGCAGGGACTGTGTCTATCTTACTTTTTGTAAAGTGCCAGGTACATCGCTGGCGCTATATAAATGCTAATATAATAATAATAATAATAATAATAATAATAATAATAATAATAAACACTGGCAACGTAAATGTAAAGTGTTAATAAGGCAGGCCAGGAGAGATTTTGAAGGGAGGCTTGCTAAAGAGGCAAAAACAAGCAACCAAAACTTTTTCAAATACATCAGAAGCAAGAAGCCTGCTAGGGAGTCAGTTGGGCCATTAGATGACAAGGGAGTAAAAGGGGTGCTCAGGGAGGATAAGGACATTGCAGAGAAGCTGAATGAGTTCTTTGCGTCGGTCTTCACTGCAAAAGAATTTGGGGAGGTACCCACGCCGGATCCTTGCTTTGTGGGAGAGGAATTGGAAGAGCTGTTACAAATCAATGTGACATTGGAGGATGTTCTAGGGCAAATTGACAAATTGAATACTAACAACAAGTCACCAGGATCAGATGGCATTCACTCCAGAGTTCTGAAGGAACTCAAATATGAAATCGCAGACCTACTGTTAGTAATTTGTAACCTGTCACTAAAATCTGCCACTGTACCCAAGTACTGGAGGGTGGCAAATGTAACCCCGATATTTAAAAAGGGATCCAGAGGTGATCCTGGAAACTACAGACCAGTAAGCTTGAC